>CM042821.1:20561440-20909092 GCA_009982885.2 Hyles vespertilio | reverse complement strand
GTTACTTTACGAATAATATTTCACAATGAACTTAATTAAAAAAATTTATTAAGTCGTCGAATTAAATTTTTGTTTGTCAGAGCCTGCAGAATATTATTGAGTATGAGTGAGGGCCCACAAGACACCAGAGTCGAAATATACTTTCAGTATTTATTTTAGATCTTACTTACAAAATAATGGAAACCGTTACATATACATATTGTATCATGCATAGAAAAATAGATTCATGTTTGTTTACTAGATCTGTGCCAATAAGCTGTAGAACCACCACACACTGCTACAGTGCTGCTCCAAACAGAACAGTCCACCCCTACATTACCAGTAAGTTCAATAAAATATATATTGTAATTGTTTATTATTAATATAAATTTTAATAATAAGTGTTTATATTGAATTATTATAGGATGTACAGCCGGGCCCATCTTGGTATAGCCATAATATATCTGTGGATAACCCACCTCATGCAGTCTCACCACCAGCAGATGGAGCTCAAAGAAATAATGCCCAATTGCACTCCATGTAAGGAGTTATTTATTTTCTTCCACATCTTTTATCCAACTTTATTTGAAGTTATGTACTCTTGGATACCTATAATTTTATATTGTATGAAGATCATTTAATTGGTGGCTACAAAATGGCAATATATTTGTCCCCTATGAAATTAGATTAAATAGTTAATAATCATCTGATTATTAATATTTGGTTTAATCTAATTTAAAGTTGGACAGATGTCCAACTCTGTAAAATAATGTTTGCATTCCATTTATGTTTATAGCACCTCGAAGGCGTCGTTTGGTGACGGCACGACGTCGTTTGCTAAACCGTTCGCCACCTTCACAAAGGCGCTCACATTTGGCGAGTCTAACGGAACGCTTTGTGGCCATCGAGGAAAAACGCCTTGACAATGAAAGATTGGCTTATTGACAACCAGCAGAAGATGTTGGAAGTTTTTAAAGATATTAGCGAATCATGGTCAAGGCAAACTCAAGCTTTGCACGACTTGTGTGCATCCATCAGTGGATGCAATGAAATGCCTGGAACATGACAATTGTATAGTTTTATTTCATAAGTTATCTTTTATATTTTTTTGTTATTTTATTGCAACTTTTTATACTAAATTAGCTTAAGAATGGTAAACATATTAAAACATGTATATATTTCCTTAAATACATGTAAAATTGTAGTTAAATAAAAGTCAGTTTAGATACTTACATATTTTTATATTCATATTTTAAAATAGTGTAAAAAAAGATATTATGTATTTGTATAATAAATGTAAACCTAAAGAAGTCATTCTATGTTTTATTTCTATAATAATTAAAATATAATAATATTAACTTAAAATGTAAACAAACTATAATCAATATTATCATGATAACAAAAAAGATTAAGAATAATGGCTCCCTCATCTGATGTTGTGTGACTACATTTTAGATATGCCGGGCTCTCCACAATGATTCACCAGATCCCTCCTACTGGTTTGACCACTTAGCAAATTATGGTGTGTGATAGCCTGCTGATTAAGTGTGCCAAGTAGTCTATATTCTTCATCTATATCATGCTCATCTAAGTTAGCAGCTGGGTAGCCCAGCTCTATTACACATGTTATGTAATATGCAGCAAGCTATCACTATTTTCCCCACCATAATAGGGTCGTATTGTAAGACTCTGTGACTAACAGACACCGGAACCGCCCCCTTTAGTATTCCAATGGTCCTTTCCACACTGTTACGTGCCACTACTGTGTATATTATTGTAATGACTCTCTGGAGTGCCTGTTCTGGATTACTGAATGGAGTCATGAGATAACTCCTTTGGGGATATCCTGAGTCACCTGTATTAAAAGAATGAAACTTGAATAAATTACAAATCTGTGAATAAGATAGTTCTATAGTAAAAAACTTACCCAGTAAATATACAATTTCTCCAGAACTATTTAAATTTTCTAAGTGCAGTTCACACTTGTGTTGGAAAAAACAAAACTATCATGTGTGGCACCCCCAAAAGTTACATCCACATGCAAAATGTTTAAATCAGCATCATTAATCTGCAATAAATAAAATATGTTCAAAGCTTTTGTACTAGATATCTATATTTAAATAATATAATTTATCCACATGATGTAAAATAATTAAATAACTCACAATTAAAACATTCCTGGCATGATAACCTTTACGGCAATAATATCGCTCCTCATTTTTTTTAGGAGTATCATAGAAACCAGAGTGCCATCAATGCAACCTAACACTCCTGGGATATTGAATTTTTCATAAAACCTGTAATTAGAACGAAAATTTGAAACAATTGCTCTTGTTTTTTGTGAGACTACAGCCACTAAATATCTATTTTTTTTATATTTTTACCTTGACTTGAGTGCTTGTCGTTCATTGTGGCTTTGCGGGGAATCGAATATATTTTCTAATAATATTTATATTATTTAGAGCATTGACTACTTCATGTATTGCTCTAGAAGCTGACGGTTGAGATACATAAGTGTCTGCATTCTTGCCAATGATTTTCTGATAGCTTCCATTTGCCAAAAATGAGAGAGTGCATAAAATCTGAAACATTATCATATTTTATTAAAAAGCTGTTAAGATGTTACATAACGGGTTACTTAAATAATTAGGTATATAATATAAACAATAACAGTTAACAAACCTTTAGCCTATTAGTCAAGCCGCTCGAGCGCACTTGTGGGCGCAAAGTAAGGAGTTATATCACTTTCCAATATATTAATTAAATCCTCAGAAAGACGATAAATATGAATAAAGTCTTCGTCACGGGATATAATTCTTAACTCTCTTAGTGTTTCGCCTGACGAGCTTTATTTAGATCGTCTTTTTTCTTGGCTTCTTCTAATAATTGTAGTTTTATCAATAAACGAGCTGGCCATTTTTAATAGGATTAACTATTAGAAACAAAACAGTTGAAATTATTCGAAGAGAAGAAACACTAAGATTCAATGAGTTACGCGCAAGAAAACGTAGCTTTTAGATTTGACAGATTAAATCGAGGCTGCGAGCGAGGCTGTGAGCGTCTTCGACGCTGTTTTTTCTTAGGGAATACCAAAATCTATGAAGAACCTGTCAAACTACTCGTCGTTGATTAGTTCTAACTCACGGCCGTCGCAGCCTTGGGCGCTAGTGTCGCAATTGGTAACTTAGTGAATACCAAAGCATCGTCTCGACGCTGTTACAGCGCTGCGCGCAGCGCTGTATTGCTTAGAGAATAGCACAGCAGTACCTTTACCTATACAATCTCGTCGTAATTAAGGATATTTTCTTAAAAATCTACCATAAACTATAATTTGGTTTCTAAACCAAACACTATAAAAAAGGATAACAGCTTTGCATGTCTCGATCGCTAAAATTTCATTAATGCAAAATCAATAAATACATTAAAAACTAGGTATAACAATGTTAACATTGATAGGACTAAGTCATTTATATTCCATTCATGTTATCACACGTAGATAGTAACTTATTTATTGGCCCCCGCGCTGTTATAAACCGGTTAACATGGCGGCCATCTTTCAAGCTTTTTTTCACCAGTGTTGCCAACTTAGTGGATTTTCCACAAAATCTGGTAGTTTGGTCCTGGTTGGGAAACATTGCTTTTAGTTGATTTTAAATGGTTTGGGGGGCTGGCGAAAATTATTGAAAAGCTGCCATTATCAAATCCGACACATCATTGTTTATTGAAAATATGATGTCATATATTGTAATCAAATATCCAAAAATAGACTAGGACGAATTTCCGTGCTTTCCGGCGTTTTTGCCATACCTATTACTGGAATCAAGTATAACAGCTCACACAATAGGTCCCATTTAAATGTAATAATGAATTCCGTGGTGCTTTACAGCTGGCTTCTCCGGCTGTAAAAGTCTTTTTGGGAGGTCATTTACCTCTTTAGTTCAATGTTTTGGCACCCGCTTTGCACGGAGGGAAGTGGACATTATTTATTTCCAACTCCTCCTATTAATTTAACTTTCTGATTCATTTCGTTGCGGGTAAAAGACAAGTTAGACATTCCCGGAGACTCGCCGAGCTTCATTTTATTGATCCTGGCTTACAGGAGTTGCAGTGCCGGGTGTGAGGGCGGGACAGTCTCCTAAATATCCAAAAATGTTATAAAATAAATAAATAAATACACCCAACAGTCACATTTATAGTCTCGACCCCACACAAAGAACTAGTCTTGTGTCGTGGGTATCAGGAACTACAACAGACTTTTCGGTCTCACTAATAGCCAGACCTGAAACAAATACCTCTACTTCACACTGATATTTGTTTCGGTGCGGGAATCGAACCCGAACAATATTATGTTAATATATTAATTAGGATATTAATTAGGAAATAGGAATATTAATAATTAGGATTAATGTTTAAAAAAGTTGCAAAAAAAAATGAAATACAAACTGAAAATATGACTTCCTGACATCTATTGGCGAATAATGATGTGTTAAGCCATTCTATGCATGCCCAGCATTAATTGTGTAACAGCGCCATCTACCGATAAATATAGAGGTACCCAGCGTTAATTGTGTAACAGCGCCTGTCTGCGCCCCGGGCCGCCATGTTGTTTACAACAAATGCGTCGATAGATTTACTTGTATTTTCTTTTAGTGAATTTGCAAATGTAATGACCAGAAAGGATTGCTTTTGCAGTGATTAATGTGCAGTGAATACGTGTATTAAGCGTGCAGTGTAAGTGACGTCAAGGAAACAATTGAATATTTGGAAAATAATGCTCGTAACTTATAAGAAATCATTACTCATCAATTCAATAATCAAAAATGTAAATATTCTCTCTAAATATTTGTTTGATTTCTATGAATGTAACAATCACAAACAGTAGACACTTCGTAATTTTATAAATACATGTATTGTTGTTGCATCCTAATTAATTCAATTGAAAATGTTTGTTATTATCTAAATTCATGTTTGTTCGATTTCGTTTTTTGTGTTTATTTACTACCCCTTCATATTAGTTTCATATAAATATTTAAATGAATAATGTGTAAAGTCAATGTACCAAATGTCAGAATTTTAATAACATCTAATTAGTAATTTTATTTATGATGAAAGATTTCTATTACTTATAACATAGTACACATGCTTATGTAAATATAATCCAATATAAGAGGCTTTACATTTTTTCGTATCTTTGGTACCTCCCATTCAGGTACGCCCAGTTGGGAACCTTGGTAAAATTGTAGCTACGTAAGGCAAAAGTGTAATTTATTTCAACTTAAAATGTCATATTTGTAATAAACACATTTGTATATTTCGACGAATACTTTTGAATGTATAAATGAAATGAAATAAATAGTTGTTTATATCATTTGAAGGGTTTTATTTCTAATCTACACAAATACTAATATCTGAATTTGAAAAAAAGTTACATCAATTGGATTATTTTGCTAATTTTTTTTATATCACACTATAATGAACCCTATTTCAATGACAGTAGGTTACTTTTTGCTTGAAGCCGCGCCTGGCGTTTCCGACTGTCTAACCGTCTACAGTCATGACAAACGACAGTCTAGTCTAGGGGTTATGTGAGTCGGGGCCGTCTGTAGTACTACTTGGTCTGTGGATACATTATTTTGCAGCGCCGTTGCCATTAAATTCCTGGCAAACATAATGTTAGTTTGCTTGCAAATACGTGCTATTTATAAAATATTTGGCGTTTTTATATTATGATATTTTGTTTATTCTTTTATTTACTATTAATTAAAGTCATCTAAAACGTACGAATGTTTTATTAAAATATCTGTGTATGGCAAGTAAAGTACTGCATTTCTGCCTACAGGAGCGCACGCCCCTTACATACATAGTCTATAAAATCATATTTCATAATTTCACCAGTATGTAATTTGTATTTAAATATGATTTCTAAAACACACAATTAAACAAAAAAAAAATACCGATCAAAGTTCATCGATCATCCAGGTGTTATTTTCTTACATCTCGTTCTTACTTGGCAACATTAAATCGTAACCCGGAACTCGGGAGTCACTAAGCAATAATGGCAAAACGCAAACGTAACAAAAATTGGTTATGTGATTATGGGTATATTTTTTTGTTTTTTTATAAGATAAGAATAACTTTAAGTACTAAAATATGGATATTAAAAGAAAGCTTATAGTATATACTTTATTTACAAATAGATTTTATTGGTATGTAATATGATTTAATGGGTGAAAACATGATTTGAAAATGAAAAACCATTGAAATTCGATCTGTATAGAATTTTTATTATTTGTTTACAACACATTTGAATTATATTTGTAAAATAATTGTCACATCTAATAATTCTGCATAGTTTTAGATTCTTAAAGGTATTTTTTATTTTCCTGTAGCTAGAATAGGTACTAGGATATAATGCTTTATGTTTATGAATATTGAAAACGCGGGAATCGGAAGATTTCTATCAAAATAAGTGACAGTGACGTGGACGTGTGAGTGGTTAGCGGTCAATGATTAAAGAATAGAGGGGATGAAACATAAGGTCACGTGACGCATACCACTTTGATTCACAAACATGGCGGCGGCTCCGCCCCTAAAAATAGTGATACGCTAGTACCAAATTTTTTATCGATATCGATCATCAACAGTGGCATACGACTAACATTAATATAACATTTTTAATTTTTGCTTTACATGTCAATTGAGTATAAACAGGGGATTTTAGGACTTGACAGTCAAGTCTTTAAAAATTAAATCTGATAATAATAGGTCAATGTTTTGATATTTTTTTCATGCTATGATTTATTTGATGGGTAAGTTTTACCTGATGATTGGATTGGATTTGTCAAATAATACACATGTGAGATAAAATACAACTTTATTAATAGCTAGAATTCGGTTGCGACTTCGAATATACCACACTTTTTTCCTTAAGCACCAATTTTCACCATGTCAATATTTCTTTTGCCAAATTATAACTAAAATCTAAAAAAAAACAGACATTTAGCAAACAACAATGAAAATATGTACACTAAACTAACAACTTAAATATATAAATAGAAATAAAATATCTACACAAAATTAACAATTAAAATGTAAAAATAGAAATTAAACAATTAACTAAATAAACACAATTAACTAAATAAACTGACATTATTGTGTTCTGTGACATGAACTATTGTAATTTTAAATGGCGATATAAAAAAAAGAAAAAAGAAGACAGTTCGTGTTGCTGACGAAGTTTCTTGCGCCACTTCTTCTTCACAGCTACAACACGTTCCGAAGCAGTGGTAGCAGAAATGAACAATCCAAAAGATCTTTTGAAAGACTATTTGAATAAATAATAATAATAATAATTAATCTTTATTTCATTACAACATGTTTACAACATAATAACACCCTGACTCCTGAACTAGGAAGCCCTGTATAACAGAAGTCAGTCTCTTTCGACAATTATTTATTTAACAGCTGCTTTATATAGGGAGCGCAAATAAATGGCGCACTTGCTCAGTTGGGTACAAGGGCATAATATTAATATCGTAATAAAAAAATAATATTTGGAAAATACCTATCCGTTTTGAAGTTATGACCGTTTAAAGTTTTAAGTTTAATCACCACTTTTTCGCATAAAATCAGTTGGAATGGATGAAGAACAAGATTTAAACACATACGTATTTTTTCGTTTCATCGTTAATTGAACGGTTAACGAAATATACCACGAAACCCATTTTTAACAGCATCAAAACTTTCTTAAACTTCGCTTTAACCGCTGTTTACACATGGGTAAGGTCATGAACTCTTAGCTGTATAATTTATCCTTCTCTAACTTCAAAAAAGGATATTTTGACGTGACAACGTCTTAAATTAGGTTGCGGCTGGGAGTCACTTATGAAAAAGTGTAACGCCCGGTAACGTAACGGTGCGCGCGCAGCACTAGAGAATTATTTTTCAGTTTCACCCACTTTTTCCAAAATTGTCCCATAGCCCCCCCCCCTGCCTTCCCCCACCCTTATTCCGAAATAGTGCCTATTAGCCTCCCCACGAAACCTACCCCCCCCCCCCTCCCCTACCCCCACCCCGAAAATTTACCTCACCCCCCTCAATCCTATCTCGGCCAACATAGGTCGTAGACCCACCGAGTTTGGTATCCTCGGAACCGTCTTGGTGAGGGCTACAAATTGACCCCGCCAGAAATCCCAAATTACGCAAAAAATTACCCCCCCAAAAAAAAAATATTTTACCTCCAAAAAATTTATTGACGTGACAACGTCTTAAATTAGGTTGCGGCTGGGAGTCACTTATGAAAAAGTGTAACGCCCGGTAACGTTACGATGAGTCACCGAACGAGAGAGAGGCCCGCCGAATGCCTTGCGTCTCTCTCCCACTCAACTATGATCGGTCTGCCGCGCGCGCAGCACTAGAGAATTAGGCGCATTGAATCGGCGCATGCTTGTGTCTCTGTCTTTGTCTTTCTCGAACGTTCTTGGCGTTGGAAAAACAAGAAAGCGTCACAATACAAGTTCACACGTGTGGTTAAAGTATCGTCAGCTGTGTCTGTAGTGAAAATATGGAGTGCTTAGATTCGTCATTACATGTACAATGTTTTAGTAAACAAAATATATTTCTATAGTTAAAATTTGTGCAATTCTTATTTTCATTCAATTCCTTGTTCCTATTGTGCAATTTAATTATATTCATATCAATAAATATTCTACCGAGAAAAAGACGTTGTCACGTAAAATCTTCGCCCGTAAAACCGACTTTACAGGCAACAATTTTATTTTGTTTCATTTCTAATAAATCAATCAGTTAAACAGGGACGTACTTAGATTTAAGCGTCAATAAATTAATAACATAATAACTTTAGGTGCAGTTGCATCGTGAATGGATTGACTATTTTGTTTGTCATTATTTTCCTTAGTGTCACAAATCCAAACTGAAAGATACCAAGAAATCACACTGGTCATCGCTTAAATCATGTAAGATTTCGAATTTAATTATAATTAGAAAAGTTTTGACAATACCTACATAACATTTAAATTTTCTAAATAATTTAGATTCATTGAAAAAATAATCTGATGACACTGATTAATAAAAAATAATATTTTTAAAATGATGGCCCAATTCGGCCCTATTAGTCAAAGGAAGCCGCCGGTCATAGTGTACTTTGTCGGATCCAACGCGGCTCGATTATTCTTCCTTTGAGGTCGCCGCCGCCGTTTGTGAGTGCGTGCCGAAAGGCGGCAATTTCTTTGTCGGTAACTTTTAGCATTTTGCAAAAGAAGCCCGACATCTTGAGGTGTGTTCACACTACACACTTGATATAACTGAATTAGATTAAGTACTTCGATATAAAAGTGACGTTAAAAAAAAAAAATATTGGACTGATACTGATACTTGCTCAATAGCTTATAATATTATTTAAATATGTCATCAGCCGATCCAGTCAATTACAAATTGCCTATTTACCTAATAATAAGCATTATTGTATTTAACATTATTTTAATGTATTTTGAAAATAATGTTACTTTAAAGTGATAAAATTTCTTCTAAATTCTTATACCTAGAGAAATGTCGTCTACCATTATAGCATAGAATTTGCATATGAGACTTATTTGAGATAAAATTAGTGAAATCAATAAACACTAACTACTAATTTACTGCACTGGAGACCCCGTGCCCTGCAGTGGCACGTATATGGTCTGATACAGTAGTAATACTAATTGTTCAGATGAATTATTATGAACTCAAATAGGAAAGCTTTGTATCTAATGTGAACAGGCCTTTATCTTTCAAGAATCAAAATAATAATTTATTTTTTATTAGTTGAATTCGGATTGCGATCGCGTGTGCATGTATTAGTCGTGTGCATATTATTGTAAATTTGTTTTCAGTTATTTTAAGTAAATTTTATTAATTTCACTATGCTTTGAACATTACCCAATTCGATAGCTTTTGATGTAACTTGTGTTATGTGAAACGTAAAAGAAAAAGTGATTTGTGCTACCAAACTGTGACAGTGTTTTCGTGCGCGTTTTGGCGGATCCTGCGCTTCCAGCTTTGCCTATCAAGGTCATTACGATTTACATTACAAGGTCAGTTAACTATTTTGGTGGTCATTAATGACAACTACCGTCGGTGACTCATATGGGCTATGAGTCACCGACGGCCTCCGTGGCGCAGTTGGTAAGAACCGCCTGTGAAATGAGAGACCGCGGGTTCGGTTCCCGCCCCGAGACAAATAATTTCCGTGAACCATAATTATTTTTCTAATACCCGCGACACAAGATTTGTATCTTAGTGTGGGGTTAGTACCCATGTATGTGACTGTTGGCAGTATTAATTTAATATCTTTTTTATGTACCCTGAGCGTGATGTACACAATCGCACGACTTATAAGTAAATAACGAGCTCTGCTTATTTATTGTTGAATGTCTACCGTTCAGTTGTAACGTTCAATCACTTTAGCTTAACATGTTAAGGGGTAGCATGTGTAACGTTAGTTTTTTTTTTCTCGGCATCTTTCTTAATATACGCTAGCGCCATACAAATCCGTCTTAATTAAGATTCCTTCACCATATACTATAATGTATATTGGCAGGTGCGCCGTTTTCTTGTCCACCCTGTATAAAAAAATATGAAACTCGAAAAAAATAAAAATAATTAAAAGACTTAATAAATAGTTTATTAAGTCTAACAGAAGTCAGTCTCTTTCGACAATTATTTATTTAACAGCTGCTTTATATAAAAAAATATGAAACTCGAAAAAAATAAAAATAATTAAAAGACTTAATAAACTATGTAACAACACTAGATCGCCAAATGAAATGAACTTAAACTATAAAGAATATTTTGATTTTGATTTTGAATAAAGGAATTGTAGCGGACATCGCGAACGAAGGCAGGAAATCAGCACTAGAATAAAAATATTTTTCGAATAATTCAATCAAACAAAAAAAAAAGGTACATACATACATAAACATACAAGCGGTGAATAATGTGGACTATAGATTTTAATTTATGTATAAATATTGACTGCCTCAGTGGCGTAGTTGTATTATGGTACGGTTACAAAGCTGAGGTCTCGAGTTTGAATCCCGGGTCGCGCAAAGTGATATCGGATTTTTCTATTCATTATCAGCACAGTCAGGAATTTGTGCCCAATATTGCGATAGGCTCGCCACCCACAACATCGTAGGACGGAACATACAAGGCGAAATAAATAAATAAATAAATAACACCCAACAGTCACATACATAGTCCTGACCCCACATTAAGATCGAGTCTTGTGTCGTGGGTATCAGGAACTACGAGAGACTTTTCGGTCTCACAAACACACAGACCCGAGAGAAATATTTGTGGGCCGCACAAACATTTCTCTCGGTGCGGGGATCGAACCCGCGGCCTCTCGATTCACAAACGGCGTCTTACCGCCTGCGCCACGGAGGCTGAAATGTGGGTGTCCTGGTTGCACCTCTGCCTACCCATTCTGGGAAAAAGGCGTGAGTTTATGTATGTATAAATATTAATATTATGATAAATAACAAAACTAATAAAAATGCAACTGCTACATAAACAATAGTAATATGATGTATTAAACATTTTGATCTTAGTGTGGGGTCAGACTATGTATGTGACGGTTGGAGGTAATTATTTCTTGATATTCCTAAAAATATACTTATACTTTACAATTATCGTTACTTTTTTAGTCGCCATAATGTAAACATATGACTACATAATATTAATTTACATGTTACAACCGTTACAAGGTTATACCTGTCGAGACAAACACCCAGTTGCATCTAATACATTTCGTTCATTATTACGTTGCACCATTCTTTGCTAAAATCAAAAATACCTATCAGGATATTTAATACATACCAAATAAAATAAAATAACATAGGTAGATTTTTATTGCTATTATTTGACTGAGGAAAATCATTATGTCTCACTTAGAATTCAATCAATGAATATGAAAGTGTTGGTTAAGATAAACAATTATAATAATTAATAATAAAATATAAAACTATTTCTGTTCATTAAAAGGTTCTCCAGAACATTAGACAATAGACTACCAATTGTCCAAATTATCTTGCATGTCATCTTTGTTATTGATTAACAGTTGTATTATTAATAGGATTATTAGGTAAAATATCATAATTACTACAATTTCACTTACCGGGAATATTGTTGGAAAGCTGTTTTCTTTTTCAAAATGTAATGAACAAATAAATGTATTTATTGCAGGGTTCCAATAGCTTCCAATTTTTTGTATCCATTTTGTCCTGGTTTATATGTTTATAGGGAATCTAAAAATATTTTTAATTTCACTTTGTTTGTCGGTCTGAATATATATTTAAATAAAAACTAATTTTTTCTTTTTTTGAAAAATAAAGATCAAAATATTTAAAAATGATAATATCGATATGAATAATTTCGTATTGAATCCACTCATCTCTAAACTTGTGTGTAAACAAACAATGAGGTTGTTATTTACACTACTTGTATAAATAACGCCTAGAAGAGTCTAAAACTTAATCAACAAGATCCAAATACATTTATAAATGATAAAAATAAACCCAAAATGTAAATTTAGCACATATTTGTTAGTATTTCGTAAAAACAGTTACTAACCTATGAAAAGAAATGTTAGGGTCCTTTTTGCTTGAACTCGACTCGAATCCTTTAACACAACACTGAGGCATTTTAAAAACTTAACAACTAAACTAATAAGCAAACTAAACAAACTTAACAAACGAGATTAACCAATGAATAATCCGAAATTCTTTGACTGTGCAGATTTGTTTACTCCGATTGACAGATAACGCCACAGATTGACATTTCATGCAGTTTTTGGTTTAATCAATGATTAAAGAATAGAGGGGATGAAACATAAGGTCACGTGACGCGTACCACTTTGATTCACAAACATGGCGGCGGCTCCACCCCTAAAAATAGTGATACGCTAGTACCAAATTTTTTTATCGATATCGATCATCAACAGTGGCATACGACTAACATTAATATAACATTTTTAATTTTTGCTTTACATGTCAATTGAGTATAAACAGGGGATTTTAGGACTTGACAGTCAAGTCTTTAAAAATTAAATCTGATAATAATAGGTCAATGTTTTGATATTTTTTTCATGCTATGATTTATTTGATGGGTAAGTTTTACCTGATGATTGGATTGGATTTGTCAAATAATACACACGTGAGATAAAATACAACTTTATTAATAGCTAGAATTCGGTTGCGACTTCGAATATACCACACTTTTTTCCTTAAGCACCAATTTTCACCATGATTTTAGTTATAATTTCTTTTGCCAAATTATAACTAAAATCTAAAAAAAAACAGACATTTAGCAAACAACAATAAAAATATGTACACTAAACTAACAACTTAAATATATAAATAGAAATAAAATATCTACACAAAATTAACAATTAAAATGTAAAAATAGAAATTAAACAATTAACTAAATAAACACAATTAACTAAATAAACTGACATTATTGTGTTCTGTGACATGAACTATTATAATTTTAAATGGCGATATAAAAAAAAGAAAAAAGAAGACAGTTCGTGTTGCTGACGAAGTTTCTTGCGCCACTTCTTCTTCACAGCTACAACACGTTCCGAAGCAGTGGTAGCAGAAATGAACAATCCAAAAGATCTTTTGAAAGACTATTTGAATAAATAATAATAATAATAATCTGGCAACACCAAAAGATCATCCATTTGAAAATATATATATATTTTGTTTAATATCAAATATATACACAATATTCACAATTTATGTCTAAATAGTAACCAAAATGATTCCTTTCTACAATCACATAATGTTTTATCGAAGAAATAGAGTAAATAAGCAACAATTCATCATAATAAAAAATAATAGAGTGACAGTGTGTGACAATGTCAAAGGATTTTACAAATTATGATAAATAAAAACCAAAACGATGATCAATAATAAAGCCAGAAAGAAACGGAACGCACGTTTAACATCTCCCAGCTCGTCGAGCTCCGCGTCGTGGGCGTCGGCTTCGGACGTATTCGAAGTGACGTCGGACAACGACGCGTCGAGCCAACACGGCGAGTTGCAGTCGTCCCCGCCGCCACCAAGACCTGCGCGACGAAGAGGACGACCCCCTCCAGCGGTGGGCTTGGGACCTGTGGGGCCGAGTGTCCCGCCTACGGTCCCCGCTACCGGTGGGGTAGTGCGCCGCATGAGATGGACTCGAGAAATCAATGAGAATGTCATGCGGGCCTACTTTGGGGCAACAAAGGGAGGAATTAACCTCACTGCGTATCGCGCTAAAATGCTGTCTCTGTTTCAGGCTTTGGAACCAACGGTTGATGTATCGTCCCAACGACTGTCGGATCAAGTGCGATTTATTCAGCGGCGTAAGTTGTTGGATGATGACACACTTGAGCGGTTGCGCACAGACTTGTGTTTTGTCCAGGATGACCATGTGTCACCCGTCAGTGGAGATCAAGCGGCAGGCCCAACACCAACACCTGTTGCTGATTTCGAGCTGACGGACAATTTGGATGACAACGTAAGTCCCCAAGCTAAACAGCAACTGAGAGGAGCTTTGGAATGTGCGATTTTGGAGTTTGCGTCTTTATCGGCGTCTTGTAGACCGCGTCTGCCACGTTTGCTAACGCATAGAAGAAATTTGGCGCTGATGGGAGCTTTGGACTCCATGTTAACTACATACTTGGAGTCCAGTCGGGATCTTGTTGATACGCATTCGATCCTTTACTGCGCGGCCGTCGCAGCATGTCGAGTGGCTAATATAAAATTTCCAAATGAGTATAAAGCCACTCGAGGTGTTGTGATTGTGCCTGCCTGGCAGCGTAGGATCGAGGATCGTATCAACAGGGCCCGAACTCTCATCGGCAAACTAATTTCTTTTAAAGAAGGAAACAGCAGGCCGAAGATTATGCGTTTTGTGACGCACGCTTTTTCGGGGACCAACACAAGTCCTCGAAATTATAGGCTTTGCGTCACAGAACGCATAGACTTCTTTAAACAAAAAGTCTATGCGTGGGCGAACCGCATTCGTCGCTACAGGAGGCGATGGGATCGTTTCCAACAAAATCGCAAGTTCCAAACTGACCAAAAGAGTGTTTATAGATGTTGGGAGAATCCTCCACAAGGTGTGGTGGATGGGCGGCTTCCTAGTGCTCACGAAATGCGTGAGTACTGGACGAATATCTGGTCGTCGCCTGTCTCTCACACTGAAGCCCCCTGGTTTAGTGTTGTAGATCGAGCTTGCGAGGCAATACCGGCTATGGAAACCATTTTAATCAGTCCAGAAGATGTGCTAACTGCAATTAGACAGACGCAAAACTAGAAGTCGCCGGGCCCGGATGGTCTGCACAACTTCTGGTTAAAATGGTTTCCAAGTTCGCATGCTCGATTAGCAGCGCAATTCCAGAATGCGCTTGAGCGGGGATCCCTTCCAACATTTATGACAACAGGTGTCACTCACCTTCTCTTTAAGTCCGGTTGTACCACGGAACCAAAAAATTATAGACCCATCACATGCCTACCCACTATTTATAAAGTTTTGACCTCCATAATTAGATCTAAAATTACAGACCATATAAATTCTAACCAAATTCTTTTTTCTGGCCAAACAGGTTGCATGAATGGGTCCCGTGGTACTAAGGAGCTCCTTCTCATTAACATGACCATTTGCCAACAGGCTCGTCACAACCGAAGGAATTTATCGGCTGCCTGGATAGATTATAAAAAGGCCTATGATTCGGTGCCCCATACATGGCTCATGAGGGTGTTAAATTTGTATAAAATTAATACAAATTTATGCAACTTCCTTGGGTCTTGTATGGGGCAGTGGACCACTGTCCTGAGATATCCAGGTGGTACGGTTCCTCCTGATTGTGACGAGCCGATTAGAATCAAGCGGGGTATATTCCAGGGCGACAGTCTGAGTCCACTGTGGTTTTGCATGGCCCTGAATCCCCTCAGCACTCTGTTGTTGGATTCAGGGTTAGGCTACCGTCTACGGAGAGGCTCTGAGCCTATATCTCACTTGCTCTATATGGATGACCTCAAGTTATTTGCATCGAAACAAACCGAATTGATTGAGTTGTTAAAAATAACGGAAAGATTTAGCAATTCAATCAATATGGATTTTGGTGTAGATAAATGTGCGGTTATCCATGTGAAGCGAGGGGAGGTTGCGGTCTCTGATGACATACTAGTCTCAGAGACTGTAAGGCTCAGATCCCTCTCTGTGACGGAAACCTACAAATATTTGGGTATGCCTGAGGCTCTAGGTATCATGGGTGCAGATGTAAAACGATCGTTGAAAGAGCGTTTTTTTAGCCGCCTGACAAAAGTACTTA
This sequence comes from Hyles vespertilio, assembly GCA_009982885.2. Lineage (NCBI taxonomy): Eukaryota > Metazoa > Arthropoda > Insecta > Lepidoptera > Sphingidae > Hyles > Hyles vespertilio. The sequence goes on along the minus strand of CM042821.1, from coordinate 20,892,732 downwards.
ACAGTTTTTTGTCCGGTGGAAACAAGATTCGCGCTTTTAACGGTTGGGTTATGCCTGTACTCATATACTCTTTTGGCATACTCAAATGGACTCAGACCGAATTGGACGCCCTGGATCGTAAAGTCCGAACTCTCCTGACTGCACATCGTATGCATCATCCACGATCATCAGTGATGAGATTGTACATCCCGCGGAGATGTGGGGGCCGAGGTATTCTTAATGCTAAGGACTTGCATAATCGCGAGGTGTGCAATCTCAGGGATTATTTCCTTCACAGTGATGTGGATATGCATAGGGTTGTAGTTATGGTAGATAAAGGATTTACCCCGCTCTCTTTGGCGATTGAGAACTGGCGGAAACCTCTGGTGGTAGGCATTAAGGATCGCGAGGACATATGGAAGAGCAAAGAGCTGCACGGTCGGTTCTATCGAGCCCTTCATGGGCCTGATGTGGACCGACTAGCGTCTGTGTCTTGGCTGCGCTTCGGTAACCTCTTTGGGGAAACCGAGGGTTTTGTCTTTGCAATTATGGACGAAGTTATTAAGACGAACAACTATAGGAAATACATCCTGAAGGACGGTACGGTCGACATCTGTCAGGCATGCCACCATCCTGGTGAGTCTATCAGGCATGTTATTTCCGGTTGTTCGTATCTTGCTAACGGCGAGTGCATAGACATAACCTAGTAGCCAAGATCATACACCAGCAAATTGCCCTTCGATATGGACTTGTGACTCCTGAAGTGCCATATTACCAGTATGTGCCCCAACCAGTTCTCGAAAATGGTCATGCAACGCTGTATTGGGATCGATCTATTATCACAGACAGGACTATTCTAGCCAATAAGCCTGACATTGTGATAATAGATCGATTGGCGCGCCGGGCTATACTTGTTGACGTCACCATCCCGCATGACGATAACCTTGTCAAAGCTGAAAAAGACAAAATGTCTAAATATTTAGATTTGGCACACGAGGTTACCGACATGTGGGATGTCGACTCAACAATTATTGTCCCGATTGTCGTTTCTGCCCATGGGTTGATACCAAAGAGCCTCGACCAACATCTACAGAGGCTCTCAATCGGCTGTTGGGTCAGAAGTCAGATTCAGAAGGCAGTATTGCTTGACACGGCACGTATTGTGAGGCGGTTCCTCACTTTGGGCTCCTAACCACCGGTGGCTTGGGTTTCGAGCCTCGCCATCGTTGGATAACTTTTTATATTTTTATATGTATTTTGTTTTTTACTATATATATAAAAATGTAAAAAAAAAATATTTAAAATAAAGAGAAATAATAATTAATCTTTATTTCATTACAACATGTTTACAACATAATAACACCCTGACTCCTGAACTAGGAAGCCCTGTATAACAGAAGTCAGTCTCTTTCGACAATTATTTATTTAACAGCTGCTTTATATAAAAAAATATGAAACTCGAAAAAAATAAAAATAATTAAAAGACTTAATAAACTATGTAACAACACTAGATCGCCAAATGAAATGAACTTAAACTATAAAGAATATTTTGATTTTGATTTTGAATAAAGGAATTGTAGCGGACATCGCGAACGAAGGCAGGAAATCAGCACTAGAATAAAAATATTTTTCGAATAATTCAATCAAACAAAAAAAAAAGGTACATACATACATAAACATACAAGCGGTGAATAATGTGGACTATAGATTTTAATTTATGTATAAATATTGACTGCCTCAGTGGCGTAGTTGTATTATGGTACGGTTACAAAGCTGAGGTCTCGAGTTTGAATCCCGGGTCGCGCAAAGTGATATCGGATTTTTCTATTCATTATCAGCACAGTCAGGAATTTGTGCCCAATATTGCGATAGGCTCGCCACCCACAACATCGTAGGACGGAACATACAAGGCGAAATAAATAAATAAATAAATAACACCCAACAGTCACATACATAGTCCTGACCCCACATTAAGATCGAGTCTTGTGTCGTGGGTATCAGGAACTACGAGAGACTTTTCGGTCTCACAAACACACAGACCCGAGAGAAATATTTGTGGGCCGCACAAACATTTCTCTCGGTGCGGGGATCGAACCCGCGGCCTCTCGATTCACAAACGGCGTCTTACCGCCTGCGCCACGGAGGCTGAAATGTGGGTGTCCTGGTTGCACCTCTGCCTACCCATTCTGGGAAAAAGGCGTGAGTTTATGTATGTATAAATATTAATATTATGATAAATAACAAAACTAATAAAAATGCAACTGCTACATAAACAATAGTAATATGATGTATTAAACATTTTGATCTTAGTGTGGGGTCAGACTATGTATGTGACGGTTGGAGGTAATTATTTCTTGATATTCCTAAAAATATACTTATACTTTACAATTATCGTTACTTTTTTAGTCGCCATAATGTAAACATATGACTACATAATATTAATTTACATGTTACAACCGTTACAAGGTTATACCTGTCGAGACAAACACCCAGTTGCATCTAATACATTTCGTTCATTATTACGTTGCACCATTCTTTGCTAAAATCAAAAATACCTATCAGGATATTTAATACATACCAAATAAAATAAAATAACATAGGTAGATTTTTATTGCTATTATTTGACTGAGGAAAATCATTATGTCTCACTTAGAATTCAATCAATGAATATGAAAGTGTTGGTTAAGATAAACAATTATAATAATTAATAATAAAATATAAAACTATTTCTGTTCATTAAAAGGTTCTCCAGAACATTAGACAATAGACTACCAATTGTCCAAATTATCTTGCATGTCATCTTTGTTATTGATTAACAGTTGTATTATTAATAGGATTATTAGGTAAAATATCATAATTACTACAATTTCACTTACCGGGAATATTGTTGGAAAGCTGTTTTCTTTTTCAAAATGTAATGAACAAATAAATGTATTTATTGCAGGGTTCCAATAGCTTCCAATTTTTTGTATCCATTTTGTCCTGGTTTATATGTTTATAGGGAATCTAAAAAATATTTTTAATTTCACTTTGTTTGTCGGTCTGAATATATATTTAAATATAAACTATTTTTTTCTTTTTTTGAAAAATAAAGATCAAAATATTTAAAATGATAATATCGATATGAATAATTTCGTATCGAATCCACTCATCTCTAAACTTGTGTGTAAACAAACAATGAGGTTGTTATTTACACTACTTGTATAAATAACGCCTAGAAGAGTCTAAAACTTAATCAACAAGATCCAAATACATTTATAAATGATAAAAATAAACCCAAAATGTAAATTTAGCACATATTTGTTAGTATTTCGTAAAAACAGTTACTAACCTATGAAAAGAAATGTTAGGGTCCTTTTTGCTTAAACTCGACTCGAATCCTTTAACACAACACTGAGGCATTTTAAAAACTTAACAACTAAACTAATAAGCAAACTAAACAAACTTAACAAACGAGATTAACCAATGAATAATCCGAAATTCTTTGACTGTGCAGATTTGTTTACTCCGATTGACAGATAACGCCACAGTTTGACATTTCATGCAGTTTTTGGTTTAATAGTTTGTGGTTTCGAAAGCATAACTAAAATGGCGTCATTTTGGTCTATGGGCGGTCCCAGTGTGGTTAGTGAACAAAATATTGCCATATTCGAAACAAAGGAATTATTATTTGTCTCTTTCATTAAGGGACAAGTCAGCTTTGTGTAAATGAGACAGATACATAAATGTACATTCCGCGTCGATATTCTTAACATAACTATAACTTGACATATATAGCTACATTTGTGCGTCATCCTTTATAATTCTTTTATCATTGGGTTTAATAGTCTGTGGTTTCGAAAGCATAACTAAAATGGCGTCATTTTGGTCTATGGGCGGTCCCAGTGTGGTTAGTGAACAAAATATTGCCATATTCGAAACAAAGGAATTATTATTTGTCTCTTTCATTAAGGGACAAGTCAGCTTTGTGTAAATGAGACAGATACATAAATGTACATTCCGCGTCGATATTCTTAACATAACTATAACTTGACATATATAGCTACATTTGTGCGTCATCCTTTATAATTCTTTTATCATTGTTAGCGGTCTATCTTGTTTAATAGTCTGTGGTCAGAGGGCCCACGTACGTTTTTATTTTTTTAATTTCATTGACAAAGGACGGTTTTCTCGTCTGCCAATGACTAAGCTTTTAGGGATGGAAGAGTCGATTTTTATGTACTCTTTATCTCATCTCTATATTAACAAATAAATAATATATTTTATTAAATGAAATCAATCCTAGTTGGTGCTTATTATAAACAGTTCTTATCTGTGATAACCTGTGGTACTATCACATTCGAGTTTGCAACTGTTTTACTGTCAAAAACAATGATTCAATTAACATTAAATCACACATCAATCAATTATATAATACTGTGATTGATTAAATTCTGTACACAAACATAGATTACATATTGAGAATAAATTTACTGTGGAAAAATGTTAAGCAACAATGCCGTGTACACATATTAGAAATACTTATGTATAAAATGTGTGAATTCCAAAGTAGGCAAGATCGTGTTTCGAGCACACGTCTTGTTCTTGTTGTCTTTTTTTTATATATTTCTACTACCAGTGTCATTTTAAAAGACAACAAAAAAGAGACTACCTGAAGACAAATAACAAGGTTAACTTTTTTCTATTATAATTCCTAAAACAGCGCGTGTATTTTGAAATTTTAACATCAATAACTTAATATTTGATTGTTAAAAAAATTACTCCGTTATTTTTAGTATGATACTTTATTATCTTTAGTACAAATAGGTACTGACTATTTGTTCCCATACTTCTTACTTTAAGTGAGCATATTTGTATTCTTTACATTTAACATTATAAATAATTTCTCTATTACGCACATACTCTAATCGTTTTTCTTCCATTTTTTAAATGAACGCACAGACAAACTTTTGGCTAATTACTGATAATTAACTAAATAAATACACTCAACAATCACATACATAGTCCTGACCCCACATTAAGATCAATTAAGTGTTGTGTCGTGGGTATCGGGAACTACGAGAGACTTTTCGGTCTCTCAAACATCCAGACCCGAGACAAATACTTGTGGGCCTCACAAACATTTGTCTCGGTGCGGGGATCGAACCCGTGGCCTCTCGTTTCACAGGCGGCGTCTAACCAACTGCGTCACGGAGGCTGTCAATTACGTCCAGTCTAGTATTTACAAACAACTGGTCAAAGAACTGCGGTGTTTATTTCTATTAAGTCAAGTTAAATTCCCAGCCACACCTCATGTAAATAATTAAAAATGTCCAAATTGTATTCAACAATTTTAATTAGTATGCAGATTGAATAAAGAAAATTATACTTTGTACGTATTATAAATTCTAATTCAATTGTAAGTTTTAAGAAATGTTATATTAGTTTGGCTTAAAAAGCTGGTAGCCATATTTACAAAACCTATTGTCGTGTAAACTCAAGTTTGTCCACAATCGCAAATCACTCAAAAGCGCTTTGGTGCACGGAGAAACCATTATTTTTTTCTCTCTTCAAATTTAATTACATTGGACATTATTATCATTACTACTATTGGACTACTAGTATAAATGTACATTGTATAAATTATGAAAGAATATTTTAATGAAAGCGTTGAAGATATTTTTTACTTTCATTTCTAGTTCCTAATTTCACCACTTGTCAATTTATGTTAGTTGCGCTGTATGTCTCAGACGTTTTTTGTTTTTGAAGGTCATGCCCTCGAATTTCGACCGACAGTGTGCACACAACAAAAGAATCTATTGTTCAGATCGCTGTAAGACGCGTTGCTCTAGTATTTATGGCCGCTTCTTTACTCTATGCGTAAGACAAAAACCTACAGTTTGTTTTCAGCATAACAGTTCAAAAGAACAGGTAGAAGGCAAATAACAGATAACAGTTGTTCTCACGGTTAACATATATCTGTAGTGCGATTCACGTAACTTTTTGACGCGCCGATCAAGTTACGGTGCGGTTACACTTAAGTTTACGTTTTGGTACAAAATGGTATTCTTGTAAATGTTTAGCTGCGCGTAAGCTGCGCGAACTGCGCGTCAACTGTACGTCAGACGTATGAAATTTGTTTGACATTGACATATAGACGCAGCAGTAGAATCACAGATCACTCCCAATAGATACCTAATGCAAGGCAGCGGTTGCGCCCAACACATATACGCTATTAGATAGATATAAACCGATGCCAAATGTCGCGTCATCAGTGTCGTCCAAGTAGTGGACCCGCACATGTCGTCGCACGTTAGCGAAAATTACATTTTGGGAACATAATATTACTATTGATAATGATTTGTTCAATAAAATGGTGTGCAAAAAACTCAAAAAATAAAGTATCTAAAAAAAACGCAATAAGTTTTCATCGATAACTAATATTCTTTAAATCAATTTGGTCCCGAGCGAGCTCAATTTATACTGGTTAATGTATCAATGTCAAACAGTCGAGTTCGGATGGAGAATCAGCCGTCTGTTTTTCGCATAGCAATAACCGTAATAAGCCATCTTTTTTTGGCGAAATCACGCGTTCTTCTAGTGTTTGACGCATGTTTATAATATAATTCCCAGAAATATCGATATTGTAAAACAATAATGTAAATTAATTTTATTAAATGACAATGTCACAAAAGATATATTGATTTAAATAAAAATTGCAAATTACCATAATTAAGTTATTTTATGTAATTTGAAATAGTTAAATTTGTTAACAAGGTACTTTTAAAATATTTTTTTATTTATCATTGGCGTAATTAAATTTCCTTTTTTCCCTCTAGTTATATACGTTTTCAAATACAGGGTATATCAAGACTGCTACCGAAAACGAAGCCGAGTGGTAGTTAAAGCGACTTCAGACACAATGCAACAGAAAAAGTTGCAAAAAAAAGCGATAATTTTTTTTGTTATTTTTTTCTTATGACCATATATGGGTGGTAAATTATTTTTTTCCTAATATAATAGTGTATACCCTTTTATTTATAAATAATCTAAGGTATAAAAGTGTTTAAATTATTATTTTATCAAAAACTATGGATTTACCACCCAAAATGACGATATTTAAAAAATCATAAAAAATCATTGTCGCGTTTCTTTGCGAAATTTTTAGTTGCATTGTGTTTGTAGTCACTAAAACTACCACCCGGCTTCGTTTTCGGTAGCAGTCTTGAGATACCCGGTATAATGGGAGGGTATTTATCATAAGTTTTAGTATAATAAGTTTATTGAGTATCAGTAGCATAAGCTATTGCACTAATTTTAACATACGTTGTATATATCATCTCAAAAACATTCATAGTTCGTCAAGTGGGTTTCATCGTCACTTGTCGATATTACATTTACTACAGCCGCCGCGCCGTCAGAATTCAAGAAACGGAATAAGTTATTGTAGCCCTTTAGGGCGTGAGGTTTAGTTATTTACTATTTCATATTTTTATCTGATCTTTATATCAACACTTAATTTGGGTATTTCGCCATTATGGTATACAAAAATACACGGTAAATAATAGAAATAAAACCGTTACATACTAAAGTATAAATCTTAATCCTATTTTATTCGTAGTTAGCGGTTGCCGGTTGGTATAATTTATCAGATCAGGCCGGTGAAAAATATTATCAAACATTTAACAAGTTGGTAATTAAGTTATAGAAGCGATCATAACACATGAACTTACTGGCAAATCGAACTATCGATACATTTTTTTATTTATCGACTTTGCCTCATCTCTCCAGTGAAGTCCACGTGACCGCGCTGCAACCAGCCCACCCCCCGCGCAGTTCCCTTCGTTGGCGTTTTCGGTTCAAAACAAAACTATCGTAATGCGGTATCTATTGGATGTGATCTGTGAGTAGAATACACTAAAGCGCTCGCGTGACGCGAACTTGACGCGAGCGTATTACGAGAATACGAAAAGAGCTGTTTTGATCGAAACTTAACCGCAACTGCACTGCAGTTGAACTTATTATATTACGTGAATCGCCCTACTGTTCCACAGACCTAATCTGTTCTTTAAAATATAACAGTTGTTATTAACAAAACTGTTCTCATCACCCGTCTCTTTTTAATGTACACACGAATGTCACTTGTTAAAACGAGACACACCTAGTATTTATGCGAAAAAAGCAGTTGGCAGTCATGTACGTAGAAATCGTCTTTGAAAAATGCTTCTTGAATTAGGTCGGGTTACCTGTTATAACGTTGACGTACATATTACGTAGTTGGTCTCCCTCATACCATCTGAATAGGCCTATGCTAGAACGAGAAGCACCTAGTATTTTAACCATAAATAATAAATATATTCATAACGCAGTTGAAAATGGTGACCCAGCAAAGGTCTGGAAGTTCTTGAAAACATTGGGAGTGGGTAAATCCCCAAATCAATAGATTTAAATTCCCTCAACACTCATTTCTCTTCTCCGTCCTACTTCGATAAGACGACTAAATATAACACTATTAAGCATCTTTCCACCCAAAAAACTCCCGTTTATTCTCCTCTTGTCTTTAAACAATTTGCCAGTTGTGATGTTAAGTAGACTATTCACCTCATCTCATCTAATGCCGTGGGAAGTGACTGTGTCAGCCGTAACATGATTCTTCCTATATTAGACGAAACCCTTCCTATAATCACGCACATCCTAAACTATTCCATTTCCGCAGGCATCTTTCCAACTACTTGGAAAGAAGCCCATATTATCCCAATTCCCAAAAAACCCAATGCCTCTCTACTTTCTGAATTCCGACCTATTTCCATACTTCCTTTCCTCTCTAAAGTCCTAGAACGTCTAATCCATTCTCAGCTTTATGATTTCCTTTCCAAAAATAAACTCCTTAATCCTTGAAATAAAACTATTATTTACGGATTTATCGCGAATTTAGTTTAATTTTTACATTTTTAACTTCCCGACGTTTCGATTACTTTACAGCTTTCGTGGTCACGGGGCGGACTGAGGTATTAGACGTCCGCTCTGTGACTGTTACAATTTAACTACCCTTATTTTACAATTATTAATTTAAAAATTAATTTTAAATATCTAGTCTGTGTTTGCGATCCTACATCGGTCAAACAAAACGAAGCATAGGGACCCGCGTGAAAGAACACATAGCTGACGTCAAACATCGACGCTCAACGAAGTCTGCAGTTGCTGAACATATAGAAGAAGGCTCCAAGCATTACCTCCGCTTTGACCAGCCCCAGGTCCTCGCTAAAGAACACCGTTTCCTGCCCAGGATGTTTCGCGAGGCTATTGAAATTAAAAAACATCCAAATTTCAATAGAGAAGATGGCTTGAAGCTTGCACAAGCATGGGATCCAATACTACATTTAATTAAATCGGAACCCAAAAGACCAACTGCCAGACCTCAAGACACAGTGAGCTCCTTCTGCGTAGATCGGATCGCAAACACAGACTAGATATTTAAAATTAATTTTTAAATTAATAATTGTAAAATAAGGGTAGTTAAATTGTAACAGTCACAGAGCGGACGTCTAATACCTCAGTCCGCCCCGTGACCACGAAAGCTGTAAAGTAATCGAAACGTCGGGAAGTTAAAAATGTAAAAATTAAACTAAATTCGCGATAAAATCCGTAAATAATAGTTTTATTTCAATGTGTAACATTCGCGTAAATCTAAGAAACCATTATGCAAGCCAGTACGGACTGAACATTGCAAATAAAATACGCCGGTTGGAGAATTTGAAGACCAAGCGCGCAAGATGTATATCATCCTTGAACTTCTTGAAGAGGTGCCGTGATCATAATCTCATCCCTACGTGTGTGAAGATATCACCAAAGAAATCCATACGAGGGAGCGCTAAAATTCTAAACCAGGCGAGTAAAAAACTGTTACAAGCTACCATACACGAAACACGATCCGACCTACATTACTTAAATAATTGTATTGAGAATATATCCAATGAATTAAAGACAGTATTATCAGCATTTGATTTTAAACATTGCATCGACACATTAAATAAACGGGAAACATCTAAATATAATGAATGCAAAAATAAACACATAAATAAATATGAAAAACTTTCGACCAAATCAAATGCCAAAAATTATAACAACTCTGAGTGCAGATATGGAACACACCCTAACATAGATAACACTCACTCCTGCGCAGACAAACAACGCGCGGTTATTAATCTGTCAAAACAATCATTGGATGAAAACACAGTTCAGGTTTTATCAAGAGGTCTAAATTTTGCCGTAACTCCACGTAGGATACCGTACGAAGACATTATTTGTAACGTTGAGAACAGTCTCTTCATTAACAATTTGAAAAGGGAGGATTCGGAGGCGATACGTCAAGATATATCATCTTTATTACGACGAAACAAAGTGCCCAAACCAAATCTCCCAAAACACTTATTTATCGCTTTAAAGAACCTGCGATCGAGGAAGGAATTAACTGTTCTCCGTGCAGATAAAGGAAATGCGACGGTAGTGATGGACACTTCAGATTATAACGAGAAAATTGAACATCTTTTATCGGACGACACTACATATAAAATAGTCAAATCAGACCCGACTAATAAAATATTAAAGTCCACTAGCGCTTTAATAATAAAATACTCCGAAAAGTTAGATCTGAACGTTAAGTCACTCATCCCATCGTGTGCAAAACCTCCGAAATTGTATGGATTGCCGAAAATACACAAGGAAAATGCTCCACTACGTCCCATTGTGAGTCAGATCAACACACCAACCTACAGACTGGCTCAGCACGTAGCGCAAGTACTCTCATCACTCAGAGGTAACACTAGAGCATCTGTGAAGGATTCATACCAGTTTGTCAGTGATATTAAACACCTACAATTAGCTGACAATGAAACAATGGTTAGTTTTGATGTCCAGTCACTTTTTACAAGTCTTCCGGTACAAGACTGCATCAAAATTGTCTCTAAGAAGTTAGCAGAGAAAGACATGCCTCTAGAATATGCAGAACTACTCAAACATTGCCTCACATCTGGCTATATGTTGTGGAATAACCAATTCTATGTACAAGTGGATGGCGTCGCTATGGGCTCACCTGTATCTCCAGTAGTCGCCGATATTTTCATGGAAGACTTTGAGGAGACAGCCCTTAGTACAGCCCCAGTCTCGCCGAGATTTTACAAGCGGTACGTAGATGATACTTTCACAATTTTACCATCTAACCAAGTAACTGCATTTTTAAATCACCTTAACTCCGTCAACAATAAAATTCAATTTACTATGGAGTTAGAACATAATAAATCTCTTGCTTTCTTAGATGTTTTAGTTATCCGTAATCCCGATCAGTCCTTAAGTCACACTGTGTATAGAAAAAAGACCCATACAGATAAATATCTGAACGGCGATTCTCACCACCACCACCATCCAAAACAGTTAGCTACCGTGGGTAAATCTTTGTTTCAGAGAGCACGAGGAATCTGTGACGAGAAACACCTGGCGACTGAGCTGCAACACGTTAAGCAGGTACTGCGAGACAACAAGCTCCAAATCCCACGCCGCCGTCACAGAAACCGAGTGAAGCCAGCCACAGTCGAACGAGTCCCTGTTGTCTTGCCTTACATAAAAGGAGTCACAGACAAAATTGGCTATATCCTGAAGCGTGCTTCTATAAAGACCTACTTCAAGCCGCCCAAGAAGATTAGTCAATTTCTACCACCTGTCAAGTGCCATATACCCCTGCAAGAACCAGGCGTTTACAAAATAGATTGCGACTGTGGCCTCTCCTACATCGGTCAAACAAAACGAAGCATAGGGACCCGCGTGAAAGAACACATAGCTGACGTCAAACATCGACGCTCAACGAAGTCTGCAGTTGCTGAACATATAGAAGAAGGCTCCAAGCATTACCTCCGCTTTGACCAGCCCCAGGTCCTCGCTAAAGAACACCGTTTCCTGCCCAGGATGTTTCGCGAGGCTATTGAAATTAAAAAACATCCAAATTTCAATAGAGAAGATGGCTTGAAGCTTGCACAAGCATGGGATCCAATACTACATTTAATTAAATCGGAACCCAAAAGACCAACTGCCAGACCTCAAGACACAGTGAGCTCCTTCTGCGTAGATCGGATCGCAAACACAGACTAGATATTTAAAATTAATTTTTAAATTAATAATTGTAAAATAAGGGTAGTTAAATTGTAACAGTCACAGAGCGGACGTCTAATACCTCAGTCCGCCCCGTGACCACGAAAGCTGTAAAGTAATCGAAACGTCGGGAAGTTAAAAATGTAAAAATTAAACTAAATTCGCGATAAAATCCGTAAATAATAGTTTTATTTCAATGTGTAACATTCGCGTAAATCTAAGAAACCATTATGCAAGCCAGTACGGACTGAACATTGCAAATAAAATACGCCGGTTGGAGAATTTGAAGACCAAGCGCGCAAGATGTATATCATCCTTGAACTTCTTGAAGAGGTGCCGTGATCATAATCTCATCCCTACGTGTGTGAAGATATCACCAAAGAAATCCATACGAGGGAGCGCTAAAATTCTAAACCAGGCGAGTAAAAAACTGTTACAAGCTACCATACACGAAACACGATCCGACCTACATTACTTAAATAATTGTATTGAGAATATATCCAATGAATTAAAGACAGTATTATCAGCATTTGATTTTAAACATTGCATCGACACATTAAATAAACGGGAAACATCTAAATATAATGAATGCAAAAATAAACACATAAATAAATATGAAAAACTTTCGACCAAATCAAATGCCAAAAATTATAACAACTCTGAGTGCAGATATGGAACACACCCTAACATAGATAACACTCACTCCTGCGCAGACAAACAACGCGCGGTTATTAATCTGTCAAAACAATCATTGGATGAAAACACAGTTCAGGTTTTATCAAGAGGTCTAAATTTTGCCGTAACTCCACGTAGGATACCGTACGAAGATATTATTTGTAACGTTGAGAACAGTCTCTTCATTAACAATTTGAAAAGGGAGGATTCGGAGGCGATACGTCAAGATATATCATCTTTATTACGACGAAACAAAGTGCCCAAACCAAATCTCCCAAAACACTTATTTATCGCTTTAAAGAACCTGCGATCGAGGAAGGAATTAACTGTTCTCCGTGCAGATAAAGGAAATGCGACGGTAGTGATGGACACTTCAGATTATAACGAGAAAATTGAACATCTTTTATCGGACGACACTACATATAAAATAGTCAAATCAGACCCGACTAATAAAATATTAAAGTCCACTAGCGCTTTAATAATAAAATACTCCGAAAAGTTAGATCTGAACGTTAAGTCACTCATCCCATCGTGTGCAAAACCTCCGAAATTGTATGGATTGCCGAAAATACACAAGGAAAATGCTCCACTACGTCCCATTGTGAGTCAGATCAACACACCAACCTACAGACTGGCTCAGCACGTAGCGCAAGTACTCTCATCACTCAGAGGTAACACTAGAGCATCTGTGAAGGATTCATACCAGTTTGTCAGTGATATTAAACACCTACAATTAGCTGACAATGAAACAATGGTTAGTTTTGATGTCCAGTCACTTTTTACAAGTCTTCCGGTACAAGACTGCATCAAAATTGTCTCTAAGAAGTTAGCAGAGAAAGACATGCCTCTAGAATATGCAGAACTACTCAAACATTGCCTCACATCTGGCTATATGTTGTGGAATAACCAATTCTATGTACAAGTGGATGGCGTCGCTATGGGCTCACCTGTATCTCCAGTAGTCGCCGATATTTTCATGGAAGACTTTGAGGAGACAGCCCTTAGTACAGCCCCAGTCTCGCCGAGATTTTACAAGCGGTACGTAGATGATACTTTCACAATTTTACCATCTAACCAAGTAACTGCATTTTTAAATCACCTTAACTCCGTCAACAATAAAATTCAATTTACTATGGAGTTAGAACATAATAAATCTCTTGCTTTCTTAGATGTTTTAGTTATCCGTAATCCCGATCAGTCCTTAAGTCACACTGTGTATAGAAAAAAGACCCATACAGATAAATATCTGAACGGCGATTCTCACCACCACCACCATCCAAAACAGTTAGCTACCGTGGGTAAATCTTTGTTTCAGAGAGCACGAGGAATCTGTGACGAGAAACACCTGGCGACTGAGCTGCAACACGTTAAGCAGGTACTGCGAGACAACAAGCTCCAAATCCCACGCCGCCGTCACAGAAACCGAGTGAAGCCAGCCACAGTCGAACGAGTCCCTGTTGTCTTGCCTTACATAAAAGGAGTCACAGACAAAATTGGCTATATCCTGAAGCGTGCTTCTATAAAGACCTACTTCAAGCCGCCCAAGAAGATTAGTCAATTTCTACCACCTGTCAAGTGCCATATACCCCTGCAAGAACCAGGCGTTTACAAAATAGATTGCGACTGTGGCCTCTCCTACATCGGTCAAACAAAACGAAGCATAGGGACCCGCGTGAAAGAACACATAGCTGACGTCAAACATCGACGCTCAACGAAGTCTGCAGTTGCTGAACATATAGAAGAAGGCTCCAAGCATTACCTCCGCTTTGACCAGCCCCAGGTCCTCGCTAAAGAACACCGTTTCCTGCCCAGGATGTTTCGCGAGGCTATTGAAATTAAAAAACATCCAAATTTCAATAGAGAAGATGGCTTGAAGCTTGCACAAGCATGGGATCCAATACTACATTTAATTAAATCGGAACCCAAAAGACCAACTGCCAGACCTCAAGACACAGTGAGCTCCTTCTGCGTAGATCGGATCGCAAACACAGACTAGATATTTAAAATTAATTTTTAAATTAATAATTGTAAAATAAGGGTAGTTAAATTGTAACAGTCACAGAGCGGACGTCTAATACCTCAGTCCGCCCCGTGACCACGAAAGCTGTAAAGTAATCGAAACGTCGGGAAGTTAAAAATGTAAAAATTAAACTAAATTCGCGATAAAATCCGTAAATAATAGTTTTATTTCAATGTGTAACATTCGCGTAAATCTAAGAAACCATTATGCAAGCCAGTACGGACTGAACATTGCAAATAAAATACGCCGGTTGGAGAATTTGAAGACCAAGCGCGCAAGATGTATATCATCCTTGAACTTCTTGAAGAGGTGCCGTGATCATAATCTCATCCCTACGTGTGTGAAGATATCACCAAAGAAATCCATACGAGGGAGCGCTAAAATTCTAAACCAGGCGAGTAAAAAACTGTTACAAGCTACCATACACGAAACACGATCCGACCTACATTACTTAAATAATTGTATTGAGAATATATCCAATGAATTAAAGACAGTATTATCAGCATTTGATTTTAAACATTGCATCGACACATTAAATAAACGGGAAACATCTAAATATAATGAATGCAAAAATAAACACATAAATAAATATGAAAAACTTTCGACCAAATCAAATGCCAAAAATTATAACAACTCTGAGTGCAGATATGGAACACACCCTAACATAGATAACACTCACTCCTGCGCAGACAAACAACGCGCGGTTATTAATCTGTCAAAACAATCATTGGATGAAAACACAGTTCAGGTTTTATCAAGAGGTCTAAATTTTGCCGTAACTCCACGTAGGATACCGTACGAAGACATTATTTGTAACGTTGAGAACAGTCTCTTCATTAACAATTTGAAAAGGGAGGATTCGGAGGCGATACGTCAAGATATATCATCTTTATTACGACGAAACAAAGTGCCCAAACCAAATCTCCCAAAACACTTATTTATCGCTTTAAAGAACCTGCGATCGAGGAAGGAATTAACTGTTCTCCGTGCAGATAAAGGAAATGCGACGGTAGTGATGGACACTTCAGATTATAACGAGAAAATTGAACATCTTTTATCGGACGACACTACATATAAAATAGTCAAATCAGACCCGACTAATAAAATATTAAAGTCCACTAGCGCTTTAATAATAAAATACTCCGAAAAGTTAGATCTGAACGTTAAGTCACTCATCCCATCGTGTGCAAAACCTCCGAAATTGTATGGATTGCCGAAAATACACAAGGAAAATGCTCCACTACGTCCCATTCTGAGTCAGATCAACACACCAACCTACAGACTGGCTCAGCACGTAGCGCAAGTACTCTCATCACTCAGAGGTAACACTAGAGCATCTGTGAAGGATTCATACCAGTTTGTCAGTGATATTAAACACCTACAATTAGCTGACAATGAAACAATGGTTAGTTTTGATGTCCAGTCACTTTTTACAAGTCTTCCGGTACAAGACTGCATCAAAATTGTCTCTAAGAAGTTAGCAGAGAAAGACATGCCTCTAGAATATGCAGAACTACTCAAACATTGCCTCACATCTGGCTATATGTTGTGGAATAACCAATTCTATGTACAAGTGGATGGCGTCGCTATGGGCTCACCTGTATCTCCAGTAGTCGCCGATATTTTCATGGAAGACTTTGAGGAGACAGCCCTTAGTACAGCCCCAGTCTCGCCGAGATTTTACAAGCGGTACGTAGATGATACTTTCACAATTTTACCATCTAACCAAGTAACTGCATTTTTAAATCACCTTAACTCCGTCAACAATAAAATTCAATTTACTATGGAGTTAGAACATAATAAATCTCTTGCTTTCTTAGATGTTTTAGTTATCCGTAATCCCGATCAGTCCTTAAGTCACACTGTGTATAGAAAAAAGACCCATACAGATAAATATCTGAACGGCGATTCTCACCACCACCACCATCCAAAACAGTTAGCTACCGTGGGTAAATCTTTGTTTCAGAGAGCACGAGGAATCTGTGACGAGAAACACCTGGCGACTGAGCTGCAACACGTTAAGCAGGTACTGCGAGACAACAAGCTCCAAATCCCACGCCGCCGTCACAGAAACCGAGTGAAGCCAGCCACAGTCGAACGAGTCCCTGTTGTCTTGCCTTACATAAAAGGAGTCCCAGACAAAATTGGCTATATCCTGATGCGTGCTTCTATAAAGACCTACTTCAAGCCGCCCAAGAAGATTAGTCAATTTCTACCACCTGTCAAGTGCCATATACCCCTGCAAGAACCAGGCGTTTACAAAATAGATTGCGACTGTGGCCTCTCCTACATCGGTCAAACAAAACGAAGCATAGGGACCCGCGTGAAAGAACACATAGCTGACGTCAAACATCGACGCTCAACGAAGTCTGCAGTTGCTGAACATATAGAAGAAGGCTCCAAGCATTACCTCCGCTTTGACCAGCCCCAGGTCCTCGCTAAAGAACACCGTTTCCTGCCCAGGATGTTTCGCGAGGCTATTGAAATTAAAAAACATCCAAATTTCAATAGAGAAGATGGCTTGAAGCTTGCACAAGCATGGGATCCAATACTACATTTAATTAAATCGGAACCCAAAAGACCAACTGCCAGACCTCAAGACACAGTGAGCTCCTTCTGCGTAGATCGGATCGCAAACACAGACTAGATATTTAAAATTAATTTTTAAATTATAATTGTAAAATAAGGGTAGTTAAATTGTAACAGTCACAGAGCGGACGTCTAATACCTCAGTCCGCCCCGTGACCACGAAAGCTGTAAAGTAATCGAAACGTCGGGAAGTTAAAAATGTAAAAATTAAACTAAATTCGCGATAAAATCCGTAAATAATAGTTTTATTTCAATGTGTAACATTCGCGTAAATCTAAGAAACCATTATGCAAGCCAGTACGGACTGAACATTGCAAATAAAATACGCCGGTTGGAGAATTTGAAGACCAAGCGCGCAAGATGTATATCATCCTTGAACTTCTTGAAGAGGTGCCGTGATCATAATCTCATCCCTACGTGTGTGAAGATATCACCAAAGAAATCCATACGAGGGAGCGCTAAAATTCTAAACCAGGCGAGTAAAAAACTGTTACAAGCTACCATACACGAAACACGATCCGACCTACATTACTTAAATAATTGTATTGAGAATATATCCAATGAATTAAAGACAGTATTATCAGCATTTGATTTTAAACATTGCATCGACACATTAAATAAACGGGAAACATCTAAATATAATGAATGCAAAAATAAACACATAAATAAATATGAAAAACTTTCGACCAAATCAAATGCCAAAAATTATAACAACTCTGAGTGCAGATATGGAACACACCCTAACATAGATAACACTCACTCCTGCGCAGACAAACAACGCGCGGTTATTAATCTGTCAAAACAATCATTGGATGAAAACACAGTTCAGGTTTTATCAAGAGGTCTAAATTTTGCCGTAACTCCACGTAGGATACCGTACGAAGATATTATTTGTAACGTTGAGAACAGTCTCTTCATTAACAATTTGAAAAGGGAGGATTCGGAGGCGATACGTCAAGATATATCATCTTTATTACGACGAAACAAAGTGCCCAAACCAAATCTCCCAAAACACTTATTTATCGCTTTAAAGAACCTGCGATCGAGGAAGGAATTAACTGTTCTCCGTGCAGATAAAGGAAATGCGACGGTAGTGATGGACACTTCAGATTATAACGAGAAAATTGAACATCTTTTATCGGACGACACTACATATAAAATAGTCAAATCAGACCCGACTAATAAAATATTAAAGTCCACTAGCGCTTTAATAATAAAATACTCCGAAAAGTTAGATCTGAACGTTAAGTCACTCATCCCATCGTGTGCAAAACCTCCGAAATTGTATGGATTGCCGAAAATACACAAGGAAAATGCTCCACTACGTCCCATTGTGAGTCAGATCAACACACCAACCTACAGACTGGCTCAGCACGTAGCGCAAGTACTCTCATCACTCAGAGGTAACACTAGAGCATCTGTGAAGGATTCATACCAGTTTGTCAGTGATATTAAACACCTACAATTAGCTGACAATGAAACAATGGTTAGTTTTGATGTCCAGTCACTTTTTACAAGTCTTCCGGTACAAGACTGCATCAAAATTGTCTCTAAGAAGTTAGCAGAGAAAGACATGCCTCTAGAATATGCAGAACTACTCAAACATTGCCTCACATCTGGCTATATGTTGTGGAATAACCAATTCTATGTACAAGTGGATGGCGTCGCTATGGGCTCACCTGTATCTCCAGTAGTCGCCGATATTTTCATGGAAGACTTTGAGGAGACAGCCCTTAGTACAGCCCCAGTCTCGCCGAGATTTTACAAGCGGTACGTAGATGATACTTTCACAATTTTACCATCTAACCAAGTAACTGCATTTTTAAATCACCTTAACTCCGTCAACAATAAAATTCAATTTACTATGGAGTTAGAACATAATAAATCTCTTGCTTTCTTAGATGTTTTAGTTATCCGTAATCCCGATCAGTCCTTAAGTCACACTGTGTATAGAAAAAAGACCCATACAGATAAATATCTGAACGGCGATTCTCACCACCACCACCATCCAAAACAGTTAGCTACCGTGGGTAAATCTTTGTTTCAGAGAGCACGAGGAATCTGTGACGAGAAACACCTGGCGACTGAGCTGCAACACGTTAAGCAGGTACTGCGAGACAACAAGCTCCAAATCCCACGCCGCCGTCACAGAAACCGAGTGAAGCCAGCCACAGTCGAACGAGTCCCTGTTGTCTTGCCTTACATAAAAGGAGTCCCAGACAAAATTGGCTATATCCTGATGCGTGCTTCTATAAAGACCTACTTCAAGCCGCCCAAGAAGATTAGTCAATTTCTACCACCTGTCAAGTGCCATATACCCCTGCAAGAACCAGGCGTTTACAAAATAGATTGCGACTGTGGCCTCTCCTACATCGGTCAAACAAAACGAAGCATAGGGACCCGCGTGAAAGAACACATAGCTGACGTCAAACATCGACGCTCAACGAAGTCTGCAGTTGCTGAACATATAGAAGAAGGCTCCAAGCATTACCTCCGCTTTGACCAGCCCCAGGTCCTCGCTAAAGAACACCGTTTCCTGCCCAGGATGTTTCGCGAGGCTATTGAAATTAAAAAACATCCAAATTTCAATAGAGAAGATGGCTTGAAGCTTGCACAAGCATGGGATCCAATACTACATTTAATTAAATCGGAACCCAAAAGACCAACTGCCAGACCTCAAGACACAGTGAGCTCCTTCTGCGTAGATCGGATCGCAAACACAGACTAGATATTTAAAATTAATTTTTAAATTTATAATTGTAAAATAAGGGTAGTTAAATTGTAACAGTCACAGAGCGGACGTCTAATACCTCAGTCCGCCCCGTGACCACGAAAG
Organism: Hyles vespertilio; assembly: GCA_009982885.2. Lineage (NCBI taxonomy): Eukaryota > Metazoa > Arthropoda > Insecta > Lepidoptera > Sphingidae > Hyles > Hyles vespertilio. Next base: position 20,872,513 of record CM042821.1, on the reverse strand, counting down.
CTGTAAAGTAATCGAAACGTCGGGAAGTTAAAAATGTAAAAATTAAACTAAATTCGCGATAAAATCCGTAAATAATAGTTTTATTTCAATGTGTAACATTCGCGTAAATCTAAGAAACCATTATGCAAGCCAGTACGGACTGAACATTGCAAATAAAATACGCCGGTTGGAGAATTTGAAGACCAAGCGCGCAAGATGTATATCATCCTTGAACTTCTTGAAGAGGTGCCGTGATCATAATCTCATCCCTACGTGTGTGAAGATATCACCAAAGAAATCCATACGAGGGAGCGCTAAAATTCTAAACCAGGCGAGTAAAAAACTGTTACAAGCTACCATACACGAAACACGATCCGACCTACATTACTTAAATAATTGTATTGAGAATATATCCAATGAATTAAAGACAGTATTATCAGCATTTGATTTTAAACATTGCATCGACACATTAAATAAACGGGAAACATCTAAATATAATGAATGCAAAAATAAACACATAAATAAATATGAAAAACTTTCGACCAAATCAAATGCCAAAAATTATAACAACTCTGAGTGCAGATATGGAACACACCCTAACATAGATAACACTCACTCCTGCGCAGACAAACAACGCGCGGTTATTAATCTGTCAAAACAATCATTGGATGAAAACACAGTTCAGGTTTTATCAAGAGGTCTAAATTTTGCCGTAACTCCACGTAGGATACCGTACGAAGATATTATTTGTAACGTTGAGAACAGTCTCTTCATTAACAATTTGAAAAGGGAGGATTCGGAGGCGATACGTCAAGATATATCATCTTTATTACGACGAAACAAAGTGCCCAAACCAAATCTCCCAAAACACTTATTTATCGCTTTAAAGAACCTGCGATCGAGGAAGGAATTAACTGTTCTCCGTGCAGATAAAGGAAATGCGACGGTAGTGATGGACACTTCAGATTATAACGAGAAAATTGAACATCTTTTATCGGACGACACTACATATAAAATAGTCAAATCAGACCCGACTAATAAAATATTAAAGTCCACTAGCGCTTTAATAATAAAATACTCCGAAAAGTTAGATCTGAACGTTAAGTCACTCATCCCATCGTGTGCAAAACCTCCGAAATTGTATGGATTGCCGAAAATACACAAGGAAAATGCTCCACTACGTCCCATTGTGAGTCAGATCAACACACCAACCTACAGACTGGCTCAGCACGTAGCGCAAGTACTCTCATCACTCAGAGGTAACACTAGAGCATCTGTGAAGGATTCATACCAGTTTGTCAGTGATATTAAACACCTACAATTAGCTGACAATGAAACAATGGTTAGTTTTGATGTCCAGTCACTTTTTACAAGTCTTCCGGTACAAGACTGCATCAAAATTGTCTCTAAGAAGTTAGCAGAGAAAGACATGCCTCTAGAATATGCAGAACTACTCAAACATTGCCTCACATCTGGCTATATGTTGTGGAATAACCAATTCTATGTACAAGTGGATGGCGTCGCTATGGGCTCACCTGTATCTCCAGTAGTCGCCGATATTTTCATGGAAGACTTTGAGGAGACAGCCCTTAGTACAGCCCCAGTCTCGCCGAGATTTTACAAGCGGTACGTAGATGATACTTTCACAATTTTACCATCTAACCAAGTAACTGCATTTTTAAATCACCTTAACTCCGTCAACAATAAAATTCAATTTACTATGGAGTTAGAACATAATAAATCTCTTGCTTTCTTAGATGTTTTAGTTATCCGTAATCCCGATCAGTCCTTAAGTCACACTGTGTATAGAAAAAAGACCCATACAGATAAATATCTGAACGGCGATTCTCACCACCACCACCATCCAAAACAGTTAGCTACCGTGGGTAAATCTTTGTTTCAGAGAGCACGAGGAATCTGTGACGAGAAACACCTGGCGACTGAGCTGCAACACGTTAAGCAGGTACTGCGAGACAACAAGCTCCAAATCCCACGCCGCCGTCACAGAAACCGAGTGAAGCCAGCCACAGTCGAACGAGTCCCTGTTGTCTTGCCTTACATAAAAGGAGTCCCAGACAAAATTGGCTATATCCTGATGCGTGCTTCTATAAAGACCTACTTCAAGCCGCCCAAGAAGATTAGTCAATTTCTACCACCTGTCAAGTGCCATATACCCCTGCAAGAACCAGGCGTTTACAAAATAGATTGCGACTGTGGCCTCTCCTACATCGGTCAAACAAAACGAAGCATAGGGACCCGCGTGAAAGAACACATAGCTGACGTCAAACATCGACGCTCAACGAAGTCTGCAGTTGCTGAACATATAGAAGAAGGCTCCAAGCATTACCTCCGCTTTGACCAGCCCCAGGTCCTCGCTAAAGAACACCGTTTCCTGCCCAGGATGTTTCGCGAGGCTATTGAAATTAAAAAACATCCAAATTTCAATAGAGAAGATGGCTTGAAGCTTGCACAAGCATGGGATCCAATACTACATTTAATTAAATCGGAACCCAAAAGACCAACTGCCAGACCTCAAGACACAGTGAGCTCCTTCTGCGTAGATCGGATCGCAAACACAGACTAGATATTTAAAATTAATTTTTAAATTTATAATTGTAAAATAAGGGTAGTTAAATTGTAACAGTCACAGAGCGGACGTCTAATACCTCAGTCCGCCCCGTGACCACGAAAGCTGTAAAGTAATCGAAACGTCGGGAAGTTAAAAATGTAAAAATTAAACTAAATTCGCGATAAAATCCGTAAATAATAGTTTTATTTCAATGTGTAACATTCGCGTAAATCTAAGAAACCATTATGCAAGCCAGTACGGACTGAACATTGCAAATAAAATACGCCGGTTGGAGAATTTGAAGACCAAGCGCGCAAGATGTATATCATCCTTGAACTTCTTGAAGAGGTGCCGTGATCATAATCTCATCCCTACGTGTGTGAAGATATCACCAAAGAAATCCATACGAGGGAGCGCTAAAATTCTAAACCAGGCGAGTAAAAAACTGTTACAAGCTACCATACACGAAACACGATCCGACCTACATTACTTAAATAATTGTATTGAGAATATATCCAATGAATTAAAGACAGTATTATCAGCATTTGATTTTAAACATTGCATCGACACATTAAATAAACGGGAAACATCTAAATATAATGAATGCAAAAATAAACACATAAATAAATATGAAAAACTTTCGACCAAATCAAATGCCAAAAATTATAACAACTCTGAGTGCAGATATGGAACACACCCTAACATAGATAACACTCACTCCTGCGCAGACAAACAACGCGCGGTTATTAATCTGTCAAAACAATCATTGGATGAAAACACAGTTCAGGTTTTATCAAGAGGTCTAAATTTTGCCGTAACTCCACGTAGGATACCGTACGAAGATATTATTTGTAACGTTGAGAACAGTCTCTTCATTAACAATTTGAAAAGGGAGGATTCGGAGGCGATACGTCAAGATATATCATCTTTATTACGACGAAACAAAGTGCCCAAACCAAATCTCCCAAAACACTTATTTATCGCTTTAAAGAACCTGCGATCGAGGAAGGAATTAACTGTTCTCCGTGCAGATAAAGGAAATGCGACGGTAGTGATGGACACTTCAGATTATAACGAGAAAATTGAACATCTTTTATCGGACGACACTACATATAAAATAGTCAAATCAGACCCGACTAATAAAATATTAAAGTCCACTAGCGCTTTAATAATAAAATACTCCGAAAAGTTAGATCTGAACGTTAAGTCACTCATCCCATCGTGTGCAAAACCTCCGAAATTGTATGGATTGCCGAAAATACACAAGGAAAATGCTCCACTACGTCCCATTGTGAGTCAGATCAACACACCAACCTACAGACTGGCTCAGCACGTAGCGCAAGTACTCTCATCACTCAGAGGTAACACTAGAGCATCTGTGAAGGATTCATACCAGTTTGTCAGTGATATTAAACACCTACAATTAGCTGACAATGAAACAATGGTTAGTTTTGATGTCCAGTCACTTTTTACAAGTCTTCCGGTACAAGACTGCATCAAAATTGTCTCTAAGAAGTTAGCAGAGAAAGACATGCCTCTAGAATATGCAGAACTACTCAAACATTGCCTCACATCTGGCTATATGTTGTGGAATAACCAATTCTATGTACAAGTGGATGGCGTCGCTATGGGCTCACCTGTATCTCCAGTAGTCGCCGATATTTTCATGGAAGACTTTGAGGAGACAGCCCTTAGTACAGCCCCAGTCTCGCCGAGATTTTACAAGCGGTACGTAGATGATACTTTCACAATTTTACCATCTAACCAAGTAACTGCATTTTTAAATCACCTTAACTCCGTCAACAATAAAATTCAATTTACTATGGAGTTAGAACATAATAAATCTCTTGCTTTCTTAGATGTTTTAGTTATCCGTAATCCCGATCAGTCCTTAAGTCACACTGTGTATAGAAAAAAGACCCATACAGATAAATATCTGAACGGCGATTCTCACCACCACCACCATCCAAAACAGTTAGCTACCGTGGGTAAATCTTTGTTTCAGAGAGCACGAGGAATCTGTGACGAGAAACACCTGGCGACTGAGCTGCAACACGTTAAGCAGGTACTGCGAGACAACAAGCTCCAAATCCCACGCCGCCGTCACAGAAACCGAGTGAAGCCAGCCACAGTCGAACGAGTCCCTGTTGTCTTGCCTTACATAAAAGGAGTCACAGACAAAATTGGCTATATCCTGAAGCGTGCTTCTATAAAGACCTACTTCAAGCCGCCCAAGAAGATTAGTCAATTTCTACCACCTGTCAAGTGCCATATACCCCTGCAAGAACCAGGCGTTTACAAAATAGATTGCGACTGTGGCCTCTCCTACATCGGTCAAACAAAACGAAGCATAGGGACCCGCGTGAAAGAACACATAGCTGACGTCAAACATCGACGCTCAACGAAGTCTGCAGTTGCTGAACATATAGAAGAAGGCTCCAAGCATTACCTCCGCTTTGACCAGCCCCAGGTCCTCGCTAAAGAACACCGTTTCCTGCCCAGGATGTTTCGCGAGGCTATTGAAATTAAAAAACATCCAAATTTCAATAGAGAAGATGGCTTGAAGCTTGCACAAGCATGGGATCCAATACTACATTTAATTAAATCGGAACCCAAAAGACCAACTGCCAGACCTCAAGACACAGTGAGCTCCTTCTGCGTAGATCGGATCGCAAACACAGACTAGATATTTAAAATTAATTTTTAAATTAATAATTGTAAAATAAGGGTAGTTAAATTGTAACAGTCACAGAGCGGACGTCTAATACCTCAGTCCGCCCCGTGACCACGAAAGCTGTAAAGTAATCGAAACGTCGGGAAGTTAAAAATGTAAAAATTAAACTAAATTCGCGATAAAATCCGTAAATAATAGTTTTATTTCAATGTGTAACATTCGCGTAAATCTAAGAAACCATTATGCAAGCCAGTACGGACTGAACATTGCAAATAAAATACGCCGGTTGGAGAATTTGAAGACCAAGCGCGCAAGATGTATATCATCCTTGAACTTCTTGAAGAGGTGCCGTGATCATAATCTCATCCCTACGTGTGTGAAGATATCACCAAAGAAATCCATACGAGGGAGCGCTAAAATTCTAAACCAGGCGAGTAAAAAACTGTTACAAGCTACCATACACGAAACACGATCCGACCTACATTACTTAAATAATTGTATTGAGAATATATCCAATGAATTAAAGACAGTATTATCAGCATTTGATTTTAAACATTGCATCGACACATTAAATAAACGGGAAACATCTAAATATAATGAATGCAAAAATAAACACATAAATAAATATGAAAAACTTTCGACCAAATCAAATGCCAAAAATTATAACAACTCTGAGTGCAGATATGGAACACACCCTAACATAGATAACACTCACTCCTGCGCAAACAACGCGCGGTTATTAATCTGTCAAAACAATCATTGGATGAAAACACAGTTCAGGTTTTATCAAGAGGTCTAAATTTTGCCGTAACTCCACGTAGGATACCGTACGAAGACATTATTTGTAACGTTGAGAACAGTCTCTTCATTAACAATTTGAAAAGGGAGGATTCGGAGGCGATACGTCAAGATATATCATCTTTATTACGACGAAACAAAGTGCCCAAACCAAATCTCCCAAAACACTTATTTATCGCTTTAAAGAACCTGCGATCGAGGAAGGAATTAACTGTTCTCCGTGCAGATAAAGGAAATGCGACGGTAGTGATGGACACTTCAGATTATAACGAGAAAATTGAACATCTTTTATCGGACGACACTACATATAAAATAGTCAAATCAGACCCGACTAATAAAATATTAAAGTCCACTAGCGCTTTAATAATAAAATACTCCGAAAAGTTAGATCTGAACGTTAAGTCACTCATCCCATCGTGTGCAAAACCTCCGAAATTGTATGGATTGCCGAAAATACACAAGGAAAATGCTCCACTACGTCCCATTCTGAGTCAGATCAACACACCAACCTACAGACTGGCTCAGCACGTAGCGCAAGTACTCTCATCACTCAGAGGTAACACTAGAGCATCTGTGAAGGATTCATACCAGTTTGTCAGTGATATTAAACACCTACAATTAGCTGACAATGAAACAATGGTTAGTTTTGATGTCCAGTCACTTTTTACAAGTCTTCCGGTACAAGACTGCATCAAAATTGTCTCTAAGAAGTTAGCAGAGAAAGACATGCCTCTAGAATATGCAGAACTACTCAAACATTGCCTCACATCTGGCTATATGTTGTGGAATAACCAATTCTATGTACAAGTGGATGGCGTCGCTATGGGCTCACCTGTATCTCCAGTAGTCGCCGATATTTTCATGGAAGACTTTGAGGAGACAGCCCTTAGTACAGCCCCAGTCTCGCCGAGATTTTACAAGCGGTACGTAGATGATACTTTCACAATTTTACCATCTAACCAAGTAACTGCATTTTTAAATCACCTTAACTCCGTCAACAATAAAATTCAATTTACTATGGAGTTAGAACATAATAAATCTCTTGCTTTCTTAGATGTTTTAGTTATCCGTAATCCCGATCAGTCCTTAAGTCACACTGTGTATAGAAAAAAGACCCATACAGATAAATATCTGAACGGCGATTCTCACCACCACCACCATCCAAAACAGTTAGCTACCGTGGGTAAATCTTTGTTTCAGAGAGCACGAGGAATCTGTGACGAGAAACACCTGGCGACTGAGCTGCAACACGTTAAGCAGGTACTGCGAGACAACAAGCTCCAAATCCCACGCCGCCCACAGAAACCGAGTGAAGCCAGCCACAGTCGAACGAGTCCCTGTTGTCTTGCCTTACATAAAAGGAGTCACAGACAAAATTGGCTATATCCTGAAGCGTGCTTCTATAAAGACCTACTTCAAGCCGCCCAAGAAGATTAGTCAATTTCTACCACCTGTCAAGTGCCATATACCCCTGCAAGAACCAGGCGTTTACAAAATAGATTGCGACTGTGGCCTCTCCTACATCGGTCAAACAAAACGAAGCATAGGGACCCGCGTGAAAGAACACATAGCTGACGTCAAACATCGACGCTCAACGAAGTCTGCAGTTGCTGAACATATAGAAGAAGGCTCCAAGCATTACCTCCGCTTTGACCAGCCCCAGGTCCTCGCTAAAGAACACCGTTTCCTGCCCAGGATGTTTCGCGAGGCTATTGAAATTAAAAAACATCCAAATTTCAATAGAGAAGATGGCTTGAAGCTTGCACAAGCATGGGATCCAATACTACATTTAATTAAATCGGAACCCAAAAGACCAACTGCCAGACCTCAAGACACAGTGAGCTCCTTCTGCGTAGATCGGATCGCAAACACAGACTAGATATTTAAAATTAATTTTTAAATTAATAATTGTAAAATAAGGGTAGTTAAATTGTAACAGTCACAGAGCGGACGTCTAATACCTCAGTCCGCCCCGTGACCACGAAAGCTGTAAAGTAATCGAAACGTCGGGAAGTTAAAAATGTAAAAATTAAACTAAATTCGCGATAAAATCCGTAAATAATAGTTTTATTTCAATGTGTAACATTCGCGTAAATCTAAGAAATCCTTAATCCTTTCCAATCAGGGTTTCGTCCTGGTCATAGCACCACTACAACTTTGATTCATGTTACGGAAGGCATCAGATCTGGCATGGAGGAAGGCAAGCTGACTGTTCTTGCTCTGCTGGACTTCAGTAATGCTTTTAACACCGTTGATTACGATGTGTTACTTTGTATGCTACGTTCTCTTAACATATCTCCAATGGCAGTTGATTGGTTTCATAGTTACCTGTATGGACGCCGGCAACGCATCAGTGTGGAGGAAAGTTTTTCCTCCTGGGTCCCTGTATCTGCTGGCGTTCCTCAGGGCGGCGTGCTATCTCCTCTTCTCTTTGCTCTCTTTATTAACTCTATAACTAATCAACTTCAGTCTTCCTACCACCTCTACGCTGATGATCTCCAGATTTACGCTCAGGCTACTTTAGACAGGATAGTTGACGCGATTGCAGCAATAAACATTGATATCCAACACATCTGTCAATGGAGTAAAGCTCACGGCTTGAAGATTAATCCCTCGAAAACCCAGATCATTGTTCTTGGCAGCCCCAGGATGTCCTCAAAGCTAGATTGGACTAAACTTCCTCCTGTCTTTTGTGATGGTATCACCATCCCATACAACGACTCCGTTCGCAATCTAGGTCTACTTATAGACAAGTCCTTCACTTGGGGTCCTCAGCTTCGAGAATTAAGTCGAAGGCTGTTTGCTTCAGCAAGGTCCTTGCGAAGGTTAAGAAATTTTCTACCCGTTGCCACGAAAATTTCGCTTGCGCAAACACTCCTACTCCCCATCCTTGATTATGCCGATGTCAGCTATCTTGATCTCACCGAAGACCAACTTAATAAACTTGAGCGTCTCCAAAATTTTTGCATACGGTTCATATTTGGTTTACGCAAATATGACCATGTTTCTGAGTTTCATCTTAAGCTCAAGTGGTTACCCATACGGCTTCGTCGGAATACTCACACTCTTTAACTTTTATACAATATATTATTTAACCCTCTCACCCCCTCTTATCTCAAAGACCGTTTTATATTTCTTCATGATTCCCATGAAAGATCCCTGAGGTCGTCAGAGAACATGAAACTGAGAATGCCCGTACACACCACGACATTTATGGACAAATCATTCTCCGTACTAGCTGTTCGATTGTGGAACTCACTTCCAGATGCCGTGAGACGGGCTAGAACATTGTCATCTTTTAAGTCACTAGTCAAGGAACACTATCTCTCTCTCTGAATGTGCTTTTACTATTTCTATTAGCATTTATTATGTATATATTTATTATATTTTATGTCTATTTTGTATATGTATATATGTATGTATGTTGTACATATTTATATGAATGTATTACTTTTATTTTGTGTTTTTAATTTGTTAGTATAGTTTGTTTTTTTTTTTTCTTTCATTATACACCCTAGACTGCCCTTTCTCTCTCCTGTGTCTTATCTCCATCCAAAGGTTGCCTGGAAGAGATTGCCTAGTGCAATAAGGCCGCCGATTGTACTTATTTTTAATATTATTTTTAATTTCTGTTATTGTGTTTGTTTTTTTCTGGTGTACAATAAAGTTTATAAATAAATAAATAAAATAAATAACAACGCGTATCCAATCATACTGGCAAACCGAACTTGAAAAATAACAGGCTGTTATTTAAGAACAGTTATTAGGAACTGTTATTTGGAAGGAACAGTAACAGGAAGAACAGGTATTGAGTTTGACCTGTTATAACACAACTCTAGCTACCACTACGGACTACCCATGGACGTAGTATATAAACAGGACTGCGCACTGTCATCGGAAAAACGAGCCGAGTTTGACATGGAGCCGAGCGAGAGGTGTAGGAAGATAGGGTTGTGTCGCGTTCCTATAGGGTGACCATATTTTTGGGAAATACAGGAATTTTAATCAAATTGGCTAATATGGTAAATAATTCAGTTGTAATACGTCGAATGAAGCATTTTTTTTTGTGGTAACAAACGTTTTATTGTCTATCCGTGTAAAAAAAATATTTGACCACCAAAATATTGGACCATTAGGACCTAGTAAAAAAATTCAAAACCATAGTTTTATACGTATATGTCGGATGACGGTATTAAAACTTATTGTGTTAATTATTTAATAATTATTATCACCACGAGTTATAATTAACGGATTAACGATTTATCCGAATATCTGCGACAACTTGTTACTTTTATAGTAACCACGCGTATGTCTATGCTTCACTGCCGACCGCTGGATCTCGAATGCCCTATCTACGCTACGGTTCGCAGGCGGTTTATATTGCAAACTGTCATGCTCTCACCCTTACTCTGACTGTGGGTAGTGAAATAGAACCACAATCGGGTTTCCTTTAATAAAGTTACTTCTGCAACTACCCGTAGATTCCTTAGGGCCGATTTACAATTATTTATCATATGGGCTCTACACAAGAAAACCCCGACATATACTTTTTATAGGTCAAATGAAAATGAAAATAATAATAATAAATCTTTATTAACAGCAAAATTCAGTTAACAATCTTCTCGTCTGTTCACAAAGTGCGTATTTTGTGTGTTATCAGTGCCAGTCGTCGTCGGGTAGTCGGGGTCAACCCAGAGATTCTTACCACCCTCTGCCCCGCCGTTACCGTGGCCGCTACCATAACCAGGAATAGCGGGGCTGCCGGGGACTGGAGTCTTAGTCCTGGTTTTAACAACTATTAGGCTTTTTTATTGTTTATGCTCATACTCACCAAGCTTGGCAGGCGGGTTCGCGAGCGCAGGAAGGTACTCGCGTTGATGACGCTGCTGTCCGTCTTCAACCGGGGAAAGGAAATAGAGTGCGGCTAGAAGATGTTATTGGAAAGGAAAGTATGGAATGTAGAGATGGATACTACAGTCACGGAGGGGAAAGTTGGTAGTAACAGCAGTAGCTCAGGGGGCCGAGATCGCATACCCCGCCATGACCACTACATAGGAGCGTCCCTGGCCTACTTCATACCAGATACATGTTATTATTCATACCAACTCTTGTAATACCTAACATCAACGTAGCTGCCCTACCGTCTCATCCCTAACGAATATCCCTATCTTAATCGAATCATTAACAATACAGTTCAAAATGGCGACGATAATTATCAATTCTAACTCTTAATTTCAATTTTTCGTGTAAATGTGTGAACCACCCGTTCAGATATCAATTTTTAGACCACCGGATCAGTAAAGAAATTAAATGAAATCCCATGATGCTATTTTTCTAATATTATTCACGCTATAATTTTTCATTTGCAAAAAGGTTTCTACCACTGCAGCGGTTTAGATTTTTTCATGTAATATTTCAACCCTTATTTTAACCCCTTTATGGTTTAACTTTAAGAAAACGAAGTGTGCAGTTATTTTTGTTCAAAAATGAGTAAAAAAGTTTGAAATCTGTAACTTCAACAATTTATATTTTTCCATACATACTGCCATCCCTTTGTTCAACCCCTTCAAGCGTTGTCTATATAATAAAAGGTAACCTTTTGCCCTTACCCAAGGTCTAATCTATCTCTGTATCAAAATCGGTTCAGTGGCTTAGGCGTGAAAATGTAGCAGACAGTGCACCTGTTAGTGTAATACGTCCGTGCCGAAATCTTACATCACTCAGTAAATAAAAACTATTGCTATAAATAAATATTTTTTAATTATACTTAATTCATGATCAATTGTATTAGAAAAACTTTTATCGTGTTTATTTTCACTTAAAACATAGAATGCAAATTAACGTGAATAAATTAAACATTACTTTAATAATAAAATTGTAAAGAAAAAATAACTGCTTTTAATATTCAGGCAGATTAAAAGTAATTCAATAATTCATCTGAACTTTGAATTGTCGATCAAAAAAGTTCTGGGGTGGGTTTTATTATGGTCACCGTAGCGAATTTTTGTAAACAAAAATGGTAAATCTCATGAAACCACTCACCTTTGAATCGATATACAACTACCACTATATTATTCACTTCCTTTTGCAATACTTTTTAACCATTTTCCGTTAATAAATATCGAAAATAATTTGAAATTGTACACCTGTGACATTTCATATAAGCCATGACATATTTTATTTTTATTATCAAGTGGCCAGAGTTATAATTACGAATTCTCTTATCATGCATTAACCTTCCATTGTAATGTCAAGAATCCGTTTATGGACCCATAAATGAAGTTAAATAATAATATTTTTCTATTTGTTACTATAGATATTCTGTGTTTATTTTTTTATCGAACTAATTACCTTGTGGCGAATGTAAAATAATCTACTAGTGAAAATATTTTTTTTGGTCTGGCTAGCAAATGAGAAGGGATAGAAACCTCTCATACTGTCTCACTCGGTTTCGTCCTTCCTCCACATAGACGAAAAATTTAATTTTTCGTCTATGTTCCTCCATGTCATTTACCATAGTAAATTAAACCTTATGCTACATGCACATGTCTTATTTCATGATGACACCATTTTCTTCGTGCGCAATCCTGTTTATATACTACGTCCATGGGACTACCCTACCAATAATTTAAAACATATTTTGGGTGCGTTTTAGAATCATAGATGTAGTTTAAAACGTATGGATAAATGTGATTTATTGTATAGTAGAAATATGAAGTAACTTTACATAAGGAATCTAGGTATTGTATTATTTGTCACTCTGTGGTGCAATTAAGGTGAAAGTTTTTGGGTGGAAGATTCTACAATCACACTACAAGATTATATTTGCAATAAATTATTTCCATGAGAGAAAATAGTATCCCACTGATCTTACATAAACACATACATGAACTTTATTAACAAAGACATTAATTTTGGATAGTCCAGTAATTTTTATTTTGGCTTGTAAATAATAAATGTTACAGATAATTAAACAAAAACAATAACGAGATTTTTTATGTAAGACTTAAAAATATTTCTATAGACAGATTTTGTTCACCCATATGGCAAGCTTCTTAAGAGCGTTTATACCCTGCACGCGCTTTTTGGCTTAAAAACAGGACTTTTCAAATGAGTTAATAGCCACCAATAAACAATTTAAAGGAAAAATAATTAGTACTAACTTTAGAAAAGGTTGTCATCTAGGGATTTTGGTGGAAAACATTATAGATTGATGGATAATTTGTGAGTACTATAAGGATTACTGAACACAAGTTTCGTTATTTAGGCTTTAAATGGCAATTTAGAAGCTTAAGATATCCGAAACCACTAAATATAAGCTGAAAATAAAAATATTATCAGACTAATAAGACCCTTATGGAGGGATTTTACTGAGAAAAATAATCTTTTTGTGTTTAGTTCCTGAAAAATAAAAATTTAAACAATGCGAAATTATTCAGAAACTCTCGTCAAGAACATATTTTTTTTCACCAACTTATGGTACATAATTTTTATAGCCATTGCATATTATAATAGAAGAACATCTTTTCAATAAATTACAATTTTTATATTTCAACAAAATTAGTTTTCATGTTTTCTACAAATATTTTAAAAACCACTATAAAACACGCTGTCCGACGTGGATCAAATCAAACCGCCGCAAGGCCTTCTAGAGGGAGGACGTATCGCTCGTCGCTCCGGCCTGGCTGCAGTCGATTATTGCCGCGCGTAGTGAAAATAGCTACGCGCGGACTGCGATTACCACATCTTAGTACTTTGGTGGTAAAATATTTAATTATTTTTATTACCTACAATGATTTTGTAGTGAGTATAAATTATGTTTCAGGTAATATAATGGGATTTAATTCCGAGGCTAAATTATGTTATGTATTGTAATATAAAATTAAATATATTTCGTAATTGTAAGGGGTTGTAAGGCCCCTAACACTATTTATGTGTTCGATCACGAAATTATTAATAAAACGTCCGTAGTATCTGCTGATTGAACACTGATTTGAATGCAACTTAACAATGTAATAATAACGAAAATATGATTAGTATCTAAATTTGTATTATTCTTTGCTTGCACAGTAATATTTGTCTACTTATAATGCAAATAAAATATTTTTATGATATTATAATACAGTTACATTTCAAATGAATATTTGAAGCGCATGGATCAAAGTTGTTTGAGCCGTTTGTATAGCGAGCCGACGCGGCAGCTGTACGCACACAGCTTTGGTCGCTTATGTATGCGTGAAATTAACGAAGAAATACCTATAGTTGACTTTGCACGCAAGGTGTATACGCTCTTAATTCATTTAAAAAAAAAAAAATGTAGGCCAGGGATGGTGAGCAGCACACAACTTAACATTTTGGACACACCACCAATTACAATTAATGTAGTAATTATGACAATTTTCTCAAAGCAAGGAAAGATATTCCATGCTTGTTTCTTATTATACCATAGGTAATTTTTTCCCAATAATAATGGAATTTAAAATATTATAGGACAGCATGTCTACGAACTACTAAAACATTTCATATATTAAAAAAATGGCCATTGATAGACAAAGGACTGCCACCTCTGACCTAGACTATAAAATTATTAGCTTTATTTTTCTTTGAACTGAATTACCTATATAGAAAAATCTGTTCACATAATATCATGTATTAACTAATCTCTATTACTAAACAACAACAAACTAAAACTATGTTAATACATAAATAACTATTTACAATCAATAAAAAGTAATGTTCTATATTTATTGGTCTTCTTTTGGTGTAGGAGTAGTGTGGATACGGATGCCATGCATTTCAGCTATTTCCTTTTTAAGACAATCTGTTACCAAACGATGCTGCTTCACTGTGCTTAATCCAATAAACTCTTTAGCTTCTACACTGACCTGAAATTTTACATATTAGGTATATTATCAGTTAATTATTTAAAAAAAAACATAATGAAAACACAATCACATTATGTATTATAATTGTAATGGTACCTAGATATTTTATTCATAATTCTCATACCACATTTCTTGAAATATGTTGATGAGTTTTATATTGTTTAGAATAACCAAGCAAGTTAGCAAGTTAGCTAGTTAGCTAAGGAGCAATATAAAAATCTGTCTATTTATTGTGTTTAGTAATAAATTTGTCACCCTAAAGCTTGTTTCTAGCTTTATAATGAGGGGTATAATTTACTCCTGTGATATATAATTATACTCCAAATCTGATTAACAATAATCTCGAGAGCCTGTTTCTCTTTCCAACTTGCATTGTAGGTTGTTTTTTTATATTTGAATGAGACATACCTCAAACATAGCCCCGCAGCCACCCGATATATCCTCCACACTGATATAAGTGATGCCGGGCAGCGTACGTCGCAACGCCTCGGACAGCTGTTGTTCCTTTGACACATAATTTTGCTGAAATGCATTACCAGCGCCGCCGGCACCAGCCGCGTTTGACTTGCCGCCCGTCCCGCGGATCTATGACAAGTAGAAAATTTTATTAAAGTAAAAAAATAGTTTAGTTTGGAAATATATTTTATAAAATCCAAAAATACTTACTAAATAGTTACCGACGGGTCTAAAGACCTTGAACAAGTTACGAAACATTTTTTAATTACACAAAGTACAACAAATATAATTAAAATGATTTGACTGACTAGATATTTTAGATAAGAAATAGATTTGGGTTTCAAAACATTTTAAATCAGAAAAAATGGATATGTTGTCGATTTATTGCTTGGGTAACCTCAAAATGCCTCAAAAACAAAAACTGTCAATTTAGTAAATATTCATTCTTCAGTTTCACGCAGAATATTTCGAATGTGTTGACTTTTTGTGCAATCAATTATTTTCGATTAAATATCTATGAAGGCATTTCACCCGTTTTTTGATGCCATTTCCGGTATTTTAATTACCAAAAGAATAGTTTTAGGGGAACTTAAATGTAATCATAGCTTTGACTGCTCTGAGAATAGCATTCTACTGTAGACTGTAGTTGAACGACTATCAATCGTCTAATTTACTATGTTAATGTATGTATTATCTTCTATTCTTGGTAAAATGCTACATACATAAAACCGATTGATTAGTTTTTCGTGCTAATAGGTGTGTAATAGGTAGACAAGCTTTTTTATGTAAACAGAAAACAGCAGCTGTCAAAGATTTGACAGTTGACTTGAATTGACATTGATTGGGCATGCTAGCAAGTAGCACGTGTTTATATTGTTGAATTGGTGCCGCAAAATGCCTCCATTTAGAACTGGGTTGCTGAAAAGGAAAATTGATTTACCGGATGCAAAGACCAACTCAGTAAAAAACGTATCTGATAGTGAGGTAATGTACAAAGCTTGTCATGTGTGTTATATATAATGTGTAGTAACGTTCAGTGTTTATGTTCTAATGAATAACTTGTGACGGGTGTAATATGCAGCACTCGAGCGATGCGGATGAACAGGATTTACTGCCTGGGCTGCTAAATGAGGAAGGAGATGACACAGACTCTGAACACGAAGAAGAACAAGCCGCCTCCGACCATGAACAAGACGTAAAATTTTTAAATACTTTTTATTACTCCATACATGGGCTAAGCATATTGCCATAATCTGCATCACTAAGGGAACTAATTGAAAAACAGGAGGAGCTAAGAATACCAAAGATTCTGGATCTAATTCCCAGAATTAACCAAGTGCTTCAATTTATGATTAAACAATTTGCCGCAGATCTTTTTGGGTTTAACATGGTAGTGAGCTAGTAATGATTATAATATTGTTATCCTTATTAGTTTACTCATATTGTTATTTGAAAGTCCTAAATGTCTCTATATAAATACATTATACAACAAATTCAATGTATCCTATGCCAGGAGGTGTTGTTTGAAGACAGTGCAGATTCAGCTCTCAGTGATGATGAGCAAGTGGAATATGCATCTGATGAGTCTTCAGTGAGTATGCTACAGTTGCAATCTTACAAACATGTAAATTGCTACAGGTACCTGCAGTGGCGTAACTACCCCATCGGGGGCCCGTGGCAAAATTCATCAAATGGGGCTCTACCAGAATGTAAAAAAAATTAACATTGTAGTTTCGCTTTTATGAATATTTTTTAAGGTGCGTGGTGGCTTCTTGGTAAACCGACCAGGCGTGGCCGCCAAAATATTCAGGGTGGTCGCGATTTTGAACCCCAGTGCACATTTCGGACATTTCGGAGTCATCTGTGTATTGATAGTTAGTGTTAGTCAATCACCACGCACTATTATGGTGATGGAAAGCATCGTGAGGAGCCTGTATACTATAGCAATTTGCAAATTTCTATGACATGTAAAGACCGCCAACCGTACTAGGTCAGCGTGGTGAACTATGTGGTTTAACCACTCGCAATCGTAATTTGGATCGTAGGGGAGGCCTGTACTCTGCAATGGGACTTATATGGGCTGATACAGCTTAACACAGAATCTTTTGATGACCTGGCTTCATATTTCGCATCGGATTTTGAACTTCATAAAATCTAAAATAGATTGTCTAATTGTAACGATTAAAATTGCTTTTTTAATTCCATTTTCATTTCTTTCTGTCACACAGTACCCATAAACTTCATCTAATGTCCAGTGTAACCGCCATTGTTCAAGCAAAAGACACAAACCTAAGTATATTTTCGATGTTTCGTGTCTATCACTTTCACAATTTGTTTCCAGTCGTTATAACCCTAAACACGAACATTCTTCTGCCTTTTGCTCTCTACTGCTCACACACATACATACAGACATAGGCCTCCTACAAATTTCGCCATTTCCATGTTGTCAGGTTGTCGCATCCAGCATGTGGTAGGTCACTCCACCTCGCTGGAGGGCGTACTACACTACGTTAATCGAGACGCGGGCCCACTGAAGAACACGTTAATTCCAACAGTTATCGGTCCTTTGACAGATGTGGCTTATCTTTTGTGCTATGGCTCTTGTCACTTTGGTTCATTATAGCTCATTACGATTCTTATCTTCCAAAGAGATATCGAGCATAGCATACTCCATAGCTCACTGAGGGAACATAAGCTAGTGGACCAGTCGTACTGTGAGTGGCCAAGTCTCAGCATAGCAGGTTGATAACTATCGTCTTCAAGCTTTTTAGCAAAGGTGACGAGAAGACTCGTAACCTTTGTCTCAAAGATGTTAGAAACATCTTTTAGATAAAGGGTCTGCCCCAGTTAAGTATATTCGGGAACAACTTCGAGGTGGTGGCCACATAAAGCGACAGGTCTTGGATCAAGATGATGGTGGTTCATTAGTAATTTGGTTGTGTCGAAGTTAATTTTAAGACATATTCGCTGTGGGGCTGAATCCAGATCGTCCAGCATCTGCCGCAGCTCAAAACAATATCGTCAGCGTCAGTCAGCAGCAAGTTCGTCATGTCTGTTTTATTACACTGATCGTGAAATATTTTCCACTCCTAAATATGTTTTATTTCATGTTTGCCCGTACTTTGTGTTTTATGCTTAGGCCTAAATATACTCTATCGTCGAGATTTGCTATTATGGAATTTTTAGTTTTGTCCAATTGATCATTTCCGATACTTTTTCTCTTTCGTTTTTCGCTACCTCTTTAATAATTTGTAGAAAAAGGCATGTTTCAATTTATTTGGAAAATATTAACTTAATATTCATTAAATTATAATTTATTGGTTTGTAACTATGTTAATACTATAATGAAACAAAAACCAAAATATTGAAATCAAATAATCATAATGAAATTTTTGTCATGTTGTCAATTATTTATTATTAATAATTGCGTTATTAATATTATACTCTTCTCTGCTTACACCCTGTCCGGATTGAACTCAAGGCCCCATCGAACCAGGGCCCTGTCGGACCAGGGCCCTAGGGGACCGGGGGCCCGTGGCATGTTGCGCACTCTGCCACCCTATTGTTACGCCACTGGTTACCTGTAACCTGTTGTTAATTTGTAATTGAATATCTTAGTTGTTACAGAAATCATAAAATGGTCCTAGTATCATAACATGTACTTTATCTTTCTACATCACATTTATCAAAATATTACAAAAATATTCATTAATTTATTTAGAGTTTCAGGTAATTACAATTTGTGATGAAACTTTCCATCAAGTCATTTTTAATTTTTTTCAGGACTTAACAGACTCGGAAGATGATGACAACTCAGAAGATGAGGATGTTGACGGTAGTGAGGATAATGATAGTGCTGATAACAGTGACAATACTGAAGGTACCAATCATAAGAAAGAGGCAGAAGTGGGCCGTGAGAGTAGTATTGACAGTGGGGCGGAGTCTGGCACTGCAGCCTCCAAGACCAGTATAGTAGCTGCTAAACAAAAAATAAAAAACACTAAGCAGCAGAAAAAAAAAGTACAGAAGAATAACACAAAACAACCAAAAGAAAACAAGGACAAACAGACAGATGACAGTATAGACAGACTTGCAAATACAATCAAGAAAACAAGTGTCACACAACCTGTGGAACAAAAAGGTACAGTCTTCTAATATTGTATTATTGTTGAATATTAATTTCTTGTATGACGTAGCCATTATAGACTCGATTACGTTTTGTAATTCAAAATAGATAACTATAAAAGATGCTTTTAAATACCCTGCTGAATTGAATGTACCATCTCTAGCATAGGTATGCCATCCTATTTGCAGATGAATATGAGTCGGGCGACACGTCTGATGAGGAGGAGCGGCGCAACACAGTGGGAGACATCCCCATGTGGTGGTACAATGAGTATCAGCACATAGGCTACGACCTGGACGGCCGCCGTATCATGAAGCCCCCGCAGCGAGACCACATTGATGAGTTCCTCAAGTTAGTACACTAATACTCAATTTATACATACCGTTTGTGTGTTCTGTTCAAATATTTTTGTTTTTTTAATGCAATGAATGGCGAGGCGAACAACCCATTCACCTAATGTAATGTAAGCTATACAATTGTTCATAAACAGTAGCAAAATTCCGCTGCACTTGCCATCCTGAGACATAAGATGTTAAGTCTCAATATGTCCAGTAGTTACTCTGGCTACAATGTCCTTCAATCAAACACAGCAGTGCATTTACACTGTTGTTTCACGGGAGAAATAGACATTGCGGTGGTACCTACCCAGATGGCTTCTCACTTATGAGAGATCTTCCACCAGTAATTTGTGATGATGAAAAAGAGTGGGCCAAAATAAGTCAGTTATACATGTATTGTGTTGGTTAATTTAAATATGTTAAGTAACAGGCAATAAGCTATTTGACTACTTTCTGGAAACTATCTTATTAATTGAGGTCTATGAACCTTAAAAATAAAGGTTAATTTAATTATTATAAATATTCCATGTAACACAAAATTACAAAAACACTGATCATTTTGACCACCAAAACGCACCATTGGGCAATATGGCGTTCATTCTTCCATTTGATTGCACTATGATGACAGGCATTAAAAAATACTGCAGATATTTCTTCAGTAGTATTTTATACCTCCAAATAACGGGAAATTTTAAACATATTTTATCATTAATCATGAAAAAAACATGTGATGCTTCCATACTGTATATTTATGTATGTTAATGTCACACTTGTATCGCAAAGAAATAGGCACAAAATAGAGTGTCTCCTTTGGTTGAGCTCGGCATGTGCCGTGAGTTTGCGTACTACATGAATCTCTTTGCTTGTGTTGAGATGAATGCAGTTTAGGAACAGAGTTTAGTGTAATGAAGTGAGACGAGTGAACTGCGTGCGTGTTGTGCAGGAAGTGCGAGGACCCCGAGTTCTGGCGCACCGTGCGCGACCCCAGCACCGGCCAGGACGTGCTGCTCAGCCGCGAAGACCTGCAGCTCATCCAGCGTCTGCGACAGGGCCAGGTGCCCAACCCGCTCCACGACGAGTACCAGGTCGCACGCAGGCTCACTATACATTCTACATCATCTCATAAAACCTTAATTCAACACTCGACTTCATCAAGAGTGTATGTTTACAGCCGTGGATAGAATGGTTCAGTCGGGAGGTGATGGCGACTCCGTTGCGCGCGTTTCCGGAACACAAGCGCTCTTTCTTGCCGTCGAGGTCTGAACAGTTGCAGATTTCTAGGATAGTCCACGCGCTCAAGATGGGTTGGACCAAAACTAGAAAACAACTCGCCGAAGAGAGAAGAAAGAGAAGGGTGGGACGATTATTTAACAAATTAATAGAATTTTGTCACAAAACTATTGTTGTAAAACATAATTGTTTAATACTTTCACAGGAGAAGAACTTCTACAACCTGTGGGGTTCCGCGACCAGCGAGGAGGAGCAGGCGCAGCGTTCCATTCACAAACACATCCCCGCGCCCAAGCGACCCCTCCCCACCCACGCCGAGAGTTACAACCCGCCGCCGGAGTACCTGCTCGACGCCAAGGAGGTACCTCGCGCCACACGCGACACGTTCCCTCACGCCGCCGGCACACTCACACCCCGCCCTGCCCACAGATGAAGGAGTGGAACAAGCTGGCCGAGACGCCGTGGAAGCGAAAGTACACGTTCCTGCCCACCAAGCACTCCAGTCTCCGCGCCGTGCCCGCCTACGAGCGCTACACGCGCGAGCGCTTCCTGCGCTGCCTCGACCTCTACCTCGCGCCGCGCGCCATCAAGATGCGCGTCAGTACTCGTCTCCACCGGCACTCCGCACCGCTCGCGCTTTCCCTCTCATGACGACCGTTCCTTTGCAGTTGACGATCAAGCCGGAAGACTTGGTGCCGAAGCTGCCGTCGCCACGCGACCTGCAGCCCTTCCCCACCGGCGAGGCGCTCTGTCTGCGCGGCCACGAGGCGCTCGTGCGCAGCGTGGACTTCGACCCGTCCGGCCAGTACATCGTGAGCGGCAGCGACGACGGCACCGTGAAAGGTGCGTGGCGCGGGTCGGCGTGTAGTGATGCGCTGTGAGCGCGGCTGACGCGGGCGCGTGTTGCAGTGTGGGAGTGCGGCAGCGGGCGGTGCGTGCGCACGGTGCGGCTGGGCGCGACAGTGTGCGGCGTGGCGTGGCTGCCGACGGGCGCGCTGACGCTGGTGGCGGCGTGCGCAGGCGCGCGCGTGCTGCTGCTCAACCCGGGCGCGCACGTGGGCGCACACAAGGCGGCCGCGCGCACCGACCAGCTGCTGCGAGACGCGCCGCCGCCGGGGGACGTGCGCAGTCAGTACTCACTACTCACTACTACGCACGCGTCCGATCTACTGGCGACGCTGACGATCTCGCTTTGCTCTTTTTTATTGCAGTGATTGTATCATACACAATACACGGACTCGTATTGACACTGAATTACAAGTGGACAGTTTGTAACCTTAGCATTGCAGTCAATCGGTCAGTAATAATGTAAGCAAATTGAAAATTAAGTATTTCTAAATTTTCGAATTAATTTAAAAAAAACGACAACCTTGTCGTTTTCTTCCCTCGACTTTGAATTAAACATACACTGCAAAAATGTATTCACAGTGGACGAACGCACGTCGTCGTGTGTGAAGTGGGACGAAGTCTCCGCAGAAGAGTGGGCGTTGGGAGTACGCATCGCGATCACACATTTCAAGCCCGTCGCGCAGGTACGCAGATCTCGATCTCCATCGCATGCGTTTGGAGGTGTCGTCGAGTAGCGTGGTGAGTGTGTGTGTGTGCAGGTGAGCTGGCACGCGCGCGGCGACTACGTGTGCGGCGTGCTGCGCGAGGGCGGCGCGCGCTCGGTGGTGGTGCACCAGGTGTCGCGGCGCCGCTCGCAGCTGCCCTTCTCGCGCGCCAAGGGGTTGGTGCAGTGCGCGCTGTTCCATCCCACGCGGCCGCTGCTGGCCGTGGCCACGCAGCGCGTGGTGCGCCTCTACGACCTCGTCAAGCAGGAGCTCGTGCGCAAACTGCTCACCGGCGCGCAGTGGATCAGCGCCATGGCCATGCACCCCGCCGGCGACAACCTGCTCGTCGCCTCCTACGACAGGAAGTGCATATGGTGCGTAGTGCGCGGTGCGCAGTGCGCAGTGGCGCGGTGCACCGCCCCGGCGCGGCGTGACGACTGTGTCTGTGCAGGTTCGACCTGGAGCTGTCGTCGAAGCCCTACCAGACGCTGCGCGTGCACGGCGGCGCGGTGAGGAGCGTCGCCTTCCACCGCCGGTACCCGCTGTTCGCGTCCGGAGGAGACGACCCCTACATCGTGGTGTCGCACGGCATGGTGTACAAGTGAGTGGCTGGAGCGCGTGTATGTGTGTGCGCGTGCGCGTGCAGTAGTAACGTGTGTGTGTGTGTGCAGCGACCTGCTGCAGAACCCGCTGCTGGTGCCGCTGAAGCAGCTGCGCGGTCCGGCGTCACGCTCGGACCTGTGCGCGCTGGAGCTGCGCTTCCACCCCACGCAGCCGTGGCTGCTGGCCGCCGGCGCCGACGCCACCATCCGCCTCTACTCCTGATCCATCAATATTATAATATAATAAAACATTTTGTATCGAATTTCGTATTTATCATTCTGTCCCAAACTACGAGGTCGTTGCACTCCCGTGCATTATACCGGGTATCTCAAGACTGCTACCGAAAACGAAGCCGGGTGGTAGTTTTAGTGGCTACAAACACAATGCAATTAAAAATTTCGCCTAGAAACACGACAATTTTTTTTATGATTTTTTAAATGTCGTCATTTTTGGGTGGTAAATCCATAGTTTTTGCTAAAATAATAATTTAAACTCTTTTATACCTTAGAGTATTTATAAATAAAAGGGTATATACTATTATTTTAGGAAAAAAATTATTTACCACCCAAATATGGCCATAGGAAAAAAATAACAAAAAAAAAATTGTCGCTTTTTTTTGCAACTTTTTCTGTTGCATTGTGTCTGAAGTCGCTTAAACTACCACCCGGCTTCGTTTTCGGTAGCAGTCTTGATATACCCTGTATAATGATGTATTAAGAGCGTTTACACCTTGCGCGCAAAGTCAACTATAGGTATTTCTTCGTAAATTTCACGCACACATAAGCGACCAAAGCTGTGTGTGTAGAGCTGCCGCGTCGGCTCGCTAAACGAAAAAAGAACGTAGTGATTACTTTCTCTATGCGCTAAACAGTCAGCGCAACCAACTTTGATCCGTGCGCTTCAAAATTCTAATATTGAATTGAAATGTAACTTATGATTTATTTATTGGTAATATTATATCTTAAAAATATTTTATTTGCATTATAAGTAGACAAATATTACTGTGCAAGCAATGAACAATACGAATTTAGATACTAATCATATTTTCGATATTATTACATTGTTAAGTTGCATTCAAATCAGTAGACACTACGGACGTTTATTAATCATTTCGTGTTCGAACACATCGCTGCTTCAATTCAAAAGTACCACAATTTAAAAAAGCACAAAAATGTTTTTATTGCAAAAATACAATCGTAATCCATTATATTTTCATATTTGAAAAAGACTCCTACTAAATTTGTATTTTAAGATACAAAACGTACGCAACCGTTTTTTTTTAATTTACATTGTTAACGCACGAAATATAATCTAAACCGCCATATTGTTAGTTGCGCGGCGACCACCGAGCTGCAAGCACGTCTCTTTTGTGCAAAAGTGCCACATCTCGAAAATTAACCTGTGTTATTCATTAATTTTATATAGAAAACTACCACATTTAGGAATACTGCAGTTTTGAATAAAGGATTCACGTAAGTAAAACATTATTTTTAAATCAAAAGAACCATATTTCAAAACTGTTCGTTTTGTATAGAAAATATGTCTAAATGAACTTTATTTTTTTTAATCAAAATAAACTTATAAGACAATGTGTTTGTTTTGAATTTAATTTATTTCAATGAAAGTACGGTATTTAAAAATGGTTTGTTTTGAATATAAAAAAAGTACTTTATACAGATATAACTTTAAGTTAAGAGGGCTTTATTCCGGAATATGCTCCTTTTGCTTTAATTTTAACATTGTTGTTGTTTGTTGTTGTTTTTTAAAGTTGTTTTAGTAAAATGTACTAAACCTGACCGTATCCCAAAAAAATTATAAAATTGTTGGTGTGGTTAAGTTTTTACGTTTTCTTGCGTTTGTTTTGTCGTTAACCGGCCGTCTGTCGCTAGTCTGTTGTAGATTTTACGTTAAATAAATGTTTTTTTTTTCACTTTTTTTTACAAGGTATCTTTTTGTACTATTTTATGAAGTTTAGTCATTTTAAAAACACCAGGCTCCTTTGTAACCATCACTTTGACTCTGTTCCACGGGTGGGGGTGGCTTAAGTATGTATTGGCCATAAAATTACTGTTTATTGCTTTTTTACAGAATTAATAGAAGAGCACATAGAATACTCAACATGGTGAGAGAAATAGACATGGAAAAACATCCACAAACTGACAATCCAATTTTGGAAGAATGATATGTCTCTAAATGAGTCTTTTGATAGTAACTCTATACCTGACAGTCAGCCTAGTGCTAGTTTATCTCTACTTGACGATGAATTTTTAGAAAAGAGACCAAACGTAGTTGTTCCTGAAAGCAATTATGATAGCGACACTTCTAAGTCTACACGTTCGAGCAGTTCTAAGACTTGTTCAGATTTCTCTTCGGACGATAGCGTTAAAGACCCAGATTTTCTAATAAGGCGGGACTTAGCATTGAGTGATTCAGATTCGGATAATGATTGTATTCAAAATGTAAACCTCTTAACTAAAAGCAGACTACAAGAATTATCTCCGCAACCTGGACCCTCTGGTTTATATAAAGAGATTGAAGAATCTGCCCATAGTAATCTGTTGACAGACATTTATTTTGACGATGTACCGATGAGACTCGAATCGGAAACTATTGATGCTCAACCAAGTGACTTACAAACAGACAACGACAACGTACAGGTTCCCAGCGTTGGTATATCAAGTGTTGAAACGGCCTCTCCTTATTTTGTTGAAAACGAAAACATTGAAAGAAGATGTCGTAAACGGAAGGCGAATCCAAATTCATGGGGGAAAAATATGTCGAAACTATTAAGAAACAGTGGCAAAGCATATACCTCGATGTCGAAAACGAAGATAAACGTAGAAGAAAAGAAAATGGGGTCGGTTTGTTCTGACAAATGCAAATTTCAGTGTTCTACAAAAATTACTTACCAGGACAGACTAATTATTTTTAATGAATATTGGAATACTGGTGATCTGGAAGCACAAAGACAATTTATTTTTAATAACCTGACTGAAATAGAACCAAAATATCGTTATACCTACTCGTGTTGGTAGTTCTCGCAAAAATCACAATAATGCCTACTACTTGCATCTAGGCGGCAACCGTACGAGAGTATGTAAAGTATTTTTCATGAATACACTTGCAATTTCTGATACAGTAATTAGAACTGTTGTTAAAAAATACCAATCTAACCCCAATATAATCCAATTCAAAGAACAAAGAGGGAAACATAACAACCATTTTCAACTTGAAACAACACTAAAACACGGAGTTAGAGCACATATCAATTCTATCCCACGAATTGAAAGCCACTACTGTCGTAGTCAATCAAAACGCGAATACATTGAAAGTGGCCTTACCCTAGCGGCGTTGCACCGCGATTATGTTGAAAAATGCGTGTCGGAACACAAACAGCACGTTTCATATCAAATATACTATAATATTTTCATGAACGAATTCAACATATCTTTTTGGCAGCCGAAAAAAGATCAATGCGAGGAATGCGTGCCTTCAAAAATTGTGAAGATAAATCAAGTATATTGGTAGAAAAACACGAAGAACACCTAAACGAGAAAAGTTTAGCAAGAGCCGAGAAGGAAAAGGATAAAGAAATATAGGTAAGAATCAGATTGTAGCAGTGTACGATTTACAGGCAGTAATGCCATGTCCGCGGGGCGAAATATCTAGTTTTTATTACATATCAAAAATAAATGTGCTTAATTTCACAATTACTGAGCTGGGCTCCAAAAAGACCACATGTTTCGTATGGCACGAAGAAGGGGCTCGAGGAGTGAACGAAATAGGTTCGTGTGTACTTATGTATCTAAAAGATTTAAATAACATTGCTACGGAGGAATTTGATGTGATATTTTATAGTGATAATTGCTGCGGTCAGCAGAAAAATAAGTTCATGGTATCGATGTACCAATATGCCACAAATACGTACCAAAACTAAGAAGTGTTACGCATAAGTTATTAATTAAGGGTCACACACAAAATGAAGGCGACGCCGCGCCGTTCATTCCAATATTCAAAAAAATATAACTCGAGCTTTAAAATCATCGCCCATTTATGTACAGTCAGCGACAAAAGTCGTTGAACACATTCAAAACGCCAAAAGTCTTGCACAGATGAAGCAACAGAAGTGGTTGAGCAGGGTCGGCCACAAAAATTCGTGAACACCTTAAGGTTACAAAAGTTTCTGAACAACAAAAGCAACAAAATTCCTGAACACGCAAATTGTACATAAGTCAGTAATTTTTTTGATATCTTTGTATTGCGCACGCCCACCGACATCGATATGAACCAGTTAGCTGTTAACCATCTGGCGAATTTCCGTGACAACTCATAACAATATTCAATGTCGTTTCTCAAAATATTCCTAAAGCCACAACGCGTGTTTTATATAAATGGAAACAATTAAAAATAATAATTATTAGTCAGAATGGAAAATACTTTTTCCAAAGTTTCTGAGCGACAAAATACCTGAACACACCAATGGTACATAAGTTTCTGAACACCTATAAAAAGCAAGTTTGCCGCAGATGTGTTCAGCTACTTTTGTCGCTTTGTTATGCATTCATTATAAAATGTTATTTCATAATTTATAATTTTTGCTATTCTCTGCATTGACTTATTGTTTTCTGTTTTTGTGAAATAATATTTATTTATGAGAAGTTTTAAGCGTATTTTATATCAGTGGCGTAAATAAATAATAATTATTATTAGATTCAGAAAGAAAATAGTGGCAGCATTTTTGAACTTTTTAGATTCAATTGGGTTCAGAATACATAATATCTGAAAGACCCTTCGCTTCAAAATAGAATATTTTAGCCGCCATTTTTTACTTTTTAGTTATTGGTCCGATTATGTCCGCAATGTCTATTTCTCCCGTGAAACAACACTGCTTAAATGCACTGATGTGTTTCGGATTGAAGGACATTGTAGCCAGAGCAACTACTGGACATATTGAGACTTAACATCTTATGTCTCAGGATGGCGAGCGCAGTGGACTGTTGCTACTGTATATGAGCGGTCGTATCGCTTACCATCAGGCGAACGGCTTGCTCGTCTCGCCATTCAATGCAATAAAAAAAAAATTAGTTTCAAAATCAATATCCACTGGGTTCTTTGCTCCGATATTCAAAATTGTAAGGTCAATGGAAAACGATACGTACGATTTAGACAATAATAGGTCCACTTAAAAACAAGAGTACATAAAAACTCAAGAGGTTTAATAATTTATCGTATATGTTATATTAAATATTGATTATTTACATAAATTCAACACTTGCATTTTAATAAGAAAAATAATAGTAAATAAAATTAATTCAAATTTAACCTTTCAAAATCAAAAATTACTCTGACTTAGAGTACTTACAAATTCAAGTAAAATTTGTATGCCGACACCACGCACAAATTACATTGAAAAAAGTATTAGATATGAAGGGGCACAAATGTAAAACGACTTGCCAACAATCATAAAAGAAAAAGATAACTTCCGTATTTCCAAGACAAAAATTAAATTATTTAAACAAAAATCAAAGCTTTGAATGCGGCCCTGGCAGCAAGACTTGGTTTGTGATTTGACATGTGGGTATTTTACTGTGTAATTGTTCCAATATAACCACATTGTAACTGTCTTACCCACATCATTAAATTATAGATTAGTACTGTCCGATACTAAAACGGTGAAGGAAAACATCGTGAGGAAACCTGCATACCATAGCGATTCATAAGAATTTATATGGTATGTAAGTCCGCCAACCCGCACTAGGCCAGCGTGGTGGACTATATGGCCTAACCACTCTCAATCGTACTCTCGATTGTAGAGTAGGCCCGTGCCCTGCAGTGGGGCGTATATGGGCTGATCCAGATAACTGTCCGATACTAGCATAATTTTACCGATACAATTATTATATCTCAGGAAGTGAAATTAAGAAAAATCTTTTGAGATAAATGTTTTTTAATCTTAACAATTTATTGTTTAATATCTCGTGCCAATAACAGATGAACAAGACATTTAAACTTCTCATAAATAAATATTATTTCACAAAAACAGAAAACAATAAGTCAATGCAGAGGAAAGCAAAAAATATAAACCGTGAAATAAAATTTGAGACCAATTGCCCAATATCTAAAAAGTTCAAAACTGCGGCCACTATTTTCATTCTGACTAATAAAATTGTTGTTATTTATTATCTCCACTGATATAAAACATGCTAAAAACTTCTCATAAATAAATGTTATTTCATAATAACACCAGTGTTCAAGAGGCCATCTGGGTAGGTACCACCGCAATGTCTTTTTCTCCCGTTAAACAGCAGTGTAAATGCACTGTTATGTTGCGGATTGAACGGTATTGTAGCCAGATACATAGACACCAGATACAGTAATTAACTGGTTATTTTGAGACTTAACATCTTAGGTCTCAGGATGGCGAGCGCAGTGGAATGTCAAGCATTGCTTTGTAATTCAAGGTGTTGTTTGGTTTTGCTACTGTTTATGAGCGGTCGTATCGCTTACCATCAGGCGAACTGCATGCTCGTCTAGCTGCTCATTGCAATAAAAAAAAAGAAGAATACAATAAGTAAATGCAGAGAAAAGCAAAAATTATAAATTATGAAATAACATTTTACAATGAATGCATAACAAAGCGACAAAAGTAGCTGAACACATCTGCGGCAAACTTGCTTTTTATAGGTGTTCAGAAACTTGTGTCCCATTGGTGTGTTCAGGTATTTTGTCGCTCAGAAACTTTGGAAAAAGTATTTTCCATTCTGACTAATATTTTTTTTTTTAATTGTCTCCATTGATATAAAACACGCGTTATGGCTTTAGGAATATTTTGAGAAACTACATTGAATATTGTTATGAGTTGTCACGGAAATTCGCCAGATAGTTAACAGCTAACTGGTTCATATCGAAGTCGGTGGGCGTGCGCAATACAAAGATATCAAAAAAATTACTGACTTATGTACAATTTGCGTGTTCAGGAATTTTGTTGCTTTTGTTGTTCAGAAACTTTTGTAACCTTAAGGTGTTCACGAATATTTGTGGCCGACCCTGCTGCTGCACTTCTGTTGCTTCATGTGTGCAAGACTTTTGGCGTTTTGAATGTGTTCAACGACTTTTGTCGCTGACTGTACCTGATCAATACATCACCCTAATTAAAACTGCAAAAATAAAAGGCTTGCCTTATATAGTTAAAGAACTTGCCCATGATAGTTTTGTTGATTTAAAATCTTTGGCTAGCGGTAACTATACTACTAATGAAGACAAAGAGAAGGTTAAATGGTCTGATATAAAAGTATTAAAAATAGAAAAATACATGAAAAACAAGTTCCTATATAAGACTTCATATCAAGGGAATGAATTTAAATCAGTGTCCACACTTTGTAGGGGAAGGCAGCAGAAAACTAATCAAGCTGAAAATATTACACCAAAGAAACTTTATAACCAAAAACTAAATGTTATGCAAGCAAAAAAGCAGGGTATTCTGAATCTTATACATAAAAATATCATCCCCAAATATTATGAATCATTCTTTGCAAATCTGTAAGACAGAAAATGTAGACTGAGTACCTAACTTATACATTTTAAGAAAATTTACTTATATTAACAAAATATGGTTGTGATTTTGTGATCTCAAAAGTGTTCCTAATTGCATTTAAAATAGATACATACTATAATAGTTATAAGATCTGATTATTGTCGATTTTAATGTAAAAGCATAATGCTTTAGATTATTTTACAAAAGTTACAACACTTTTGTTTTCTTTTATTTTATATTTTATTAAGTCTCAAAATCTTATATTAGTTTTGCTAATTAGCTTGATAAACATTATTTTTTGATTGTTAATTTTATTACTATTAACTTTTTTATTGTAATCAGAAGTTAAAAATAATCGTGATTGTTTTAACAACAGTTTTGAAGATTTTTATTTGTTATTTTGAGGAAAATCTTGATTTGTTTTAAGTTTTATATAACATTTCAGTTATTTTATTAAATTGCTTGGGAATTCTTATTATGTTCCCAAAAGTTTTATAGTAAAACAGGGTTAATACAATTATTTTTTTGATTGATGAAACATATTTTTCTATTCAAAAGTAACTTATCTGCTTATAACTCTTCTGGCATTTAATTTATTATAAAACCACTTCAAACATTTGACGCGGCTTAAAAATACGCTTTTAACGATCTATAATATGTATATGTTATGGGCCAAGTGATTAATCGGGCATTATTCATCATGCCAGGGCAATATGAATAATGCCCAATAAGAGCAGGCAATGTGATTATAACCAATCAATTTATCACATTGCCCGGGCATTATGTTATTATTGAATTTTTGATAGCCTTTCTAAGGCTCCTTTGTTACCAGGATCCAATAGAAAACAGCCATAATCTAGATTACTACGAATATATAATATAATATATATAGCATTATATAAAATTTTTTGGGTGAAGGGGTGGGATCCCCACCAAACACCAGACAAAGATCTAAGAATATTAATATTTTTATTGCATTTAGAAACTAAATATTCAGTGTGAGGCTCCTGTCATTCTAGACTCCAACCAGATACCTAGGAATTTTACTTTATGTTCTTGGGGAATGGGTTCATTCTTCACAAATACGTTAATTAATGGAGTATTTCTACGCCTAGTGAATACAACTGTACTAGATTTTGAGGGGGAAAGTGAAAGACCATGATTACTCATCCAAGATTCAAGAGAAGACAAAGCGTCGTTAAGAAGGGTAGATGCATGATTCGGATTCTCAGAAGAGATGTAGAGCGCGAGATCATCTGCATATTGAAGGATTGAACAGTATTGATTGACGGCTTGATCGAGATCTCGGGTATAAACATTGTATAAAATGGGGCTGAGGACTGATCCTTGGGGTAAACCCTTCCACGCAATCCTAGGATTTGATAAGGAATCCTGATTTTGTATTAATCAAACAAAAATAAACAGTTGTCAGTTTAGAGGTTATGTCAAATTGTCAACACAAGAATGTCATTGTCGCGCGTTCCGTACTCATCTGTGTCCATATCTGTGTCACATTGTTTAGCATACTGTTCTTTTTTTTGTTATCTATAGTATATATATATTGTATAGTAATATTTTCCTTTTAATTGTTTTACCAGGTATAGTATTTTTTTTTATACACATAATTATTACTAATTTTATTCTTTTGTATAGCATTCTTTGAACTGCTTCCGATTTTCCTGTTTTATGTTCTTAATTTTGTTAATGTAATATTTTACTTGTCTCCTAAATTGTTAACACAACCGGCAGATGGATGTAAGTAATAGTTGTAATCAGTTTTAAAGCTTATATTACTCGTAGTACTATTTAGTTTTTTTTTTATATATTTATTATTATATTTATTTATTATTACCTATTTAATTAATATTTGTAACCAATGTCTTCGCATAATAACAGTGACAGTGAAGAATTTTTCTCAGCCTGTAGTGAAGATAGTTTTGAGAGTGTACCTTCGCTTGCTGAGACTCTCTCGGCCCACTTCTCCGATGTCCCTAGAAATTTCAATGTCGTTCATTTTAACGCCCAGAGTATTCCGGCCCATTTCGCGGATATACTGGCAAGTTTTGACTGTACACATATTCATGCTATTCTTGTATCTGAGTCCTGGCTTAAACCCTGTCTTCCTTCCTCTGCTTACAATCTACCTGGTTTCCACCTCATAAGAAACGATCGTACGGTGGGTGGTGGAGGTGGTGTGGCGATTTATCTCCGAACGCACATTGCATTTTCTGTAGTCAGTGTGTCGTCACAGTCTACACCACCGAACGCCGGAGAGCATCTTTTTCTTGAGGTGGAACTCTCACACCAGAAACTCCTATTAGGTGTCTACTACTGCCCCTCACGCCGCGTAGACTTCTTCCCCTCATTTGAAATAATTCTTGAAAACCTAGTCTCCTCGTACAGTCAAACCATAATCATGGGTGATTTTAACACCTATCTCCTTAAAAATGACTCCCGTTCTTCCTCTCTTCAAACTATTGTTCAATCCAACAACCTTTCAATTCCTTCACTTTCTGCCACTCACCATTTCCCTAATTGTATTCCTTCTCTTCTCGACCTAATGTTTGTCTCGTCGCTAAGCCATGTTGCCAAACATGGTCAATGCCCTGCTGATGCCTTCTCCTACCATGACCTCATATTTTTATCATATCGTGTCCGTCCACCCAAAGCCTCTCCCAAAATCCTCCTGCAGCGAAATTTTCGGGATTTGAATCTTGCTGATCTTCGTAGGGATGCCGTCAACATTGATTGGAGTGCGCTCATGGCCTCTGACTGCGTTGATATCAAAGTCAATATTTTCATAGAACAACTAATGAAACTTTATGATGTGCACGCGCCAGTTCGTAAGGTCAAACTTAAACATCCACCTTCACCCTGGCTTACTGCTGATATAAAAGCTCTGCTTTTAAAAAAAGCATCAGCGAAGTCCAGGTTTAAGCGACGTCCCAGCGATTTAAACTGGGAAAAATATGTGACGATCCGGAATCACTGCAATAAGGTGTGTAGAGATGCTCAACGTCGATTTATTCATAGATCTGTTGCAGATGCAGATCCAGCGAAAGTTTGGAAATTTCTCAAGTCACTGGGAGTTGGAATTTCTAATAATATTCATTTAAACTCTCTTAACCAACACTTCTGTTCTCCATCAATTTTAGATGGGACTGCTAAAAGTAAAACAATACAATACCTTTCTTCATGTAAAACTCCCGATTGTCCCCCTTTAGTTTTTAAACAGGTCGCTGCTTGTGATGTTAGAAAGAACATTACGCTGATCGCTTCCAATGCTGTTGGCAGCGATTGCCTCGGACGTAATATGATTATCCCTATCCTTGATGAAATCCTGCCCATCATCACCCATATCCTCAACTATTCCATTACCAGTGGGACTTTTCCAGCAGTCTGGAAAGAGGCCCACATAATTCCTCTTCCTAAAAAAAGTAATCCTACAACCTTTTCCGAATTCCGCCCTATTTCTATCCTACCATTCCTATCCAAAGTCCTTGAGCGCCTAATCTACGCCCAACTCGCTGATTTCCTCTATAAAAATCAACGTTTGAACCCATTCCAATCCGGTTTCCGTCCTGGTCACAGCACCACTACAACCCTTGTTCATATTACGGAGGACATCAGATCGGCCATGGAAGTAGGCAAGCTGACAGTTTTAGCACTTCTTGACTTCAGCAATGCGTTTAATACGGTCGATTTTGATGTGCTACTGAGCGTACTAGGTTCGTTTAACATATCTCCAACAGCGCTTGTTTGGTTTCGTAGTTACCTGTTTGGACGCCGGCAGCGAATCTGTGTCGACGATAACGTATCGTCATGGCACACGATGTCTGCTGGGGTGCCACAGGGCGGCGTGTTATCTCCCCTACTCTTCGCAGTTTTTATCAACTCTATTACAACCAAACTTCGATCTTTCTACCACCTTTATGCAGATGATCTCCAAATCTATTCTCAGGCTCCTCTTCACCGGTTAAATTACGCTGTCTCGGCAGTTAATAAGGATATTGAACTGATAAGTGACTGGAGTAAAGAATATGGACTTATGATAAATCCATCCAAAACGCAGGTCATTATAGTCGGCAGCCCCAGGTTGATTTCTAAAGTTAACTGGTCGCTTATTTCACCTGTCATCTGTAATGGAGTAAGTATTCCCTACAGTGACAGTGTCAAAAATCTTGGCATCTACATTGATCAAAATTTCACCTGGGGTCCACAGATCCGAGAGTTGAGTAGGAAGCTATTCGCCTCGGCTGGGTCCTTGCGGAGATTACGCAATTTTCTACCAATTGCCACGAAAATATCGCTTGCTCAATCCCTTCTTCTCCCCATCCTTGATTATGCGGATGTCAGTTATCTTAATATCACCGAGGAGCAACTTAATAAACTTGAGCGTCTTCAAAACTTTTGTATCAGATTTATATTTGGATTACGCAAATATGATCATGTTTCCGATTTTCGTACAAAGCTCAAGTGGCTACCAATAAGGCTTCGCCGGAATACACACATTCTTTTTCTTCTCTATAATATACTTTTCAATCCCCTCACTCCCTCATATCTTAAAAATCGCTTTGAATTTCTTCATGATTCACATTCGAGGTCTCTTAGGTCATCGGAGAACTTAAGGCTGAAAATCCCCGCGCATTCCACTTCCTTCACAGACAAATCTTTCACCGTACAAGCTGCCAGGTTGTGGAATGCTTTGCCAGTAACGGTGAGACGAGCTAAAACTCTGCCCATCTTCAAAAATATGGTTAAAGAACACTACTTACAGGTTCTATGAGGATATTGGAGTTGTTCACATTTTACTTTGTTGTTATATATATATATATATTTATAGGTGTATATATTATATGTGTATTTTGTGTATTTGTATGTTTATTCAACATATATATGTATGTATGTATGATTATTTATAAAATTAACAATATTATAAATTGTAATACTCGTACACCGGAAGCCCCAACTTTTGTTCTTTTCGTTTATCCATCCCATGGTTGTCTGGCAGAGATTGCTTCAAGCAATAAGACCGCCACTTGTGCATATATTTTATTTCATTTAGTTTTGTCTTTTTATGTAGGTATATGGTGTACAATAAAGTCTTAAATAAATAAACAATAAATAAGACTATATTGTCAGCGAAACGTCGTAGGTGCGTTTGGTTCTCTATATCAGCCCATATACATCCCACTGCAGGGCACGGGCCTCCTCTACAATCGACAGTACGATTGAGAGTGGTTAGGCCATATAGTCCACCACGCTGGCCTAGTGCGGGTTGGCGGACTTACATACCATTAGTCCCAGAGATTACGACCAAAACCATGTATCATAGCAATACGGTCGAAACTATAAAATCGTTAGATTATGTAATTCTAAACCCGACTAGGTAGGTAGTAACGGTCAAAAGTGTAGCAATTGCATGTGAGGCTATTTCTGCTGTGTCCAAAAAAAAAGGCAGTCGGTATCATAGCAATACGTCTGATATTGGAAATGTACATAGATTTTATAATTTTATGACGAATAAGTTGGTTTTCAGACATTTTGCGCGTAGTATATAGCTGAAGCGAAATTTTGAAAATGGCAACAAATTTAGCCGACCTGTATCATAGCAATCCGAATGAATTTTTTTTCTACCGTTCGTAAAAAAGGCAAGATTGCAAAAAAAATGTTTTCAGACATTTTAGATGTCGCATGTACTCCCAAAAGAGAAAATAACGATTTGGAGTCGCTTGGCCGATGCCTGAGCGCTTCTTACGTTCCTGCTGCGGTGGGAATGGTTTTTTGCATGTTTTGTTCCTGCCACTCTCTTACTATACATAGTCACTCACCAGCTGTCCTAACCGTTGAAATGACGCTCACTTAAAGTGACAACAAACTATAAGTTGCTCAGGCGGACGTGGGTGTATCGCTGGTTGTCCGAGAGCTCGTGGACGTTTTTTTTCTTCTATTCCCAATGATAAGGCATGGTTTGCTCATGTGCCATTGACGAAGTTTTCGGGGATGGAAGAGTAGTATTTTAAGAATTCAAAATTATCAATTATAATAGACGTTTTTATAGCATAGATACGTTGTCCGCGCTCTATTTTGGCAAGACAAAAGCAAGGTGATTGCCCAACTTGCAATCAGTCACGCTTCAATACGGTCGATATCGAAAAGTTGTCTGATAAGGGAGGTGCTATACTGAATTCTTCTGATATAATTTTTTTTACATCTGGTTAATTCATTTCATCAATTTCAACAATTTTCAGACAGATTGCTATGATACCGATCGGTAAAATTCCTTAACATATTTAGAATGGTCTCAAAATTTGTTGCATCCGAATTTTTTTCTGAAAATATTTTTTATCGTATTAACTAATCCTAATTTACCCGTAAAAAACATTTTCAGACGGATTGCTATCATCATATTTTTTTGTCTCATTTTTAATTTTTCTAAATTATTTTTTGGGTTCGCGCTACACTATTAACTTCTGAAAAATATGTTTTCGGTATCTTATAGCTATTATATAACTACAGTCAGAAAATCAGACAGATTGCTATGATACAGTCCGGTAAAATTTGTTGACATTTTTGAAAATTCAGTGCGGTCAAACGCTACGCGAAAAATGTCTGAAATTGGTATTTTCGAGTTCGAAATAATCAAATCTATCAATTTGATGCAGTTGTGGCCGTATTGCTATGAAACAAAAATTTTGGTTGTCATCTCTCGTACTAATAGAAATTTGTATAAATCGCTATGGTATGCAGGTTTCCTCACGATGTTTTCCTTCGCCGTTTTAGTGCGTGGTGATTGACTATCAATACACACATGACTCGGTAAAGTCAGAGGTGTGCCCTGGGATTCGAACCCGCGACCACCGTGAACATGTTGGCAGTCGCGTCTAGTCCGTTTACCAACAGGCCACCACGCACGCGTTTGGTTACTATTTTGTTATTTATTCCCACTACCTCTTAAGAAGGGGCTATTGGGCTTACAGTGACCTTTCTCAATCATAAATCGACTTAAATTCGTTTTTTTTTAAGTTACACTTATCTGTCAGATAATTATGGGAATTTAATATTTTATACTCCTAAATATGATTCAATTTCATGTTTATTCGTACTTGATTATGGTTGTTTTGGGTCTGGATTTGGTAGATTTTTTTTTTTATTTGCTCATTTGTTAATTTCCGAGATTCTGTTTACTTGCATTGTCATCAATAAATTACTCGTTCCGGAAGTATTGACTTATTTGAGATAACTTTTTTATTTGTTTCTTTAGACTCCTTCTTTCTCTTTCGTTTTTCGTTTTCCCTTTAATAATGTCTAGAAAATATTGTTGTAATAGTAGGGGAGCCCAAGAGGGGATTTGAAGAGTTACTCGAGCGCGTCAGAAAACTATATGAGGAGAAACCTTATTCCTTGTAATGTACTCCTACCATATATAAACCCTTTATATAAGGGCTTGCTCCGAGGACAGCCCGTCAGATTTGTAAAAAAAATCAATCCTCAGAAAAACTCAAATACATACAGAAGTAGTAAGTTAAATACATACAGAACAGAATATATTTCAATAATCGATTATTTTTATTTTGAAGGAAATCCTGTAAGAATTACAGAATAAAAATAATCTGACGATTTTCATGGGGCGATGTTGCTTAAACCACAGCTTAAGAGCCTACCTCGAAAAATATTCGCAGCATTTTGGGGCGTGGTTAACGAAAGTTGCCGCATCACGCCGCGGCACTGCGCTACTGGCGCACATTCCCCGATTAAATATTATCTACTGGTATTATTAACATTAGTAATAACAAATTAATGTAGACCTATGTATATTTATAATCCGTATGATTCTGACAATGTGCCTATATATTGTTTATCATACTTTTGTATTGATAAAAAAATCTATTACAATCTAAGTGTCAAAACACGAACTTTAAACTATTACTTTACGAAAACCTCAAAAACATTTACAATAATATCTGTATAAATACAAGATAGGTACGAATTGTTTTGCCGGTCACTCACTCTACTAGTGTGAAGCGCTAATCGCCTAGGCGCCCTTTGATAAATGCCGCCAAAGGCATTGCGCCTAGCGATGATTTATTTGTTTCTACTTCATTTGACCTGTGATTTGACCACTGACTTTCGCCTATAAAAGAATGTCATTCTTAGTTCTGCTTTTTTGTGATTTTTGACTTACGATAGAACTGTAAATTTAACAAAAATGTGTGAAATAAATTTGAATTTTGTAATAACAACCAAACTAAACTGACTAGGTATTCCTGAAGTATGTACACAGAGCGGAAACGATAAGTAATTACATTAGATTATTGTTTAAATTCCACATAAAATAATAATTATTGATTTTCGAACTGTGCGGTCACACCGGCGCTCACGCTCTTATTATTACTGCTATGCGCTTGGCGCGAGAATGACGGCGATCACACCCGCCCGTTCCAGTTTGAACCTTCTTTCCAACCAAATAGGGATAATTTTTGTTTAACAATGTTTCTTTTATTTACGCTAGACAAATTTTTCGGCGAAATTATTTGATATCAATTACAATT
The DNA here is from genome assembly GCA_009982885.2 of Hyles vespertilio. Lineage (NCBI taxonomy): Eukaryota > Metazoa > Arthropoda > Insecta > Lepidoptera > Sphingidae > Hyles > Hyles vespertilio. Next base: position 20,833,216 of record CM042821.1, on the reverse strand, counting down.
ATTTTGCTTTTGTTATATGAAAAGCATTGTAAATATTAATTTTATAGTAATACTAGCGATCGGGCCCGGGTCCGCCCGGGTGCATACACGTTTTGAAATGGCGGTCAAAATGTTTAATTCTGACTATCAGTTTAGAATATCGACCAACCGGACCAAGAAAATATCACTACTGCTTTCCTCATATAGGTCATAGCGTGATGATATATAGCCTATAGCCTTCATCGATAAATGAACTACCCAAAACTGAAAGAATCATTCAAATCGGACCAGTATTTCCCGAGAGTAGCGCGTTCAAACAAACAAACAAACAAACTCTGCAGCTTTATAATATTAGTATAGATATAGACTTTCAGTGACATATAAAATGGATTCGTATAAAAAATATTCTAAATCTGGGGGCACGGCAATGCCCCCACCAAGTCGAGCTAAAAAGTGGCACAGTCGTACCATCCTTTTCTAGAAGCAATTCAGATCATTTTAAACCCCTCATAACTTCGTTGTGGTTAAACGAAGCAAGAAACCTGAATTTTCAGTTACCAAGCAGGCATTGTGTAAACACGGTATGTTTAAAATTTCATTCAATTTGAACCACTAGTTTAAGAATTGTAACTAGTCAAACTTTCTTAATTTTGTCACTCACTAACTGACTGACCGATCATCAAAAGTCTAAGGCACTTCTAGCAGACATAGAACCTTTAAATTTAGAATATAACTAGCTGTGCCCGCGACTTCGTCCGCGTGGAATTTAACAAAAACTTTATTTTTCTAAAATAAAAGAACTTTTCTATAATAAATGTAGCCTAAGTTACTACTTATTATATCAGCTACCTGACAAAAAAAGTCCCGTTAAAATCGGTCCAGTCATTTCAGAGATTAGCCGGAACAAACAGACAGAAAATAACTTTTCTAAAATAAATGTAGCCTAAGTTACTCCTTATATCAGCTACCTGACAAAAAAAGTCCCGTCAAAATCGGTCCAGCCATTTCAGTGATTAGCCGGAACAAACAGACAGACAGACAGACAGACAAAAAAAAAATTAAATATCACTTTCGGCACAGGTATCGTGTATATAACGATATGTAGTAGGACATTTTTTTTATTTTCACTCTTAAACACTCTTTAACAGACACTTCAATTTTATTTATATGTATAGATTAGTGTTTAGTGTCTTAAGTAGGGAAAAATTTAAATATTTCGTAATTTCTGCCTAGTGTTATAGATACACCAACTGCGTGAATAACTTTGTAATCCCATATAAATGTATAGGATTACATTTGCAGTTAATGAATAATTGTACCCGTATATAATGGAATAATAGTTCTAGATAGGTATCACTACATAGTATAAAACAAAGTCGCTTTCTCTGTCCCCTTGTGTGCTTAAATCTTTAAAACAACGCAACTGATTTTGATGCGGTTTTTTTAGTAGATAGAGTGATTCAATAGAAAGGTTTACGTGTATAATAACATCCATTAAATAGTGGAGAAATACTGTTATATTTGAGGTTTCTAATGTGATGTCGTTAATTATCAATTTTTTCCGCTTACATTGCAAACGCAGGCTGAACCCTACGAGATTTATCAAAATAATGTAGTAATTATTTGTACACATTGAAAAGGTCTACAGAAAACTCCGCGATGGTATATGTCCATCTCTTATGGATATCCCACAATAACAGTTTTTTGTCATTTACTTTTTACGACAAATACAGCATTAATCCTTATCCAATTAAAAAGCTTAAATACATTGTTGGTTTAATATAGACCTATATGGTCCTTTACAGCACAAGATTTAAATGAATATTTTCGAAGATATTACAGATTTAAAATTGCGGGACGTAGCGCTTGCGGCGGTACTGGCCGGCCAGGGCGGCAGTAGCGTGCCTGAGTAGAAAGGCTTATATGTATAATAATAATACGTACATATTTTTGTACAGAAATCTATTTGTACCCGGGCGAAGCTGGGCCGGGTCGCTAGTCTATAAAGGGTATATCAAGACTGCTACCGAAAACTAAGCCGGGTGGTAGTTTAAGCGATTTCAGACACAATGCAACAAAAAAAGTTGCAAAAAAAAACGTCCATTTTTTTTTGTTATTTTTTTCCTATGACCATATTTGTGGTATATATACTTATATGAATGTATATAAGTATGTATATGTAAAATACTTATGTATGTGTATATAATATGCATGTATGTGTGGTATGTATATATATATAATGTATTTATATGTTTTTTTATGATTTTATTTGTCTCCATGCTTTCGTTATCTTTATTTTACACTGCCCTATCTTTTTTCCTGCTCATATATCCATCCCATGGTTGTCTGGTAGAAATTGCCTTAGAGCGATAAGACCGCCATTTGTACTTTGTTGTTTTGTATTATCTCTAAACTGTTATTCCTTTTTATTGTGTACAATAAAGAATTAAATAAATAAATAAATAAATATTTGGGTGGTAAATACATTTTTTCCTAAAATAATAGTGTATACCCTTTTATTTATAAGTAATCTAAGGTATAAAAGCGTTTAAATTATTATTTTAGCAAAAGCTATGAATTTACCACCCAAAAATGACGATATTTAAAAAATCATAAAACATAATTGTCGCATTTATTTGCGAAATTTTTAGTTGCATTGTGTTTTTACTCACTAAAACTACCACCCGACTTTGTTTTCGGTAGCAGTTTTGAGATACCTAGTATATAAAAGGCATAACAGGAGAGGGTATTGAGAGGGAAAGGGTGTATTCAGCCCATGAAACTGTACAAAATTCCTCTAGAAAGACATAACGAAGAAAAACTTGCAAATAAATAGACTAAATAGCTCCAAAATATCAATTACTATGAAAGAAAGAATATTAATAATCAAATCCGTGTTATTTGTGATAAATTGACACCTACAAAAATAAGAAAAACCCATAATACAGAGGCTTTATGGAAAATTGTTGGTGATATTCTAGAAGTAAAAAGTACCGAAAAGAAAAAAAAGTAGGACTCTAAAAAAAGACGTGAGATCCCATCAAAAACATCCTGTAAAAAAATTCTGCCATCCAGCAGCATTATGTAGGTATGAATTGTACGATACATTATGGTTTCATGCGATGGCCAAGGCGATCCATTTATTTATAACGTAAAGAATTTTTAATATTTATATGATAATAGCTTACGTAATAACTTTATACAGAAGGTCCCTTACGCAAGGACTAAATAAATTAATCGACTTGGTATCGGTATATGCATGTAGCATCTCACAATTTTTTTAGGTAGAAACCCTGAGCTGCGAGACTTGGAATTTTTTTACAGGATGTTTTTGATGGGATTGTGTCTTCATCTGTCTATTGATAGAGGTGCTCCCGAAAGGTACTATTTTTCTAATGGTATTATACTGGATGGTTTTGAAAAATATCACAATATTATGATGACCAGTTCATGACCAGACACAAAACAGTTCAAAATGGCGGCCTCAACTACCAATTCTGACTTACTCATTCAAATGAAGGAACCATTAGATATCGATTTAGATATCAATCGAATCAAAAGCAAAAAAGTTCAAAATGGCGACCATAATTTTCAATTCTGACTTTGAATTTAGTGAAACGGAATAAGTGCTCGAATGGAGGCCGCGTATCGGAAAGCGCAGCGTAGGACGTCCACCCACACGATGGTCCGACGACCTGGTAAAGGTCGCGGGACGTCGCTGGATGCAGGCTGCCTCCAACAGGTCTCTGTGGAAATCATTGGGGGAGGCCTATGTTCAGCAGTGGACTTCCTTTGGCTGATGCATGGATGGATGGAATAATATGGTAAAAAGGTTTTTCTATTTAATTCACTATTAATATATTTATTGGGCAAAACCCGATTAAAAGTTATAAGTAAATTCAATTGATTATAAAAGTTGGTGCGACCTTGGTGGGAATATCGCGTAGCCTTCGTATTATAGGAGCTAGCAACAAGAAATATTGTGATATCAGGTGAAAATATTTTTGATGAAAAATAATGATAATATATACTGAAAGAACAACACAACGAGAAACAAATTTATTTTAACCGAATTAATTCGATGACAATGATCGCAATGTCCATATCATAGGGATTACGTTGGATCCCTTATTTTCATATTTCTCGTATGTCGTGGATCTACATACATACATACATAAACTCACGCCTTTTTCCCAGAAGGGGTAGGCAGAGGTGCCAAGACCCACATTTCGCCATGTATGTTCCGTCCCACGATGTGATAGGTGGCGAGCCTATCGCCATATCGGGCACAAATTCCTGACTCTGGGCTGATAATGAATAGAAAAATCCAATATCACTTTGCCCTACCCGGGATTCGAACCCGAGACCTCATCTTTGTAACCGTACCATAGTACAACTACGCCACTGAGGCAGTCTACAAGTCGTGGATCTACAAGCTCAGGTAATAGTTGAAAGTTGAAATTAATCGGCCAATTGCCAATTCAAGTGCGTGGTGGCCTAACTACTCTCAATTGTACTGTCGATTGTAGAGGAGGCCCGTGCCCTGCAGTGGGACATATTATATGGGCTGACACAGAATTACCAATTCTGACCTTGAATTTAGTTTATGGAAATGAAGAGTCTCTCAGATATCGAATTAGAAACCAATCAGAACAATAACAAAAAAATCAATAAAAATGCTGACCACATTTTTTTTCTGAGAATATTTTCATGTTTTCGGAACGAAGGTTCTTTCAAATATCGATTTGGAATCATTCGGATAAATAACAAAAAAACAAAAATTAAAATGACCCGGACTCGGACCCGAGACTTCAGCGTCGTAATCATATTATGAGGCAAAAATGTATAAAATTTCACGGGAATAATAACAAAAAAATCAATGAAAATGCGGATCACATATTCTTTTTTCTGAGAATATTTTCATTTTTTCGGAACGATGGTTCTTTCAAATATCGATTAGGAACATTTCGGATAAATAACAAAAAACTAAAATTAAAATGACCGGGACTCGAACCCGAGACTTCAGCGTCGTAATCATATTATGAGGCAAAATGAATAAAATTTCACGCGAACAATAACAATAAAATCAATCAAAATGCGGACCACATGTTTTTTTTCTGAGAATATTTTATTTTTTTCGGAACGATGGTAATATCGATTTAGAACCATTCGGATAAATAAAAAAAAAAACAAAAAGTAAAATGACCCGGTTTCGAACCCGAGACTTCAGCGTCGTAATTATATTACGAGGCAAAAATGTATAAAATGTTACGCTCCCTTCGACTAATTTCGTTGAGCGCTTATACGTAAGTCAATGACCTTTCTCTTTTATTTTGGTAACTTAGCTAGTTAAAAATGAACTTAAAAATTAATATATACTGCTATTTATTTTTTAAATATATGTAAAAACATTAAAATGTACAAACAAAAAAGAGTACCACCTAAAATAATAAGAATTACGTAAATTTGAAATTACGTAAAAAAATAATCGGCGGGCTAGAATTTCGAAACGTCGAGCGCAGATCCGTCGTCCACCAAGGCCCGCGGCCGTCTGACGGGAACGCCCCCAATGAGATAGCTTATATGGCCGTAACGTACAAGAATGGGATAGGATGGCCCATGCGCTTCTCAAAATAAAACAACATAAGCGCCAAACCATATTTTATTTTATTGTCATCGTACTATTTACTTTTTTCTTGTTTTTTTCTCGCGAAAAAATAATATTTAAAAATATGTTTATGTCAAATTAATCTTGAGTTTCTACACGGGGTAAGTTAGGAGTTCTGAGTTCTTAAAAAACTTAACAGCTGCTACTTTGGACTGTATTTTTGTTAAGGCAAAGTGGCGTAATCATGTATTTTGGTTCATAAAATTGTTAATTATATCATCAATTAAAACATATCTGAAAATGGACTACCTAATCTTAGTAATTTATGATATGTAGGCTTTTAAAAAAGCCAAATTTTTCGAGGTATCCCCTTAAACCATAAATAAAGTGTGGCGCGTACAGCTGCTGAGAACTGAATTGAAACTCCGCGCCTCTGTTTCCTTCTCACTCTTTCTTTATATTTCCTCTCTCGCACTATCCCCACACCAAATTAGAGCCGACTTGGTTTCTTGGTAGCCAACTTCCTGAAGCATACGAAGATAATGTCATAACACCTGACATATCAGGAGATACTTTTGATTCAGGTACTTTTTTTTTAAATACTATAATACAAAAGAAAAAGAAAATTTAAAGTTTATAACCCTTCCTTTTTACAGAAACACAAAATGAAGAAGAAATTGAAATTGACCAAGGAGGAATCAATTTTGAAGATGAATCCAGTGAGGATGAAGATTAAAAAATTGTTTTTTATATTTTTTAATCTATTTCGTATTAATAAATAATAATAAAATTACACCTACATATATGCGTAATAATTAATTCCACTCAGAAATTGGAAAAAAACAATTCTTTGAAATTAACAGATTAAGAATATTCCTTCATATATTTGTCAGATTATCATTTGGGACGACATCAAGTTATACAGTTTATGTAAAAATCTGATGCGCTCGAGTATTTCAAGGTCACTTTTTTTTTACATTTTCAAAAATCTGCCATGACTTTTGATCACATCTAAATCGTCAGATATTTTAATAGGACACTTTTTTGAGTTTTCTAAATATTCCCTTCGAATATCTGACACGCTCGAATAACTTTTTATTTTTTCTACCCTTTTCTACAGCCATCCTCCCCTAATTAATCGTCAGAATAATATCTCTCGGTTGTTAAAAAAACAAAGCGGGTAAGCACCGTGAATGTCTGAGGCGCTCGAGTATTTTTATGTAAGTGATTTTTTAAACATTTTTGAATATTAACACACGCTCTCATCCGCACTAAAATGGCAAAGTGAACATAAATTATTTTTTGTTTTACGCCTAAATCTTCACAATCTAATCGGTCCCCATGACGCTTTAGTAACTGAAAATTTAGCGGTCCGGGCTCCCCTACTATAATATTCATTCATATTATGTGTTTATGTTCATATGTGTGTATTGATAATCAATCACCACACACTAAAACGGTGAAGCAAAACATCGTGAGGAAACCTGCATACCATAGGGCAGTGATTCTCAACCACTGTGCCGCGGCACTTTTGTGGCATAGGGATTCATAAGAATTGCTATGGTATGTAAGTCCGCCAACCCGCACTAGGCCAGCGTGGTGGACTATATGGCCTAACCAGTCTCAATCGTATTCTCGATTGTAGAGTAGGCCCGTGCCCTGCAGTGGGACGTATATGGGCTGATACAGAATATTCTTTAAATTATAATTTATTGGCATCTTATTAAGATTATACAAAATAGAAATCACATATGTATTTCTCCTGTTTAAAATGTAGATCTTATTAATTTCGTTATTAAAATTGCATTATTCTAAGCTTACAGTTTACACCCTGTCGGACTTAAGTCCGAGGCTTTATCGGGCTAGGGCCCTGACGGGCCTGTGACCCTGTCCGACATTCTAACGGGACAGACCAAGTAGTACTACAGACGGCCGACTCGCCTATATAATCTTTAGCCAATATTCATGTTATATCCTTACATGACAGTCTCTTATTTTTTCTTAACATGTTTCTTGGGCAGGCAAAGATCGTGGTATTCAGTCTACGCCGCGCCGTGCACAGGCGTAAGTAGAGTCTGACAAGCTAGTCTTGGCACAAGAAATTGGCGGCAAATTTAAAAATCTTTCAGCTGTTAACCCCGACTATAGTCGGAAAAATGATTTCGATACTTTTATTATTATTTATTATAATTTTTTATTATAATTTTTTTTACGATGTTCTGACCGGAACGAAAAATCTATATTGATGAACATTTCACATTGCACTTTCTAGACTAAAATATACTAAACTAAGAATAGTTGCATTCTTCAAGAATACTTTTATCGCAAAATAATGATGTATATATTCAAAAAGAGTAAAAAAATATGATTACACAAATTGTTTTGTCTACAGTGGGAATAAAACTCGTATAAATATTTGTATTTATATGAAAAATAAAAATAAGTTTTAAGAAATTTTATTTATTCTGATCCATAATCAAAATCTGATTCAAGAAATTCGAAGCCTGATAATGATTCATCACTCTCACTCTCATCATCACGGGTATTGATGAGAAATGGTTCAAGTTCTTCTTCTGTTATTCTGTCCTTTTCTTTATATTCATTTTCTATATTGATCACATGATCTGTACATTTTTTCCAGTCTGCTGCAGTCACACTGGCGAAACATTCCCTTATTAATTTGTCTACATCAGCACCTGAAATACTTAAATTTTTACTTGCTACTTTTCTTTTCACCAAGCTCCAAATCAATTCTATTGCGTTCAGGTCACAATGGTATGGAGGCAATTTAAGGACCTCATGTCCATGCTGTTTCAGAAGCTCCTCAGCTTCATATAGAGGTGCAGTTTTATTTTCTTTCACCAAATATAAAAGCTCGGCTTTTGTGAAGTTTTCCTCGTATGCTATGTCATTTTTGTTGAGCCAGAGTTGTATATCAGCCTTTAAATTATTAATTGTAGGTGGCTTGTTTATTTGAGTGACATGATAACTTGCATTGTCCATTATTATTACTGATGGTTCACTTAAATTAGGTATTAATTTTTCTTCCAACCATTTCATGAAGTTGTTACGATTCATGTCATCATGATAGTTTGCCATTTTGGATTTAGTGCTAAACAACAGCAATGCATTAGGTACAAAACCCTTCTCAGATCCAGCATGAACTATAACATGCCTTTTCCCTGTAATAGAAATACAAATATATATAAATAAAAGAGCAAACACACATACAAGTCCAAATAATATATAAAATTAAGTTAAAAATTACCTTTAGAAATTTATCAACTACTCCACTTGTACTTGGTCCTTGCCATGATTTTTTTGGTTTATAGTTTTGGTGAACATATGTTTCATCAAGATAAATTATTGGCTTTCCTTCTTGGCGCTTTTGATTTATAGTTCGTAAGTATCTGTGTCTCCAAGCAGATATTTCGAAATTTTCTATCAAAACAGACCGTTCATTTTTATTAGTCTTGAATTGAAATGTGAGCCATTAGTTGCACATAGTTTAATATAAACAAACTGTAACAATAGAAGACTATATATAGTCCTTAGTGCAACAATCAGTAACAATTAATTTGAGTTACAAAATGTCTTATTAGTCTTTTGAAAATAGCCTCTCGATATGCAGTAAAAATACACTGAAACGAACTTCGGTCTACAACAAAAACTACGCCATTTATGAAGGAGATATTGTTAAACACACGAAGTATAAGTATTGGACTATCGAATTCATAAAAGGTTAGTCTCAATTTCTCGTTTAATTTATGTTTTTTTGATCATTTAAAAAGGAAATAAAAAAATATGATATTTTGGGGGGAATAGATGCGACTTGGGGGTGATTAATAACGAGACTAAGGTTTATAGAGACGTGAAAAGGTACAATTGGGACGAAAAAGGGTGTATAGGTACAGGTGTGTAGGGTTGTCGCAACAGTTTTTTTTTGTTGTAAAATATTTTGTCATTCTTAATTAACTTTGTCTGTTAATTATATTTATTTTTAATGCTGTAAGTTACATTGAAAGTACTTCCACTTAAAAGAAATAAAATTTTGCTTCAGTTCTGGTCACAATGGTTGAAATATTATATGTAGAAACTGCAGTAAGAATATTCTTCATAACAACTATTCCTTTTTGATAGATAGATCTAGTACTGTGGGATGCATGGAGTATTTCTTTAAATATAGAAAAAACTGATTCGCCATTTTCCTCTTTCTAATAAGTAGTACACATTAATTTGGGCAAACCGCTAAACAGCAGTGTAAATGCTCTGTTGTGTTTCGTTGTGAAGGACATTGTAGCCAGAGTCACTACTGGACATGTTGAGACTTAACATCTATGTCTCGGGATAGCGAGCGCGGGCCTAGCTTTGCTTTGTAATTCAAGGTATTGTTTGGCATTGCTACTGTTTATGAGCGGTCATATCACTTACCATCAGGGGAACGGTATGATCGCCTCGTCAGTGCAATAATAAAAAAAAGCATTACGCACTTAAGAAATTTCGTGTGTTATTTTGCCTATCAATTTTCTTCGTACTTTGTTTTGTTAGCGTATCTCATAATTAGCATATTATAAGTCAGAAATCATTAGCTGATTCCAAACTATACATAATACTCTACGTATTACTTCTTAGAAGAATAATAAGACTGCAATATAAAATATCTAATATGTTGATTTTTAAATTTTTGAAACTATAATATCTTATTGAAATGTGTCACTTCATTTGATAAAATATATCATTTAAGACAGGCCGCGTAGCGGAAAGCGCAGCGTAGGACGTCCACCCACACGATGGTCCGACGACCTGGTAAAGGTCGCGGGACGTCGCTGGATGCAGGCTGCCTCCAACAGGTCTCTGTGGAAATCATTGGGGGAGGCCTATGTTCAGCAGTGGACTTCCTTTGGCTGATGGATGGATGGATGGATGATTTAAGACAGTTGTAATCTTTAATTATTTCATTTGTGTCAAAGCAAATTATTACGATAAATAATTCAGAACATTTAGGTGTGTCGGTTAAAAAGTAATTAATAAGAAACAACTCAGTGCCAACCCTTGTAAATTTCCCCATTGAACTCGATCCCGCCTCTATTACCCCCAAAATCCCTATTAACCCCAAACCCATATTTTGTGCCCTTTTTTTCTTATTATCCAAGGGATCTAAAAAAAAGTGTATAGTTAATAGTCAAGACGCAACTAAGACTTAATGAAATATGCTATAACACAAGAATATTTCTGTATAATAATACCAGAAAATTCGTCGTGAAGTTGAAAATTGTCCCTATCCACCTCATTTTACGGTACGGGTCGTCAGAGGGCCCACGTACGTTTTTATTTTTTTAATTTCATTGACAAAGGACGGTTTCTCGTCTGCCAATGACTAAGCTTTTAGGGATGGAAGAGTCGATTTTTATGTTCTCTTTATCTCATCTCTATATAAACAAATAAATCATATATTTTATTAAATGAAATCAATCCTAGTTGGCGCTTATTATAAACAGTTCTTATCTGTGATAACCTGTGGTACTATCACATTCGAGTTTGCAACTGTTTTATTGTCAAAAACAATGATTCAATTAACATTAAATCACACATCAATCAATTATATAATACTGTGATTGATTAAATTCTGTACACAAACATAGATTACATATTGAGAATAAAGGAGATGTGCTATCTTGGGCCGTTTTGTGTACGTCTAATACAAATTCTTGAAAAAAATGTGGAATTCAAATAAAATACATTTAGTTTACTTGGACAACAGGGGGCTTTATACAAAAATGTGATTGTTTTAGTACAGAAGCAATATTTTCTTCTATAATCTGTCCTCCATGATGCCTAATTGTCATTTCGTTCAAAAATGCGCGAACCCATTATCTTTAACTTGAATATGTCCACAAATATGTCTTATTTTTAAAACCCCCCTACAAATTATAATTATTGTCTATATTTCTTTTTCCATATTCTTCGCTTTTTAAAAGACGATATATGTTGTTAAAGAAGTCACTTTTATTATTTTATTTATGTTACATGATTTTAGTTTAAGAACGAAAATGTTTAACTTGACAGCAATTGCAAAACTCTGTGTTATCTGTCTACGTCTGTGGCCGTAATTCGTATTATTTTTTATTATTCGCATACATTTCGCAAATGTGTATTTGCTTCTCTGTATACCTGGCTTTGTTTTATGGATTCTGATTCTCGCAGATGATATATCTTGACGTTTAAACGCAATTAATAGTTCGTATTTTGGTGAGTAAACATATTATTTATTATTTTGAATGCCACATGTAAGTAATACTGTTATGTTTTTCTATGTTCATATTTCTCTTCTAACCCACAATTCTGCTTTTCAGCACATCAAAAGTGGCGCTTTGCTTGAATTGCACTTCTGCAATTGTTGTGAAATGGTTGAATTGCACTTCTGCAATCAAAAATTGAAATGGATTCTATCATTAAACAGAATCTTAGTAACTACATGGGCTGCCAATTCACTCTCGTGTAGAGACGTTTTATTGCTGAAATGGCAGAACAAGAAGTAAGTATTCTATTTTCTTCATGAATTTGGGAAATGTATGTTTTATGCCAATTAATCAAGGTCAATACAAAGTATGGAGTATTACAAAAGTATTCATGTTAGAGCTGAATTGCATTGTGTCCACAGGACAAGTCTACTAGTACATAAATATGTAAGAAGTGATATTTTATATATTGTTGTTTAAATTGTTAAATGAATTACATTTTCTTTTATTTCCCCCTGGACACTCAGATGATCTTGTGTTATGTATAATATATTATATTATAATTATATCCATAATAACAACACTATGTCTGATGGTAAGCACAAATGCCGTCCAGGAGGAATATCTAATGGCATCAGATGACTGTCCCAAGACATTTCATACAATTATCCGGCTGGCCTGCTAAGATGCTTCTTTAAACAATAGTCCGCTATTGTTTAAAGAAGAAGACCTGGAATCATACACATGTGACTGCAAAGAGTTATTTATTCATCATAATTCTTCGATATCTTCAATATTAAATATTTTTTATTTTGTTTTAGTTATCAGGACAAGCAATTATCTGTACAAACTGCTGGCTGCAAATAAATCAAGCTGTAGACAATGAGCAAGATTGTATTCCAACTCCGCCGTAAAAAGATTGTATCAATCTCGATTCTTTTGGACATACTTAACACCCACAAGTGCTTCATGTTGAAAGGAACATGGCTGGATACTGGACAGTGGGTTGCTGTACTCATACCATGATTATACTGTGGTATTTAGCCTTTAGGTTGGGCTACCAATAGTACAATATAGGAGCACCGGCATTGTTCCTAGATGTTTTGACTGGAGATTATTTTTAGGCGAATATAAATAAAAAATATAAAGCAAGATCTGGTTGTACTTTATTGTCCTTAAGTTTTGTTTGATTTTAGTTTTCTTTCATCAATTAATCCTACTTTTTCATTATGTGTGCTCAGAAATAACCAGTTAGAATTAATGTCATATACATTATTTGAAAAATAATATCTTAAACCTTAGGATAACATTATTTTTAAGTTTGCAGAAGTCTAATATACTAAAGTATATTAGACTAATATACTAAAGTATATTAGACTAATATACTAAAGTATATTAGACTAATATACTAAAGTATATTAGACTTCTAGGGGTAGACTAAATATAATGTTTGAAATGTTAGCTTGTACAGAAATGATTGCTAGTATGTTCTTTTACTAGACATTAAGGTATAGAAATAAACATGGCTGCTATCAGATTCGATTCCATTTTTATAGCGTATTCATTTGTATGGACTATAATAACTAAGAGCTTATTCAGTGCATATGCCTAATAATAAAATGATTATTTATTCATATGCACATAGGGAACACCTCTGACTTTTCAGAGTCATGTGTGTATTGATAGTCAATCACCACGCACTAAAACGGTGAAGGAAAACATCGTGAGGAAACCTGCTTACCATAGCGATTCATAAGAATTTCTATGGTATGTAAGTCCGTCAACCCGCACTAGGCCAGCGTGGTGGACTATATGGCCTAATCACTCTCAATCGTATTCTTGATTGTAGAGTAGGCCCGTGCCCTGCAGTGGGACGTATATGGGCTGATACAGATGCTAGCAGTCGCGACAAGTGATCAGTCTGTGCCGTGCTGTATCTCATGCTTAGCAGATTTTTATTGTGGATTATTTAAATAGGTTGTTTAGCAAGTATTATGCACCGCACTTACGGCCAGATATAGGTACACTTTCTTAATATTAAATAACTATAAACATGACGAGATTCTGACAGACTTGTTGCAATTTATTGTATAGACATTATGTTATATAAGATGATCAATAAAGTATGATACTAATTCCGTTGACGTAAAAACATTTACGAGTTATATAGAGTTCAGTAATTTATAGCACAGAGGACTAAAAATAATATTTGATTTATAGGAAAACGAATTACGACTTCATATTTCATAAATGTCAAGTTTTGACATCGGTTGTCAAACATGCCGTTTCAGACGCCATATTGTCCCCTTGTAGTGTTGCTGTTCTTGGCTCGGTATTTATTTTTGTATAAAGCTAATATGTAACGTATAATAGTATTTCATACAGAAATCGAATGCCAATTTCACTAAGTAAATTTGGTGTAATGTACTACAAACGGCCCAAGGCCCATACATTTCTGGCCCATCTCCAAAATGTTAAGCAACATTGCCGTGTACACATATTAGAAATACTTATGTATAAAATGTGTGAATTCCAAAGTAGGCAAGATCGTGTTTCAAGCACACGTCTTGTTCTTGTTGTCTTTTTTTATATATTTCTACTACCAGTATCATTTTAAAAGAAAACAAAAAAGAGACTACCTGAAGACAAATAACAAGGTTAACTTTTTTCTATTATAATTCCTAAAACAGCGCGTGTATTTTGAAATTTTAACATCAATAACTTAATATTTGATTGTATAAAAAATTACTCCGTTATTTTTAGTATGATACTTTATTATCTTTAGTACAAATAGGTACTCACTATTTGTTCCCATACTTCTTACTTTAAGTGAGCATATTTGTATTCTTTACATTTAACATTATAAATAATTTCTCTATTACGTACATACTCTAATCGTTTTTCTTCCATTTTTTAAATGAACGCACACACGAACTTTTGGCTAATTACTGATGATTAAATAAATAAATACACTCAACAATCACATACATAGTCCTGACCCCACATTAAAATCAATTAAGTGTTGTGTCGTGGGTATCGGGAACTACGAGAGACTTTTCGGTCTCACAAACATCCAGACCCGAGACAAATACTTGTGGGCCTCACAAACATTTGTCTCGGTGCGGGGATCGAACCCGTGGCCTCTCGTTTCACAGGCGGCGTCTAACCAACTGCGTCGCGGAGGCTGTCAATTACGTCCAGTCTAGTATTTACAAACAACTGGTCAAAGAACTGCGGTGTTTATTTCTATTAAGTCAAGTTAGATTCCCAGCCACACCTCATGTAAATAATTAGAAATGTCCAAATTGTATTCAACAATTTTAATTTGTATGCAGATTGAATAAAGAAAATTATACCTTGTACGTATTATAAATTCTAATTTAATTGTAAGTTTTAAGAAATGTTATATTAGTTTGGCTTAAAAAGCTGGTAGCCATATTTACAAAACCTATTGTTGTGTAAACTCAAGTTTGTCCACAATCGCAAATCACTCAAAAGCGCTGTGGTGCACAGAGAAACCATTATTTTTTTCTCTCTTCAAATTTAATTACATTGGACATTATTATCATTACTACTATTGGACTACTAGTATAAATGTACATTGTATAAATTATGAAAGAATATTTTAATGAAAGCGTTGAAGATATTTTTTACTTTCATTTCTAGTTCCTAATTTCACCACTTGTCAATTTATGTTAGTTGCGCTGTATGTCTCAGACGTTTTTTGTTTTTGAAGGTCATGCCCTCGAATTTCGACCGACAGTGTGCACACAACAAAAGAATCTATTGTTCAGATCGCTGTAAGACGCGTTGCTCTAGTATTTATGGCCGCTTCTTTACTCTATGCGTAAGACAAAAACCTACAGTTTGTTTTCAGCATAAGAAGAGGTTATGATTGAAATTAGTTTGACAGTTGTTGGTGTTGCCATATGAAGAATTTAAAATAAGCCTTGTGCCAGCACTCGCTTGTCAGACTATAAGTTATTATCATATCAATATTAAAAATTCTTTACGTTTTAAATAAATAGATCGACTTGGCCATTATGCATAAATTGTACGATACATTATGTTTTCATGCGATGCAATGGCCAAGTCGATCTATTTATTTACAACGTAAAGAATTTTTAATATTGATATGATAATAACTTATGCTGAAAACAAACTGTAGGTTTTTGTCTTACGCATAGAGTAAAGAAGCGGCCATAAATACTAGAGCAACGCGTCTTACAGCGATCTGAACAATAGATTCTTTTGTTGTGTGCACACTGTCGGTCGAAATTCGAGGGCATGACCTTCAAAAACAAAAAACGTCTGAGACATACAGCGCAACTAACATAAATTGACAAGTGGTGAAATTAGGAACTACAAATGAAAGTAAAAAATATCTACAACGCTTTCATTAAAATATTCTTTCATAATTTATACAATGTACATTTATACTAGTAGTCCAATAGTAGTAATGATAATAATGTCCAATGTAATGAAATTTGAAGAGAGAAAAAAATAACAATTTCTCCGTGCACCACAGCGCTTTTGAGCGATTTGCGATTGTGGACAAACTTGAGTTTACACAACAATCGGTTTTGTAAATATGGCTTCCAGCTTTTTAAGCCAAACTAATATAACATTTCTTAAAACTTACAATTAAATTAGAATTTATAATACGTACAAGGTATAATTTTCTTTATTCAATCTGCATACAATTTAAAAATTTTGAATACAATTTGGACATTTCTAATTATTTACATGAGGTGTTGCTGGTAATCTAACTTGACTTAACAGAAATAAACACCGCAGTTCTTTGACCAGTTGTTTGTAAATACTAGACTGGACGTAATTGACAGCCTCCGTGGCGCAGTTGGTTAGACGCCGCCTGTGAAACGAGAGGCCACGGGTTCGAGCCCCGCACCGAGACAAATGTTTGTGAGACCCAGTAAGTATTGGTCTCGGGTCTGGATGTTTGAGAGACCGAAAAGTCTCTCGTAGTTCCCGATACCCACGACACAACACTTAATTGATCTTAATGTGGGGTCAGGACTATGTATGTGACTGTTAAGTGTATTTATTTATTTAATTATCAGTAATTAGCCAAAAGTTCGTCTGTGCGTTCATTTAAAAATGGAATAAAAACGATCAGAGCATGTGCGTAATAGAGAAATTATTTATAATGTTAAATGTAAAGAATACAAATATGCTCACTTAAAGTAAGAAGTATGGGAACAAATAGTCAGTACCTATTTGTACTAAAGATAATAAAGTATCATACTAAAGATAACGGAGTAATTTTTTATACAATCAAATATTAAGTTATTGATGTTAAAATTTCAAAATACACGCGCTGTTTTAGGAATTATAATAGGAAAAAGTTAACCTTGTTATTTGTCTTCAGGTAGTCTCTTTTTTGTTTTCTTTTAAAATGACACTGGTAGTAGAAATATATAAAAAAAAGACAACAAGAACAAGACGTGTGCTCGAAACACGATCTTGCCTACTTTGGAATTCACACATTTTATACATAAGTATTTCTAATATGTGTACACGGCATTGTTGCTTAACATTTTTCCACAGTTATTCTCAATATGTAATCTATGTTTGTGTACAGAATTTAATCAATCACAGTATTATATAATTGATTGATGTGTGATTTAATGTTAATTGAGTCATTGTTTTTGACAATAAAACAGTTGCAAACTCGAATGTGATAGTACCACAGGTTATCACAGATAAGAACTGTTTATAATAAGCACGAATCAGAAATGAGGAGATCCGTAGGAGAACTAAAGTAACCGACATAGCCCACCGGATTAGCAAGTTGAAGTGGCAATGGGCAGGGCACATAGCGCGGAGATCTGATGACCGATGGGGTCGGAAAGTGCTCGAATGGAGGCCGCGTAGCGGAAAGCGCAGCGTAGGACGTCCACCCACAAGATGGTCCGACGACCTGGTAAAGGTCGCGGGACGTCGCTGGACACAGGCTGCCTCCAACAGGTCTCTGTGGAAATCATTGGGGGAGGCCTATGTTCAGCAGTGGACTTCCTTTGGCTGATGGATGGATGGATAATAAGCACCAACTAGGATTGATTTCATTTAATAAAATATATTATTTATTTGTTTATATAGAGATGAGATAAAGAGTACATAAAAATCAACTCTTCCATCCCTAAAAGCTTAGTCCTTAGATTATATACTCGTCTAGATTGAGCAATGTCAACAAACGATGCGCTAAAAGTGTCCTCACTTTCGTTGATATGTGTGAGTACCGGTCGTGTAATTATTGTCATCCAACTGTCAAGGTGTGTGTGTTTAGGGATGCCTACTCCAGATTATTAACTTAACTTTTCCCCATAATTTGATATACAAAATAGGTTAAATAAAATATTTTTCTTTATTTAAAGTAATCATACTATTAATTATATTTATAACGCATTTTAGTAAAAACAATAAAGATCTAAACCCATCTCCTAGTGTTTGTTTCCGAATAGAATTAACTCTTTGGATTTATTTCCTGGGCTGTTATCTGATTTCTGTATTTATGTAAATAATAAATCATCATAAGTAAAATGTTCGGAACACACAACTGAAGTCATGTGAGGCTACGAATGGTCTTCTTTTCGTTTCCGCTGTGTAATGTCTCTCCAGCAATTTGCTAGTACTGAATCCGTAGGAAGTCTAAAAATATTATTAGGACCTTGAATAAGTTCTCGCTGTTTCTTCAAAGATGACAATAGCAGTACCCCGTTTATGAAATTTTGAATGGAACATTCAAGGCAAAGAATTAATAAAATTACTATGAAGTGCATGTCGTCGTGGGTTTCATTAATATCGTGTAGGTGAGTTTTATTTACTCATTCAATAAATAATGCCATTCTTCTTGTTGTTATTCTGATCGAAATATTATGTAATGATATTTGTGTTTTATAGTTTCTCCCATAGTTTCAACAAATCTTCCTAGTAATAAATTGACAACACTGGCCAATGAAACTCATCTTCAAAATAATGAATTAAAAGTTCATGTTTTCTTCAAATAATAGTGGTTTAACAATAATGTTACCGATAGAAAGTGATATTGGTATTATTATACAGTTTTCCCACACAATTGCGATACAATTCGACAGCACAAACCGGCATAATTAATTATTTTCCGGGAGCACGTTATCCATATGTAGTTCAAATGACACTGACGTACGTGAGAAGCGAGTCTACCAAATTTGGTAGACTTTTTTTGAGCCGTGCGGTGAGGTGTGATGTGTCATCTAGACGAGTATATAATCTAAGGCTTAGTCATTGGCAGACGAGAAAACCGTCCTTTGTCAATGAAATTAAAAAAATAAAAACGTACGGGGGCCCTCTGACGACCCGTACGAACCATGTATATAAGATGTGCTCTTTACCATAGTTTTGTACTCTTTACTCTATGCGTAAGACAAAAACCTACAATGTGTTTTCAGCTTTACGTCATAACTATATACAGAACGTATAGCCAGAGCAACTGGCGATCGCGGGGTATGTAGGGTTTGCGCGAGGGGTGCTAAAGTCATGTTTATACTCAGACTAAATACTCTCTAGACGTAGCCATAACTGGAACGTGAGAAATAAGAGTGAGACCGCAAGTTAAAAATTAGTGTGCGTAAAAGAGACAGAGAGTTTTTTTCTTTGTCCTTGTCACCGTGGCCGGTTTTTTTTATTTGTCAATAAGCGCAGTTTGTCAAACAAATATACGTCAATAAGTTTTTCCGATATTTTAATAGTTTTGGATAGTGTAAAGCAGCAATTTATACAAATATTAGTGACTATAGTGTATATGCAATGGTGGGTTGTAGTATTTAAGGCTGCAAAAGCCGCAGTGAACGAAAAATTTGTGGAATAACATTTCACTCGTAAGTTACTCATTTATGTTACATTATAATTATTTTGTCGTTTATTGGTAAATAATGTTGTATTTTAATATCAATACAAATTGTTTTACTTAGAGAAATATCGATTACATTTAGAAATTCTACAAATAATATTAATTAACCTTAATTTCTTAAAAGTTTAGTGTTACCTTGTTATGAAAATTGGTTTACCCTAGATAATACTTGCATATTATTCCTTGCATAAATAGCGTTATTCATACGTAAAAAAATAAAATTACTTCTTATTTTAGGTTTCCTACTAACAGTAATTAGAATTAAATGGGTGGAAGCTAATGGACACCAAAATTGGCAACCAACAAATAATTTTAAAATTTGCTCAATACATTTCGAGATAGATTCCTTTCATTATAAAAAGAAGAATGTTATAGTAAAACCAAAAGCAGTCCCAATAAAATATGTTCATGTAAGTAGTTGATCATTAATTATTTTTAACACCGTTTTATTAACTTCCCCTATATGTATGTAACAGAATCTGTGAAGTCGATTTTCGAGCACTTCAAAACGTCGGATTGACTTGAAATTTTGCATACGTATCCAGGACTGATGACGACGCAATAATTTAAAAAGTATATGATATTATTTTATATTTTGTCCAGAATAATAAACAAAATATTATTGATGAAAAAATATTACCAATATAATTGGTAATTTGCGCGCAGTTGTCTTTCTTTGATAAGACAGACGAAGATAGATGTTTTAGTGCAAGCAATTAAATTATAGTTTAAAAACTAAAAAAACAAGCTTTCATATAAGATCGAACTAAAAAGTAAAAAATAATCATAAATATGATATACGAATAAATACGATTTAAATCGTACGGTTGGCAACGCTTATGTTGGCCTGTGTTAGTACCCACCAAAAGTAGGAATTTTTCCCAACATGGCCACACTGAAGAATTATATATCTGTCTCTTGTGCGGCCCGGCATGGCTACGTCTAGAGAGTATTTAGTCTGAGTGTTTATATATAGAGCATAGATTAAAAATATCGCAATTAATATAAGGGCGGTTACTGGGCCATGTTCTAACGGCCATATTAGGAATATGTTGTAACGATTCCGAATTAGTTTGAAATGTCAAAATCTTTTTTTTTACGAAGAAAGCAAATAATATGCTCTGATGCCACCTCTTATTTACTTAAATAAATAAATTAAAATGCCACCTCAAATGATTTATGGCGATATTTAATTAAAATAAATTATATTAAATAAGTATTTTGAATGCTGATTTTCTATAGAACAATAGATACTAGCACAATTCCAGCGCCGGATCTAGGTATTAGGAGGCTATGATAGGAGGCGGGGCAAAAACTGAAAAATGCCGCCCCCTCCCCCCTTGCCTATATTTTTATCTTAATCATCATCAACATTTTTTGCAAACCAGACGCCCACTCAACACAGGCCTTCGGGAAAGAACGTCATTTTACCACCATGTTAAGCATTTTTACACGTTTTATATTTATTAGCGTCACTTTTGAAGGTTAACGTCACACACCTCTGTAGGCTTTGACTCCTGTTTTCCTACACGTGACCCCTGGGTAGTGCCAAATGAGTGACACAGTTCGTGGTGATAGGACTTGAGTATCCGTCTGGGTAGCGATCACCGTCCACGGGGCGTAAAGACCCGCATAGTGATCTGATAGTGATTTTGTACGTATTTTTGGTCGCTCTCGAAGGAAGGAGTGTTGACCCGCCGGCCAAAGAGACAGTACAGTACAAGAGCCCAATCGTGGCTAACCACCACGAGGGGCTGCCTCACCATGTCGCACATAATCTTGGGTGGGTACGTCGTGCCGGTTGGTGACCGGATGTGGCCGACCTTTAGCGACATGCCGACCCTCTCATGCCTGTGCCCATTCGGCCTACTTAATGCCCGGACTTTGGCTTCTCGATGCTTCTTCATCGAACCCATCCCTTCAACCTCATAACAGCGCAATTAAACAAAGCAGGTGTTTCAGCGATGCATAACCCCACCATCACGTTCACTATAGAGTTCACCAACATCCGCGAACTCCAAACGACCTTAATGCCGTCCACCACCATCTCGAGACGGCCTAGTCTGCTTTGCTCTTCTTGATGGAGACGCGGATTCGTTGTCCGGCCGAATATTCCTACCTGCTGTACCCCGGTTATTCGCTTGAAAAAAGCTTCAAGCCTAAAGCCGGGGTATGCTTGTATGTATATTCGGTTGGACATCTACTGTCACCGTTTAAGCTGCATGGAGGGCCCCTCCTTCTCCGCTTTGTGTTTGCACGTGAATCTTGGTTGCCTGAGCCGCATCGACGTGTGCCTTTACAGGTCTCACAACGGGGACGATGAGACGACTCGGCTGTTCAGGTATATCAGCCATGCGGCTGATGGCGGGCGGACGCAGTTCCCGTCGGCTGAAATGGTCTTGGGGGATTTCAATGCACATCACAAACTGTCGCTGGTCTCCTCCAAGACTGGTTTAGTCGTATATTTATCCTGGGCTGTTTAAAATAAACAATAGTGGTTGTATCATTCGAGATAAAACGACGTATGGCGATGGCTAGAGGGGCAATGGAGAAGCTCAGGAAAATATGGAGGAATCGTACTACTACAAAGGCTACTAAAGATCAGGCTTGTCCGAGCACTTTCTCGTATTTCTGTACGCCGCTGAAACATGGACGTTATGGGAGAAGAAAAATGTAAATTCCCTAGAGATGAGGTTTTGGAATGCTTGGAATATCAGGTCCGAATTCCACACAAACGTTTCAAGAACTCGGCATCAAGTAGCGTCTTTCCGAGATAGTACGGCCCCGTATACTTCGAATATTCGGTCATGTCTCACGACGAATTAACGACTCCATAGACTGTCTTATGGTTAATAGGGCAGAGTAGACTGAAATAGACCTCGTGGTAGGACACCATACACATACATTTATATACATTATACATACGTACAGCGGCACAGATATTATGGCGGATATTATAAGGATAGCCTTGTCAGACCTGAAAACTTCAAGGTCTGATTCAAACTCAATTTCCTAAAAACGGGGTGAATACAATACCTTTTTTTAATCGATATCTACGGGGAGATCATAAGGTGCATGTCGGGGTCTCAAGCCTTCCAATCTGGCGCACGGGGACAATTATTGTCCGTACCGCATAGATTTTGCAGCCAGGCTGGATCCCTGAAAAATCTAAGAAGATTTTTGCCGGCATACCTACTAAATCTCATGGTGACCATCGCAGGTATTACGGACGATAGGCGATGCGGATGAGCGAGTAACATCTAGTTGACTCGCCGTGCCACCCGGCACACTTCCTAATATGGCTCCTCATAACTTAGGTAGGCGTAGATTTTCTCTGCAACGGACGCCCTAACCGTGGGCGTCCGCTATGAAGCCACGAGTTCTGCCGCACATCTTAGAGTTGGCTAGCGACCCCAATGACCCCTATTAATCGCCTCTTACGACAGGCAAAGGAAACCGTGGTGGAATTTTGCCGCCCCTTGACCACTCGGTGCGTGAAAACAATAAATAACCAATTAAAAAAAAAAACAATATTCTTAGCAAGGAACTTTAAAGACTAAAATCAATGTTAATAGGTGTTTTTTCACATTTAAGCAAGATTTTTTTATAATGTATCACTATTGGAATATTTTATAATACCCAAATATAGATATTTAATAAAGTGTTTATTATTGAATTGACAACATGGAGACATGGGAACATATTACTGAAATATTTTAACTAAACTTAATTTTCAAACCCCATTTTTTCAGTGTGTAAAATATTGCCTTTTATTATTTCAGTATATCGAAACAAAATAAAATGGCCCAGATTTGCCGCCCCATAAAATCTGCCGCCCTAGGCTCCAGTCTACTCAGCTTACTAGTAAATTCGCCACTGCCTGTACCACATAAAAGACGTTCGTTCTTCATTTATTTAATCAACTAACACTAACTAGTAAACACAAATTGGATATTTGAAACTAAACGTAATTGTTGAGATCGATAAATTACATTCCAAATATTTAGTTTTCATTACTTTTTCACGCGCCCCTATCGCATAATCACAAATTCACGCACGGCAAAAAAAAATTGTAAGTGGTGTTACGTTATTGATGAGTTTTGTAGTTGTCTCCCAAGATTCAATATGCCGCCCCCTGAACTTGCCGCCCGGGGCACGCACCCCGTCTTGCCCCCCCCCCCCCCAGATCCGGGCCTGCACAATTCTTCTACAATAATTCATGTCTGTTCTAATTTTGTTATTGCTTAAATACTTACGGCAGTTCTGTTATGTTTTTTTCATCTGTTTTTTACCCACGTTTGCAAAATTAAATGGTTTTGAGAATCCCGCCACTTTTTGTTAATGGTTTTCTGGTGGTTTATAATGTCGAATTTGGTGGGAAGCCAGTTTAACTGTTGGCTAGTACTACTTGGTCTGTGCTGTTGGCACCCTGCTCGTATTCGTAAATGGTAATAAAATGGAAAACCGATGTAAAAGTGTAAATATTGCCAGTGGTTGCCAGACTAAGCCAGACTGGATTCCACCAAATTCAAAAACCCGTCAACATGTTTATTTTTTCTTGTTTGTACTAAATAGTAAATTCTTCATTACAATATTTTTTTAATATGCTGCGGTTTAATGTTTATATAATAAGATAATTTATTGTAGTCCGGTCAATTTAGACCAAAAAATGAGAGTGAAGTTACATAAAGTCCCAACAAGCTGAAAATCAGTGAAATTGTTCAAAACATAATTATAAACAATGTTTAAAAGTTCCCCATCATTCCCGTGTATGGAATTTTTTTTATTCAAGGTCATAGGCAAAAAAAATGTGTTTTTCGTGATTTTCAGCAAAACGGTAAGTTTTATCATAAAAGTACTTCGGACAATAATTGTAGATCATAAAATTATCTATAAAAATGTATAAATATTTTTTTTCTTACGAGCCACCGTTTCTGAGATATAACGATTAAAAAAGTTATAAAAGTTGTTATCGTCATAATATGCACACGTTTTTTTTTAACGTAGTTTCCCCAGAAGGCCTACTCCACGAGTCAGTTGTGATCCTGTTTAATGTAAAACTATTGCAAAATAACGGAAATTTTCAAAGATTGGAAAAGATAAAAACAATATAAATTTAAAAAAAGTGGTGAAGTTCATTCGCCTGATTCGTAAGTTTCAAATTCTTGTTCTTCTTCTTGATCTTCTTCTTGTTCTTCTTCTCCTGCTTCTTCTTCATCTTCATTTTGGATGCAAGTAAATTGCGTCAATAGCGATGTATCGCATGATACTTCGTCGGAATCAAACGAATCCTCCATTGTTTGTGATTGAATATATACTGGGTATATCAAGACTGCTACCGAAAACGAAGCCGGGTGGTAGTTTTAGTGACTTCAGACACATTGCAACAGAAAATGTTGAAAAAAAAGCGACGATTTTTTTTTGTTATTTTTTTCCTATGGTCATATTTGGATGGTAAATTCATTATTTTCCTAATATAATAGTGTATACTCTTTTATTTATAAGGTATAAAAGAGTTTAAATTATTATTTTAGCAAAATCTACGGATTTACCACCCAAAAATTACGATATTTAAAAAATATTAAAAATAAATTGTCGCGTTTTTTTGCAAAAATTTTAGTTGCATTGTGTTTGTACTCACTAAAACTACCACCCGGCTTCGTTTTCGGTAGCAGTCTTGATATACCCAGTATATATTCAATCACAAACAATGGAGGATTCGTTTGATTCCGACGAAGTATCATGCGATACATCGCTATTGACGCAATTTACTTGCATCCAAAATGAAGATGAAGAAGAAGCAGGAGAAGAAGAACAAGAAGAAGATCAAGAAGAAGAACAAGAATTTGAAACTTACGAATCAGGCGAATGAACTTCACCACTTTTTTTAAATTTACATTGTTTTTATCTTTTCCAATCTTTGAAAATTTCCGTTATTTTGCAATATTTTTACATTAAACAGGATCACAACTGACTCGTGGAGTAGGCCTACTGGGGAAACTACGTTAAAAAAAAACGTGTGCATATTATGACGATAACAACTTTTATAACTTTTTGAATCGTTATATCTCAGAAACGGTGGCTCGTAAGAAAAAAAATATTTATACATTTTTTATAGATAATTTTATGATCTACAATTTTTGTCTGAAGTACTTTTATGATAAAACTTACCGTTTTGCTGAAAATCGCGAAAAACACATTTTTTTGCCTTTGACCTTGAATAAAAAAAATTCCATACACGGGAATGATGGGGAACTTCTAGACATTGTTTATAATTATGTTTTGAACAATTTCACTGATTTTCAGCTTGTTGGGACTTTATGTAACTTCGAATGTCTAAATTGACCGGACTATTGCGGTTGTCCTAATAATCCAATTTGTGAAATTAAATACGGAGAACGTGTGGACATTGAGAAGTGCATAGGAAATGTTTGAGGGAGCGTGGATTCGCTGCGTGAACTAGTGTTGAGTAGGACATGACTTGAAAAAGAGTTTGTAAGAGTAGCCTCATGTTTGTGCTAAGACAGTACAATGTCCCACTTCAATTGAAGTGAGGCGTACTGACGCTAGGTTATGACTTGTGGATCATAACTTTGCCTCACGGCTCACGCCAATGAAATGACATTACAGACCAAGTAGTACATCAAATATGAAGTAGTACAAATTAAAAAGTTGAGCCGCTCTTACATTTTGATGTCATGTACGGGACAAATGTACTGCCTCTTGTATGTCCTACTCAACACTAGCGTGAACGTAAAACGTTATTTTAGTTTCGGCGGCGCCGACCGGTGGACGTAATCGAATACGGTTTTTTTTTAAATCGTGACCGCAAGCAAGCTTCTTTGTGTTATCGAAAATCGTGATTTTGAGTGTTTTGTGTGCTCTCTTGATAGTTTTGTGAAGTGTAATGTTAGAGACAAGCAAGCGGTAGTAAAGCTAGAGTCGCGATGTCCGGTGCAGCGACACCGACGGCGACGGAGGCGCCGGTGCAGGTGCTGGACGAGCGTGACGTGGAGCCCCGCACGCCCATGAAGAGGCTCGGCTCTACGCGCAAGCTGGCCGCCTTCAACAGTAAGTGCGCTTTGTGAGTTATGTGTACGTGAACGGGCAGCTACAGCCTGCAAAGCGCAGGGCACGCTGCAAGCGCTGTGTGTGCTCTCACCTCAAGCACAACTCCTTTGTTGTGCACCCTCGCTTTACCTTATGGCTGATGGTTTTCTTACTATGTATATTTTAATACTCAATTGTTACACATTAAGAAGCGATACAAGTTTTATATTTATTGTTTAATTACTAACACAAATGCTACACTGAGCATGACAATAAGATTGCATTGCACTAGTGCATTTTTTTTTCTGTGTTTTGTGTTCACTTTGAATACATGATTTCTTAAAAAATAAATAAAATACCAAAACAACAAGTGGCATGAATATATTATTTTAATTTTGTTCATGTAGGTATAACATATAAAAGGAGTCTTACTACTGCAGTTGATAATACAACTGCCTGGTTCATATTTGACCAAGTGTTTAATGAGTAGGTGTGAACAATAACACCACCATCAAGCATCATACCATTCATGACTCACCACTAATTAACTCAGTGATTAGTGATTACTTCATGATTATTATTTTATGAGCTTACCACAGGATAGCATCGCTCCTGCTACATGTTGAAAAACTAAATACACAAATCATTATTCTGCCACAGCTTACAGGAAAGAAAACAACAAAATGGCCAATGAGTATATCTTAACAAACAATAACAATAATTATAAGTTAAGCACAGGAATGTGGGGCACAAGAAGCACAGACAAGCAAGCGTGCTCGTGCAATGATATCATGATTAGTAATAAAGTTTGCAGAGTTAGAGCCGAGGGATTGGTGCAATCACTGCACATGTGTGTCACTTGATAACTTATTTGCTCAACATTAGTGTGTAATGCAAGTGTCCACTAGGCAGTTGCCATTGCTGTAACATTGTTTTTAATTTCTAGAAACATTCTGCATTGTTAGAAGTACTTTAATTTATATACTGTTTCCCAATTACATTATGTTTTCAAAAATTCAAGTAACATATTTTAATTGGTGATAACAACATAAACTATAGAAATATTTGATTACTAAAGCTTAGCTAAGTGTTGTGAGTATTTTGCAGTAGAATGTAGTAATAATTTTTCCTATTCTTACTGCGGGGCAAAAGGGAATGAAGGAAGGAAAGGGAGACCCCCTACCCTTCCTTTAATCCTTCTCATCACAAAGATTTCTCAATCAGATCTATTTATATTCATTTGAATCATCTCTTCATTTTCTGGGCAGTCTAGTCTACCACATGGATAATCAGTGATGGCTCATAAAAATTTAAACAATTTGATAAACTTGAACAATTTGCAAATATTATGATTTTTTTCTTAAAAGTACACAAGTCTCTTTATAAACTTTGTCATGTCATACCAAATAGAACATTTATTTAAAAGAAATTTACAAAATACTAATAGAGGATATAAAGAAAATAAATCTTCCTGGTGGTATGTTTCTCATATGTAGGAGATAGCCTAGGTAGGTACCACTGCAATGTCTATTTCTTTCGCCAAAAAACAGTGTACATACACTGTTGTGTTTTGAATTGAAGAACATTGTAGCCAGAGTAACTACTGGACATATTAAGACTTAACACCTTATGTGGTAGGATGGCAAGTGCAGTGGAACGCTGAGCAATGCTTTTTATTCAAGGTGTTGTTTGATTTTGGCTCTGTTCATGAGTATGCCAACCCGCACTAGGCCAGCGTGGTGGACTATATGGCCTAACCACTCTCAATTGTACTTTCGATTGTAGAGTAGGCCCGTGCGCTGCAGTGGGACGTATATGGGCTGATACAATACAATACAATACATGAGTATGGCTTACCATTAGGTGAACGGCATGCTCGTTTCGCCAGTCATTGCAATAAAAAAATAAACATTACTTAATTATAAAATTGAATCCAGTTATGAATGATAATATAAGTATGGTTGCATTATACATATATTATATGCATATAGTGTGCGTCAGGCGACAGCTGACTCGCGCTCGGTAGCTCCGATACGATGTTACGCCTCACTGGCTACACATAATGTTAACTGGAATATTCCACACAGACTAGCACCTTCTCATGTATGTGTGATGAAAAACTCTCACAAGTTAGATTACTTAACCTGGGAATTTGTCTAAGGATTACACAACCTTTACAAAATACCTGCAGATGATTAATGATGACGAGACTATGACGGGCCTTGGTTTTTATCTTTAGAAAGCTTTGAGCTGCGACTTACGCTTTTCAGTTTGGTTTATCAATGCCTATCATAAAGACGCACACAAGGATGACATAACTTTCATTACATACTAATACATGACTACATGGGGATCAGTAAATGCTTTGTGCTGCAATACCGACTTTTTGGTATAATGTACACTGTGAATATACATTAAACATTAATATATAAAGTTGTGGCAAGTGGCAGGTGATATGTGGTGTAAATGTGTGTAATATGCGTCGCGTCGCGCCGCGCCGTGTGCACTGTCTGCTGCCTGCACTCCTCGCTTAAATACTTAATCAGTCTATATCCGTTTCACTGCTCTGTAGTCTGTGCACACTTCCCCTTGCACTACACATATGCAAGGGGCTTGAGCCTCACTCCATTATGCTTGCAAACTGCGTTTTACTCTATTAATTTATTTATTATGACTATTGATTGTACACCATGAAAAACGAATTAAATAAATCAATCTCTTATAAATTACTGGTTGTAGAAGTCGAGGTCTTATCACTATCGGCGGCAAATTCTTCTAGACAACCTTAGGATGGAGTGGAATGAACAGTAGATGCAAATCGAGGGAAATCCAAGAATATTATTGATTTAACATAACAACATAAACTCACGTTTCTTTCCCAGAAGGAATAGGCAGAGGTGTCCAAGACATTCACTTTTCGCCTTGTATGTTCCGACCCACCATGTGATAGGTAGCGAGCCTATCGCTATATCGGGCACAAATGCCTGACTCTGGGCTGATAATGAATTGAAAAATCCTATATCACTTTGCTCAACTCGGGATTCGAACCCGAGACCTCAGCTTTTGATCGCTACTGAGGCAGTCGTTATTTATTTTATTTTATTATTTTGATTTAAGTATAATACTTTTGTTTTAATACTATTACAATTTGCTATGTTTCATTTTATATCCTAATAATGAAATAAGGCGTGGTCTAATAAGGCTCTGTGGTCTCTGAGGAAATCATTGGAGGAGGCCTATGTTCAGCAGTGGACTTCCTTTGGCTGATGGATGGATGGATGATGGAAATAAGGCGTGTTAAAAAAAGTATCGAGTGTGCAGTGCGTGCGTTCACCGCGTAGTTACTTACTCTTCTCATATTGTCTTGTCTGCTGCAGCAGCATGTGGGTTGGGTATTTATCTATTTTTAATCTATAATTAATATGCAATGCCGTGCTAATTATTCCTCACTAGTCACTGCTCGCCGCTTGTTGCCGTTCCGACGTGACCCCATGTCCTAAATTACCCGAAAATTGACAATCCTATGCATTTGGAAGTCACAATCGTATGTGGTTTCGTTTATTACGTTACGTTTAACGGACACATTGCCATCATCACCAACAAGTAAAATAAATCAGTATGCCTTTTGCTTATGTATGTCAAGACTGGAAAGTTATGCTTACTTACTTGAAAGTTAAGTAAGCTAGGGCTAAGAAGGTAAGCTTAAGCGCTTAGTTTCGGTTATAAAATATTTGTACTCCTAATGTGTTAAATAAAAGTGGTTAAAGGCAATTGTCCACATTTCCGCACCGTGCGTCTTATACGCACGGTGCGGAAACACGCATCGTATCAAATGGATTATTTATTACAATGCGTTCCCAGTATCTGGAGCGATCGGATTTGTTTGGTTTCCCCCTCAGAGCATCGGCTTCGGCACTGCTGTCGGAAATTCTTGCGATCCGTACGATGCGGATCAGTAGACACACTTATATTAATTCTTATACAAAAGAATACTACAAGCTGTTTGATGCGATGCGTCCGATACGTCCGATATGTACGATGCGAATATGTGGACGCCTGCTTTTACACGGAAGTCAAAGCTTCTCTTCAAAATTGGAACGTCAATGAAAGGCGTTGGTTAACGACAGACTGGTTTATTCAAAACTTACTTATAATTACCCGCCACCACATTTATATTTTATAACACGATCGTCACATATCTCCCCCTTAAGCTTACAAACATCTTAGAATTATAGTATCTTAACATTTATTACATTTTGTTGTTTTACTCAGTCTCATGTAGGTACGTTCGTTTGGCGCGATGGAATGCACGCAATGCTCGCGCGGACGCACCTGGCGGGGGTGTGGGTATTTCTGACCGACTCGGTATCGGTGACCCTGGTTGGAAGCGTGTTGACGCCGTCGTCTCACCCGAAATGTCGTCCCCGCCAGAGACCTCCTTACACGTTACATCCTCGGCTCCTTTATTACCCTCTTGTGTTCCTAGATTTGAACTCGGATCTTCGGCTAACGCTACGCTCATTCGAGATAAGGAATATTTGTTTTTATTATTTATAGGAATAATTTGATCCGCGTGTCTACGCCATTCCACCCCTTTACCTGCCTCGACTTTGTATGATAACGGCCCAGTTTTTTTAATTACTTGGGCGACTGCCCATTTATCTTCTCCCGTAGAATAATCGCGAGCTAATACCCTGTCCCCTTCATTGATATTTCTGGCTGAACCCAACGATCTCATAACCTGCTGCTCCTGCCTGTCGCGCACAGTGGCCGCCACATCCGGTCTCAGTGCGTCCAGGCGGGTGCGTAGTCGACGCCCTTGAAGCGCCACAGCTGGGGAAACCCCTGTAGTCGCATGATCGCAGTTTCTATATTGCAAGAGAAATTTATTTAAGGCCGTGTTAATATCCTGTCGTTCGTACAATGCTCTTTTAATTGCCTTTTTAATCGTCTTGACAGCATTTTCCGCTGCACCGTTCCCCTGGGGTCGGTAAGGAGCCGAAGTTGTATGTTTAATACAATTATTTTTACAATATAATTTAAATTCCTGAGAGGAGAAAGGCGGGCCATTGTCCGTAACGAGCTGCGACGGTAAACCAAAACGTCCGAATATACTTCTCAAGACTTTGATTGTTGCATTCGCGTTTGTACTATTCATAGGTATAGCCTCTATCCACTTGGAGTGCGCGTCAACCATAATCAAGTATCGAGTACCACCACAATCCGCGAAATCGGCATGAACGCGCACCCAAGGGTGCAATGGGAACTCCCAGGGATGCAGGTGTGACCGTGGTGGTGCATCGCGTACGCTATTGCACGCACTACACGTCTTACATAATTCTTCAATGTCCTTGTCTAAACTCGGCCAGTATACGTAATTCCGCGATAAACTTTTCATTTTATTAATACCTAAGTGTCCCTCGTGGACTTCATCTAATATTTTCTTTTGCAAAACCTCTGGTATAATAATTCTATACTTGTACATAATACATCCCTGATTAATCGATAGGTCATGTTTCCTACTGAAATAAGGTTTCTCCGCGTCGCAGTTCGGCGCCAATGGCCAGCCTAAGAGAACATAACCTTTTATCTTGCATAACAATTTTTCGCGTTCTGTCTCCTTTGCAATGTCCTTACAACAAACAGGCAGAGACTCCTCAACTAAATTTAAATAATCTAAGTTATCTGCGAGACGATCCTTCCGAGACGAAGGCAATGGTAGTCGCGATAAAGCGTCGGCTGGACCGTTGTCCACCGACCGAATATATTCTATTTTAAAATCGTATGCAGCCAAACGTGCCGCCCACCGTTGTAAACGACTAGCTGCCGTTTGGGGAATTCCCCCCTTAATCCCAAAAATGTGAGTGAGGGGCTGATGGTCAGTGCGCAGGATAAAATGTCTCCCAAACAGATATTGATGGTGTTTAGTTACACCGAATAAGATAGCTAACGCCTCTTTATCAAGCTGGCTGTAATTATGTTCTGACGCACTTAACGTGCGTGAAATATAACTAATGGGTCGCTCGCTACCATCTGAATATCGATGGGCCAATACCGCGCCCAATCCGTACGCACTGCTGTCCACTGACAACACAAGTTCGCGACCCTCTTCGTAGTGTGCTAGTACTCGCTCGCTCTGAAGGTATCGTTTCGCATTTACAAATGCTTGCTCACACTTAGAGTCCCATTTCCAACGGACGTCTTTTTTTAAAAGGTTATACAACGGTTGCAATAAAATGCTTAAATTTGGAATAAACCGTCCATAGTAATTAAGCATGCCTAAAAAACTTTTAAGCTGCGTTATATTACCCGGCACAGGTACGTTGGAAATGGCTTCCAATTTGTCTGGGTCTGGCCGCAGACCATCTTTATTAATAATAAAGCCTAGATATTTTACACTGTCTTGCATAAACCGGCATTTGCTTATTTTGACCGTCAGTCCCATATCACGTAGCCTTCCAAGTACAGCTCTTAGATTTTTTTTGTGCTGAAGTCTATCTGCCCCGGTTACACAAATATCGTCGAGAAACACGACACAACCCGGCACCCCGTGCAATGTTTCTTCCATTAGTTTTTGGAATTTCTCCGGAATACACGACAAACCATATGGTGTGCGTCGATATGCAAATGTGCCCACATGCGTAGTGATAGCCGTATAGGGCTGTGACTCATCTGACAATAAGCATTGTTCGTATGCATGTCTTAAATCTATTTTAGTGAAGTGTTCTCCCCCACTTAACTTCGCAAACAATTCATCAATTCGCGGTAAAGGATAGTAATCTCTTTTTAATTTCGGATTTATTGTTATTTTGTAATCTCCGCATATACGGATTTCACCGTTCTTTTTAATTACCGGAACAATGGGGGTGCCGTAGTCGGAGTATTCCACGCGATAAATAGTACCGTCTGCCTCGAGTCGTGCAAGTTCACGCTCAACACGTGTGCGCAACGCCAGTGGCATACTTCTCGCTCGCACATAAACCGGTTCCTTATCTAACAGCTGTAGTTGAATAGACCGTTTGCATGTACCTAACTGATTACAAAAAACTTCCGGGAATTCTTTACACAATTGATCTACAAAATGATCATCACCGATCTCATTGAGGTTTATTTGTGTTATTTTTAAAGCGTGCATCCAGTCCCGTCCCAATAGGGGTCGTGATGCACCTTTAATGACATACAGTTTTAATAATTCACATTTTATTTTTCCTAAACGAACATCAACCTCAATGTAACCGAGTGATTCGATCTTTGTACCCGAGTAGCTGCGCAATAATAAATTATCTACGGTGATCTTTTTATATGAAAAAAATTGCCGGTACATACAATCACTTATCGCTGAAATTCTACTACCGGTGTCAACTTCACATTCGAAATAATTATTTTCAATAAACAAAGAAAGAGTAAAAGGTTTGTTACCTTGAGCTGTTAACATTATGCTAAACATATCATCGCCTGACTCATCACTTACGTAGTTGTGTCCACTGCACTTTGGTTTTTCCTTTTGCACATCACCTTAAGATGACCCTTCACACCGCACACATCACAGTTGTAGTTTTTGAACCGACACCTATCCGCGTCGTGCGCCTTACCACAGCGCCAACAAGATCGCACGGGCTGGGCGCGCGGTCCCGCAGCCCTCATGCTGCCACCCGCCGTCGCGCCACCATCTGCGCCCGCGCTGCCTGACCGCGGCGGCCGCGCTCGCGCTCGCGGACAGCTGCGCCCGCCGAGCGCGTAATGCAAGCCTTCTCCCAGCTCACCGCCCGTCGTACCCGATGAGTCTGTCGTCGCCGCCATAGAACCACTTATTTCTGCATGTTTCTCTGCTGCTTCTAGAGCCAGAGCCAACTCGACGGCCTCCTTGTATTGAATCTTTTTTTCCGAAAAAATTCTCGATCGCATAGCATCATTTGCCAAACCTGAGACAAACTGGTCGCGCAGATTTTCTTCAAGCGATGAACATGAATTACATTTGCCAAAATTACATGTGGTTGCGAGATGCTTCAGGGCTTGCAAATACTCAGTGAGGGGTTCGCCGGCCTTTTGTCGGCGCAACCTGAACACGTGGCGTTCGGCTATCTCGGACCGCTGTGGTTCTAAATGTTCCGTCAATAACTTTACTAATTCGTCGAATGTATGATTTTCGGGATACTTAGGCGAACATAGGTCGCACATTAATGCGTATGTTTCGTCCCCAACTGCCGTTATTAACATTGGCACTTTTAGATCGTCACTGATTTCGTTTAGCAGAATGTATTGTTTTACACGCCGAATATACGCTGGCCACTGTTTCGAATTTACGTCAAACGGTTGTAGACTTCCGAATGGCATTTTTGCAACTAAAACTGCACACGGAAATAGGTTTTGAAAGAAAAATCCCGCACTCGTCGCCAGTGGAACGTCAATGAAAGGCGTTGGTTAACGACAGACTGGTTTATTCAAAACTTACTTATAATTACCCGCCACCACATTTATATTTTATAACACGATCGTCACAAAAATAATCCATGTTGGCGTTTATAGATCAGGAAGGCAATTAAATAGCCCTAATGATAAGTTAATACACATAGTATTAAATCTCTATTTTCAAAATATTAGCGGTAGTATTATTTACATTAAATTTATTATTATATTAGTCCGGTCAATTTAGACATTCGAAGTTACATAAAGTCCCAACAAGCTGAAAATCAGTGAAATTGTTCAAAACATAATTATAAACAATGTCTAGAAGTTCCCCATCATTCCCGTGTATGGAATTTTTTTTATTCAAGGTCAAAGGCAAAAAAATGTGTTTTTCGCGATTTTCAGCAAAACGGTAAGTTTTATCATAAAAGTACTTCAGACAAAAATTGTAGATCATAAAATTATCTATAAAAAAAGTATAAATATTTTTTTCTTACGAGCCACCGTTTCTGAGATATAACGATTCAAAAAGTTATAAAAGTTGTTATCGTCATAATATGCACACGTTTTTTTTAACGTAGTTTCCCCAGTAGGCCTACTCCACGAGTCAGTTGTGATCCTGTTTAATGTAAAACTATTGCAAAATAACGGAAATTTTCAAAGATTGGAAAAGATAAAAACAATGTAAATTTAAAAAAAGTGGTGAAGTTCATTCGCCTGATTCGTAAGTTTCAAATTCTTGTTCTTCTTCTTGATCTTCTTCTTGTTCTTCTTCTCCTGCTTCTTCTTCATCTTCATTTTGGATGCAAGTAAATTGCGTCAATAGCGATGTATCGCATGATACTTCGTCGGAATCAAACGAATCCTCCATTGTTTGTGATTGAATATATACTGGGTATATCAAGACTGCTACCGAAAACGAAGCCGGGTGGTAGTTTTAGTGAGTACAAACACAATGCAACTAAAATTTTTGCAAAAAAACGCGACAATTTATTTTTAATATTTTTTAAATATCGTAATTTTTGGGTGGTAAATCCGTAGATTTTGCTAAAATAATAATTTAAACTCTTTTATACCTTATAAATAAAAGAGTATACACTATTATATTAGGAAAATAATGAATTTACCATCCAAATATGACCATAGGAAAAAAATAACAAAAAAAAATCGTCGCTTTTTTTTTTCAACATTTTCTGTTGCAATGTGTCTGAAGTCACTAAAACTACCACCCGGCTTCGTTTTCGGTAGCAGTCTTGAGATACCCTGTATATTAGAGCACGAGCGGCCTTGACAATTTGTGCATGCCAAAGAACAAAACAGTCCGACTTTTTTGCAACCACATTTAGCATCCCTTTTTGCAGTTGCAAAAAATAGTGTTCAGCAGTTTTCCGGCGCAGGTGGAAGTAAAGTTTGAACTGGCTCTAATATATTGTTGACCAACTTCCAACCCCAGTCTGTAGGGTCTAGCTGATAACCAAGCCACACTTGAACTTGGTGTCTACTCTAGGTGTATATACGTGGCGTACTCATGCATTTTATGACGATAACAACTTTTGTAACTTTTTGAATCGTTATATCTCAGAAACGGTGGCTCGTAAGAAAAAAAGTATTGATATGTTTTTTATAGATAATTTTATGATCTACAATTATTGTCCGAGGTACTTTTATGATAAAACTTACCGTTTTGCTGAAAATCACGAAAAACACATTTTTTTTGCCTATGACCTTGAATAAAAAAAATTCCATACACGGGAATGATGGGGAACTTTTAAACATTGTTTATAATTATGTTTTGAACAATTTCACTGATTTTCAGCTTGTTGGGACTTTATGTAACTTCACTCTCATTTTTTGGTCTAAATTGACCGGACTATATTGTAATATGTTTAAATGTTTAATGATTTTTTTCAAAAGTACGTAATTTACATTATTAGAGCTCAGTAGACCGTGATTATTATTAAACCGTGTGTAGTGGTTGATTGTTACTCCCGCTGGATCTAATGCAGACCTGCCTGAAAAATCCCGGCGAAGCAAACTCAGTCCGTTTGTCCACCGCCGCCGTCACCGGACCGTCACCGAGAACGAGATTATTACAGTAGGGCGATTCACGTATTATAATAAGTTCAGCTGCAGTGCAGTTGCGGTTAAGTTTCGATCAAAACAGCCCTTACAACAGACAACCGCTGTCAAATACGCTCGCGTCAAGTTCGCGTCACGCAAACGTTTTAGCGTATTCTACTGCTGCGCGTTTATGTCAATGTCTAACAAATTTCATACGTCTGACGTACAGTTAGTGTTGAGTAGGACATGACTTGAAAAAGAATTTGTAAGAGTAGCCTCATTTTTGTACTGAGCCAGTACAATGTCCCACTTCAATTGAAGTGAGGCGTACTGATGCTTATTTGTGTGTCATAACTTTGCCTCACGGCTCACGTCAATGAAATGACATTTCTTGTTTATTAGTCTGTGTTACAGACCAAGTAGTACACCAAATATGAAGTAGTACAAATTAAAAAGTTGAGCCGCTCTTACATTTTGACGTCATGTACGGGACAAATGTACTTCTTGTATGTCCTACTCAACACTACGTACAGTTGACGCGCAGCTCTCGCGCAGTTCACGCGCAGCCAAACACTTACAAGAATACCATTTTGTACCAAAGCGTAAACTTAATTGTAACCGCACCGCAACTTGATCGGCGCGTCATAAAGTTACGTGAATCGCACTACAGGCCGAGTTTAAGATGACGTGACGGCGATCGTGTGTCCACCGCGCCGATAAATCGGTGGCTCAGTTCCACTCAGTTCTAGAGCATTGTCATACGTGGTAGTCGCGTTTTTTCTTTTTAAAAGAAATAAAACCAATTAGGAGGATGGCTAGTTTTAACCGGCGACAATTGTTTCTACTGCTTTTATACGATTGAAGGCGTAGGCGTTGCAAATAATTTTGGATTCTACTCCAATTAATATATTAATATCGTATTTGAAATTCCCGTACGTATAGGCTTACTACCGGAATCAACGCGGCCCTTCCTGAGAAGACCCAGCGAACAGACTCATACGTCATGAGATCTTTGTGGACTGACCCCGGACTCAAAGGTTTAGAAAATTGGTACTCGTTGGTGTCCAGAAGGTGGGGTTCGGCTCACATGATAATTGTTTGCTTTAACGGCATACAATTTGGCTACAGGATTGTTTATATCAGGATATAGCATCGATTAGAATGAGACCACTGAAAGCACCGCGTGCCTGTAAGCTTCAGTGATAACTAATCGATAGTGTGTGGTAGTAGTGGGTGTGCGGTGGGTACGGCGCTCCCCCGGGAGCGTGCCGTCGCTCCCGCAGTGGCTCGCGGCTACGGCGTGTGAGTATCGAGTGGCAGGTTGCTATTGTCTCGAGTAATTTAATGTTTCCGCTTTGGTCGTCGGCGAGATCGTTTCCTCCGCGCTCTCTAATGAATAAATTATGTAATGCGTTAAGGAGCGTTACACGCGAGCCGCGCTCATTGGACACTTCCCGTGACGAGCCACCTCACCACCGACCATCTCTCCTCTCTCGCCCACGCACCACCAAAATCTACATATGTTTTACTAGTATATTGTCATCTAATAGAGTAGCCAATCCTAAACAACTTTGTTACTTGAAAGCCCCTATTGCGCAGTTAGTTAGACACCGACCGTGAAACGTGAGGCCGCGAGATCGATCCCCGCACCGAGACAAATATTTGTGTAACCCATAGATATTTGTGTCAGGTCTGGGTGTTTGTGAGATTGTAAATCTTCTTGTATATCCTGATAATCATGACACAGGACTTAAATTACCTTAATGTGGGGTCAGAACTATGTATGAGACTGTTGGTTGTATTTATTTATTCATTATTAATTTATAGAAAGTAGTTGAAAGCCAGATATTTGGAAAATAGTCTTTCCAGCATCGTGATAGAGTAAAGCAAGTAGGGCATTAGGAATGTCTCGGTAACCTCGAGGTTAAAATCCGAGGAACTCTAAAAACCAATCGTATCGTCGAATGTGCCCGTCTTATAAAGTCTACGCTCCGACCAAACCTACCATGGATGGGTCTGTAACGTTCCAGCTAAACATAGAGAGCAAATTTTTGAATGTTTTTTTAAATTATTCTAATTTCTAAATATAATAGCTTTTGCCCGCGACTTTGTCTGCGTGTGTATTACGGACACGGACATTTGTACGGACGTAAAAGCAATACATTATATCGCTACAACAACATAATATTGTAAACTACGAAAGCTATGTACAATAATAAGTTATGAGAATATAAATCAGCTTCAGTGGTCCACCCGGCTTCGTTTTCGGTAGCACTCTTGATAGCCTCCAGATTAGACAGCCTCCGTGGCGCAGTTGGTTAGACGCCGCCTGTGAAACGAGAGGCCGCGGGTTCCATCCCCGCACTGAGAGAAATGTTTGTGCGGCCAACAAATATTTCTTCCGGGTCTGGGTGTTTGTGAGACCGAAAAGTCTCTTGTAGTTCGTGATACCCACGACACAAGACTCGATCTTAGTGTGGGGTCAGAACTATGTATGTGACTGTTGGGTGTTCTTTATTTATTATATAGCTGGTATAGATTTCTCTTAAACTTAATTAGGTGCCCGCTGGAGTTGTTACGGCGGGCCTTGGATGCGATCCCGTGATCTTTATCACCCCTCTGGATGGTGGCGACGGCTCAGTCCCCCCTCTGTATGCCCGGCGACCCTGATTACTACTTTATATCGTTTCTGACGCCGCGCCGGCCGAGAGATACTGATGCAGATTATTTATGTAAATACGTGCTCTCAGCGAGGGAATTACGACAACCTGCAAACCAACACTTGGAAATCGTTAAATGAAGTATCTTTTTTATTGCAATGAATGGCGCGACGAGCATGCTGTTCATCTGTTGGTAAGCGATAAGACCGCTAATGAATATTGCCAAAACCAAACACCTTGAATTACAAAGCAATGCTTGGCATTCCAATGCGCTTGCCATCCTGAGACATAAAATGTTAGGTCTCAATATGTCCAGTAGTTGGTTTGGCTACAAAGTCCTTCACATCGAAACTTAACATTGCATTTACGCTGCCGTTTGGCGGGAGACATAACATTGCGGTGGTACCTACCCAGGCGGTCTCTCTCACATTTGAGAGACCTACCAGTAAGTAAATTATAGTATACTAGCTTTTGCCCGCGACTTCGTCTGCGTGTACACAATGATATAAACGTGAATCTTAAATTGTATCCTTTTGGCTGTGCGTTGATCCGACAGTTCAGTGCTACAAAATTGTAACCCTTATCTTAAACCATTTAGGGTTAATTTTAGAAAAATAAAGTACGCAGTTATTCTTGTTTCTAGATGGGTAACGAAAATGCAAAGTTTGATAATTCTAGCTTTAACAGTTTCCATTTTCCATACAACAGTTTTT
The DNA here is from genome assembly GCA_009982885.2 of Hyles vespertilio. NCBI lineage: Eukaryota > Metazoa > Arthropoda > Insecta > Lepidoptera > Sphingidae > Hyles > Hyles vespertilio. Next base: position 20,792,591 of record CM042821.1, on the reverse strand, counting down.
TACCCTTTTCACTCCCTTAGGGGTTGAATTTCCAAAAAATCTTTCTTAGTGCTACTCTACATCATAATAGGAACCCTTGTGCAAAATTTCATCTTTTTAACTCCAGTAGTTCCGGCTGTGCGTTGATCCGATAGTTCGGTTCTACAAAAATTCAACCCTTATTTATATTCATTTAAGGTTAATTTTAGAATAATTAAGTATGCAGTTATATTTGTTTTTGATAGGCTAACTAAATTGCAAAGTTTGATAATTCTAGCTTTATCGGTTTAGATTTTCCATACAACCGTTTTTTACCCTTTTCACCCCCTTAGGGGTTGAATTTCCAAAAATCCCTTCTTGGTGCTACCCTACGTCATAATAGGAACTCCTGTGTAAAATTTCACATTTGTAGCTCCAGTAGTTTCGGCTGTGCGTTGATTAGATAGTCATAAAATCACCCTACTCTCGCAACACTTCAACCCTTATTTTAACCCCTTTAGGGTTAATTTTAGAAAAACTAAGTATGCAGTTATATTTGTCTTTGATTGGCTAACAAAACTGCAAAATTTGACAATTGTAACTCTAACGGTTTCGATTTTCCATACAACAGTTATTAACCCTTTTCACCCCCTTAGGGGTAGAATTTCCAAAAATCCCTTCTTAGTGCTACCCTACGTCATAATAGGAACCTCTGTGCAAAATTTCACGTTCCTAGCTCCAGTAGTTTCGGCTGTGCGTTGATACGTCAGTCAGTCAATCAGGTTCCTCTTTATATATACAGAAGTAGTGATAAATAATAATAATAAATAATAAATTTTCAGTTTTTTGTATTAGCTTTATTGAAAAATTTCTTTATACACTATTTATATACAATATTATACAATATTTTGTAAATGTGATATTGATTCGTGACGTCTGACTTGACGGCCCAGTGGTGGCATGCGCCTAAGTTACTCCTTGTTATGTCAGCTACCTGACAAAAAAGTCCCGTCAAAATCGGTCCAGCCATTTCAGAGATTAACCGGAACAAACAGACTGACAGACATACAGACAGACAAAAAAAATTAAATATCATTTTTGGCACATGTATCATGTATATAACGATATGTAGTAGGACATTTTTTTTATTTTCACTCTTAAAACAGTCACTACAATTTTATTTATATGTATATGTGTATATACAGGGTATATCAAGACTGCTACCGAAAACGACGCCGGGTGGTAGTTTAAGCGACTTCCGACACAATGCAACAGAAAAAGTTGCAAAAAAAGCGAAAATTTTTTTTTGTTATTTTTTTTCCTATGGCCATATTTGGGTGGTAAATACATTTTTTCCTAAAATAATAGTATATACCCTTTTATTTATAAATACTCTAAGGTATAAAAGAGTTTAAATTATTATTTTAGCAAAAACTATGGATTTACCACCCAAAAATGACGATATTTAAAAAATCATAAAAAATAATTGTCGCGTTTCTAAGCGAAATTTTTAATTGCATTATGTTTGTAGCCACTAAAACTACCACCCGGCTTCGTTTTCGGTAGCAGTCTTGAGATACCCGGTATATAATCTGAATCTCTGAAACGGCTCCAACGATTTTCATGAAATTTAGTATACCGTGTGTTTCGGGGGCGATAAATCGATCTAGCTAGGATTTATTTTAAGAAAATGTTGTTGATTGTTCTATTCGTGTTTTCAACATTCAACTTTCTCAATAATCAACTTAAACAATATGACTCTTCCTGACATCTATTGGTGAATAATAATACACTTTTTTTAATTGTGAGCAACTAACTGCTTTAATCATACAATAACACTACAGCTATGCCAGCAGATTGCTTTGTCAAGTAACACTAAGCCAATGAGTGTTGGTTTGAGGTAAGACCAATAAAATCGATTGTTTATTAGTTTTTAGGTTTATATTTTTATAAATGTCAAAACTTTAATAAATAAGTTGTAAAAAGTACAATAAGACTTACGCCCAATACTGGAACGCAACTTAAATATAAATGGCGCTTAACTACGTTAATCCCGATTAAATGTACTGGCTAACGGCCGTTTTCAATAACATATTGACAGTTAAGCGGTAAAAATTATCCCCGATAATTACGTGTCTTCTATCTTTGCTTAACCGATGTTTCAATAACAAAAACTAAACTAGGATAACGACGCTGAACTGAGATATTGCAATATATCTCTTGTAAGAACATCCCTCCCAAACGTTTTATTTTTGCACTTTTAATTGAGGTCAACATTTATTGAGTGAATTCTTTATAACATTTTTTGATCACTATAAATAATAGTTCATCTATTTTTGTACGTATATGAAGTTAAAACGTAATAATAATGAAGGAATCATTATAAATAACGGAAAACTATATGTTCATGAAAACGTTATATTTTAACAACAAAACGTATCATATGGCGCGTACGCTGGTCGTTGACATTTGTCGTCGAATTTAAATTTAGGATTTTTGAGAAAACATCATTAGAAATAGAAATTTGAAATAAGATAATACATAAGAAACTATTATTGAAAAGCAAGTGATATACAATGGCTCAAGAATTAATCGTAAGTACATACTTGTACTGATTCTATTAATAATTGTACCTGTATTTATTTTTGTTAGGTATAAAATATATGGCCTAGATCGGGTCAAATCACAAGTGTAACTCAAAGAATCTAAATTACAGGTTAAATCCAGGCCCCTTCCGAAGGACGAGATCGTCTACCTATTAAACGAAATCGAAAAAAATAAAATTATTACCTCAAAAGCCACAAATGCGACGAATAATAAATTAAAGGAGGATGCTTGGCAATCCATTGCGTTTTCGTTAAGCGCCATAAAAGGAGAAATCCGAAAACCCCAACAATTAAGATTAAAATGGGAGAATTTGAAAAAGGCAGCCAGAAAAAGGACTGCATTAATCAGACAAAACAACATCAAGGTCTGTAAACATACATAGAGCTTATATATTATTTATTAATGTACGCGCAACTATATAATGAAGATCTTTTGATTATTTCCAGACCGGTGGTGGGAAATTGTATATACCACCAGATGAGACACTGGACCGAGTAGCATCCATGTTAGGTGCAACATGCAGTGGGTACAGTGTCGAGTTTGGTGGTGATGGGACACAGGAAAGCACATTGATTCAAGAAGAAATGATGCAGCCAAGTAATGAGCAACTTTTGCTGGAACTGCCACAAACAGAGGATTTTGTAGCAGTTCCAAATATTCTTGAGGCAGGGTGCAGTGGTGGCAGTGAGCCAATTGTGCAACCACACCAATTGAACACACCTAAAACTTTTTGTAAGTTGTTTTTTAATGTTGTAATATAAAAATTTAACCAATAAAACAAATCCATATTAAGTTTAACATGAATGAAACTCTAGGGTACAGATTTTATTGTATAAAACAATTTATTGTTATTGCTGAAACTGAACTTTGTTGACTTTATAGTCATTTATATTTCAATTAATAATTATTTATTTGTTGCAGCAAACAAAAAGCGAAAGTTAGCCGAGCAACTTCAAATAGCTCAAAGAGATAAAGAGTCAGCAATGGCTGATTATTTTCGGGCCAAAACAGCGAAAATAGAGCTCGAAAATATTAAATTAAAAATGGAAATCGAACAATTGAAGAATAATCATAAGTAAATTAAGTATAGATGTATGTGATGTGATTAGTAGAGTGCTTTAGTGTTGATCTCTGATTAATATTGTTTGTTTATTCAAATTGTTTTATTTTTAGGAATTATTCCAAGTCTTGTTCCTGATAGTTTAGTTTTTTTAACCTTATGGTAGTTTTAATTTATTTATGTTTGTCTGTTGATTCTGATACTGTATCTTTTTTATGTTTAAAAGAGTTTTATTGTGATGTCATTATTCCTAGATGTTATTAATGATTGTTAAATATATATAAATATTGTTTACATTCTACCTAAGTTTTGATTTTGTTACACTATCTTTTTGTATAAAAAGTTGTATCGTAATTTAATTATTCTTATGTGTTATTCCTTATAGTAAATTGATTTTTTAATCATTATTTTTAAGAAATGACATATCGTCGGTGATATTCTAAAACCGCGGAACTAACAGTGTTTAAAACCGCGTATTTACAAAACTAGCAAAATCCAGATTTCGCGGGCTTAGTCGATTTACTAATTAATTAATACATATTTAACATAACTAATGCCTACAATACCAAGAAGAATATTATAATTTGACAATTTAAAAGTTTAAACAATAGAAAGTCATGTAGTTTAGTAAATATTATGTGTGTTTCCTCGTTCCTGTAAAATTCACTGCACCTACCTCACGCGGTTTTAAACACTATTAGTTCCGCGGTTTCATAATATCACCGACGATATGTCTTAATTAATACTGGATTTCGTCATAGTTACTTTAATTATGGCAGAGAACTTGAGTAATATTTACATTACTGTACTTAGTTTTACACATACACTTTGTGTATACATAAAAGTGTCAGAGTATTTACGCAATAAATCCAGACACCAGTACTCAGAGGCTATACTACATACACTGAGTATCTATAGAATATGTATCTTGATGATGATATTAATGTAGCCACTATAATTTCAGATCAGTGAAACAATATGTGTCAATTGTTATGTAGGTATAAAAAAAAATGTGATACTGATGAAGACTGACTTGTGTGATTCCTAGTTTATAACTCATTGTTTTTTAGCTTGATAAATGTTGTACTTATATAAAAGTATTTTTATATTTTCTATAGTAACTGTTACATCTTATATAGATAAAAATAAGCACTAAGGGTAGGATTTTTAGAAATTTTAGCAAAAGAGAAAGTTGCGAATAATTAAAAACTGGAGTTTTGTGATTTAAATGTGTTGAAGAAATATATTATTAATAAAAGAATTTGAACATATGAAAAGTCTGTTATTTATAAAAAATATACGGTCATACAATTTAACTTGTTTTCTAGAAGCAAACTTTGGTTGGGGGCACAGCCCCATGAGACCTCTTTTGTTTGGCTAACTCATTATACAGATAAAAAGTTAATAAAACCTTCAAAAACACAGCATAATATAAACATTCATATGGTTCTGCTTAAAATACCAAGAACACTGTCCTGTGACATATATGACAATTATGTATGTATGTATTTGTATTAAAACTAAGAATCACGAGGCTTTGATAATATTAACGTTAAAAACAATCTGATACCTACTATGAAGGGAACTCTATATTTATTAAACATTATAGGGTTCCTTTGACAGTGTATTTAATCCCATGCTTTTCTAAAATGTTACATACATCATAAATTATACAGTTTACACTGTCATGTTGAGTTACTATTCCTATTGGAAATAGTTGCATTAATCTATACTTGGTGTCAATCTTTTTATAGGCAAAGAATTTTAGATAACCACTTCAGTTGATTATCTAATTTAAAATAATTAGGAATTATAGTTGGATAATTAAAACAATTTAAACCAAATGAAAATTATATTCAAATGCTCTTGATTAGATTAAAAATATGCTTAAAAATTAGCACTTACATTTAAAAATAAGAACTCTCTTTTCCTACAGCTGTGGGAACCTGTGCACAGGTTGGAATAAGATTATTTTTACAAACAATAAATATTATTGATGTGAAACTAAAATAAAATGTAGACAATTGGTCAAATTCTGAAGGTTCAAATAAGTAGGTAGGTAGAGTTTTTTACATTGCATTAAAATAATTGTTGATTAATTGTACCCGAGCAGTATGGTTGTGTTGGCTCCCGTCCGGTGGAAAAGAAACATCTGGTGAGTCATTAAGAATACCAGTTTCAGGTTCAACATCATTAATGTTGTTTATTCTGCAGATATTATGCAAGACCGCTGTTGCAGTGATAACATTAAATGTTGTTGGCAATGAAAGACGTATTTTTAAAGATAACACAGGAAATCTTCTTTCCAAATGCCAAACGTTCTGTAATAAAAAAGTATATGAGTCAGAATAATATTTTTTTAATTACTAGACTAGTAAAATATGAGTAACATTACCTTTCAATTGCATTTCTAGTTTTTATATGAGCCTCATTATAGCGATGCTCTGCAGCAGATGTTGGATTAAGCAGTGGTGTTAATAGATATGATGTGCATGGATATGCACTATCACCAATGAGCCATCTATTAGCATATGTCCTTCTTCACATTGCACTGAAATAAAATAATAAAAATATGAAGAGAATAAAATAAGTGCATAATTAGTTGCAGGAATTTCTAGATACATATATATATTCTAAGAATTCCAACAGGCTATTTAGCCTTTTGTGATAAGGGCAATATTAAAAACTATGTAGCTACATGAATATACATTATATGCATATTATATTACCTATAGAATATAATGTTCTAAACATTCTTTCAAATAAAGTTTAACAATATACCTTTTAGCACAGAGTTGTTAAATATAGTAGCGTCATGGGCAGACCCTGGCCAGCGAGCTACCACATTCATGAAGAGAAGCTCTGCATTGCATACTCCTTGTACATTTATAGAAAATATGCCTTTCCTATTTCGAAACTCTTCTCCTATATTTGAATCTAAAATAAAAATAATAAAATTGATTACATATGTATAACAAGCAAGTAAGTGATATATAATTCCAATGTATCTATTACAATTATTTATTATAATATATAATATGTTTATAGGGAAGTACTAACCAGGTGATTGTATGGGAACATGAGTGCAGTCAATTGCACCAAGGACTCTTGGGAATCCTGCAATTTGGTGAAATCCATATTGAGTGTTTTCTCCTATTTTAATATATTGTGGGTATAGTCCAGCTATACATTGAGACACATTAGCAACTATTCGGCTGGCTGTGGCTTTGGATACTCCAATATAGTCTGCAACTGATACCAGCATTGTGCCCAATGCGTAAAATCGCAATGTAAGGAGCAGTTGGTGTAAAGGTGACCACCATTGTTCCTGTAATGTTATAATCATAATAAGTACCTACATGACTTTAATCAATTTTGGAATAAATCTATATACTCAACTATTAAACTTCACAAGAAATTTGGAGCATATGCCGTATGCTTACCGAGATGAAGTTACTTTGAGGGCTGGACTAATATTTATCAGTAACTCATTCACCGACGTTTTATTTAACCTGAATCGATAAATAAATTCGGAATCTGAAAGTTCACTCTCATAATTAATTCGAACTATAACCCGACGATCCCTTGGTTCTAAATTATATTCGGCATCAAACACACCGGCATCAAACATTTCATTGTCACTTTCGTCACTGAAAACATCCATGATGCTTTTTTCCTTATTTTTCCTATGAAAATATCACACAAATCTTTGATAAGTGTTTGCTTATCCCTCAGAATTCAACGATAATAAAAAACCTTGACAGCTAGTTAAATGACCATAACCACAGTAACCTCGAACCGATTGTGAAACGGAAATGTTTTTAAACTATATGCAATTTCGTATCTATGATATGCAAAAGCCCTCCCATTGATAGATACAAATCATAGATATATTTATTCATCTGTCAACGATTATTGAAACCGAAAAATGACAGAACTCATACTAGAGTTAGCGATTTTAACGGGTGGAAAAAGACAGACAGAGTATTGCACCCGGCCGTAAGTGGGCCGTGCGCTGTTAAGAGCAACTTATTATTTGAATGGCGTTCCAGTATTCGGGCGTTAGTGGGGTAATTCCTTCAAGTGAAACCCTTGTCCAAACAGAAAATAAAAAATACCGAGCCAAGCTCGGACATCCAGGCACAAATATATTATGCGAGTTCAGTGCACGGTTGCATGTTTTACATAGATAATCCTGTTTAGATAATTAGGTAAAATATTTTCATAAATATGTAAACATTGTTCTGTAAGATACAAACGACATAGCTTCCGCGCGTATTTTCAATAACATGATTTTGACGGCGTTACAAATAATCGTAATTCAGCGTGGAATGTGTAGCGACTTGCGCGCGAGATAACGCAGTGGAGCCGTGACGCGTCGGCCGCCTCCCGGCCCCGGCTCCCGAAGCGGCTACTGAACCGTGCCTGTGCGCTAATTAATGCCACCACAACAAAACAACAAGCGAGTTATCTCGCACCGCGGCACTGACTCCACCGGCCGCGATCACCGCGGTGCCCAAACAACTATAACTTGCCGCGCCCGTGGCACCAAGCACGCATGGGAACAAGTATCATTGTTACTTCCTCACGCGGCACATAGACCTTTGGCATACAGAGTAACTACTGGACATATTGAGACTTAACATCTTATGTCTCAGGATGGCGAGCGCAGTGGAATGCCAAGCATTTTATTTTATTTTATTTTCTTTGGAAAGCAAACAGTATCTTATGCCTATATACAACACAATTTAGTAATCTTCAAACCATTTATAAGTTTTCGCATTTATGTTTCAAAAGAGAAAAGAAAAGCTTGTTATTTCTAAATTTAACTACTAAAACAAGACTGATCATTAAAATATAACGATACTTATGCAAACGATGAACAGTCAGGGAAACAATTGAAACCAGTGGTCAGCCAGGATACGCTTAAAAGTAGTCGAGCTTGAATTAAAAATATCTAGGTCATTTATGTCAGCAAGTTCGTTCAGGTAGTTCGCAGTTCGTATAAAGAAATTATTTATTATTTATTTATTTCCTATAATTAGTCACAGTATGAGGTATATGTAAGGGAATATGTCGGCGAACAGTTTTCGGAGGTATTCGCAGTTGTATTAACGACAAAAGTTCAGCCGAGTCGATTTTACCTTGAGCTAGATTTACTAAGAAAGAAATGTCCGCTAGCTTCCTTCTTTCACTTAACGGTAGCATATGTTGCCTTTTGCATCTATTCTCATAACCCTCATCATGTGTACGACACCTAAATTCCAAAAATCTTACAAACTTTCTTTGTATCATTTCCAGCCTATGTATATGAGAAGCATACCGCGGATTCCAAATTTGAGAGCAATACTCGAGGATACTGCGAACATACGCACAGTAAAGAACTTAATGGTTTTAATGTTATTGAACTGAGAACATGATCTTATGACAAATCCTAAGGACTTATAGGCTTTAGTAGAGATATAGTCTATATGTTTCTCATACGTAAGTTTAGAATCATGTATTACCCCTAGGTCCCTTATCTCGTCAACTTTTTCAATACAAACCCTTTCAGAATATACCCAAAATATGTTGTACTGGGTTTCCGAGTGAATGTCATTACGTAACACTTTAATCAACATTGAGGTCTAAATTATTTTCAAGACAATATAATTCAAATCTTTTTAAGTCTTGTTGTAAAAGCAGACAATCATTAGGTGAGCAAATTTTTTTAAATATTTTCATGTCGTCCGCATAGAGTAGAAATTTCGAATGTAGGAACAAGAATTAATATCGTTAATGAATATATTAAACAATAATGGACCGAGCAGGGATCCCTGAGGGACCCCTGAAGGCACGGTATGCCAAATAGATGTATACCCATTGACTGTGACCGCCTGCGACCGGTTGTTAATGTAAGACGTGAACCATCTGAGTAAATTACCATGGATTCCCGCAGCCATCAATTTTTGCAATAATATTTGATGATCAATACGGTCAAAAGCTTTGCTGTAGTCAGTGAAAACAGAATCTACTTGACCACCCAAAGCCATGTTTGACGTTAAATATTCAGTAAATGACAATAAATTTGTTGTAGTCGAGCGGTTTTTGAGAAATCCATGCTGTTCTAAAATGAAAGTGCGTAATAATGTATTGTAGACTTGGGTAAAAACTATTTTTTCAAATATTTTGGCAAAGATGCATAATTTAGATATAGGTCTATAATTTTTATTTGTCCTTTACTACCAGTTTTATGTACTGGAGTAATATAGGCAGACTTCCAAATTTTTGGTACGTTTCCCTCTTTAATAGAGCGTTGAAAGAGGATGGCAAGTGGCTTGGTAAGACTGCGAGCACAATTGATAATAAAAAACGGAGGAATGTGGTCTGGACCAGCACCTTTGTTCCGATCTAAGGACTTAAATAGCTTACACAAGTTGTCTTCGCTAATTTTAATATCACTTATATTAGAACTTAGTCTATTGATACCAACTGATGTGTTAATTTTAGAATTATGAGACGAAGGAAGGAAGGCTGAATGAAAGTAGGTGCAAACATATTCACGATTTCCTCAACCGGTTTTGACTAAATGACCTTCAAAATTTAAAATAGAAGGAAGTGCATTTGTACCTTTTCTATTATTTTTTATAAATGTCCAAAACATTTTTGGGTTTTTAATTATGGATTCCTCACTGCGTTTTAGATATTCAAAGTAACATTCTTTTTCAATTAACTTAGCTCTATTACGCAGTAAAGCAAAAGTATTATAGTCTCCTATATTATTATAAACCTTATATTTTTTATGAAATGTATTTTTTTCTCGAAGTATTCTTTTCAGAGTTGTAATATACCAAGGCGGGAATGTGGAAGAATGAACAGTTTTTTGTGGCACGTATGTGTTCCTGAGATTATAAATAAAATTATAAAAGTAGTCAACAGCTTCTTCCAATGAATTGTTGTATAAATGTTCCCAACTTTCTTCATTTAACAAATAGTTAATTTGGTCATAATTTCCTGAGTTATAATAAAATAATTTCCTTGATGGAGGTTTTAATGTATCGTTGCCAGCACAATTCAAAGAGAAAACCAGGGATTTATGGTGAACGTCCTCGGCAACTAGTGGATCATCGCAGGCTGTCACATTCAATGTAGAATTACATAGAATTAAGTCCAATATTCGATTATTTTCATTTCGGCAACAGTTAAATTGGGACAAATTACACATACAAAGACAATCAAAGAAATATTTTTGAGACTCCCCGGTGATGCCCACGGGACGTAAAGAATTCACATCAATAACCCAATCAACATTACTTATATTAAATCTCCAGTTATTAAGAAGGTGTTATCTGGATGAGTATTAACAATGTTAGAAAAATTATCAGTAAAATTGCGCAGCTGACGGTTATAAGAGTTGCCGAGTTTTTGATTACAAAGGTAAAGCGTGCAAATATGTAACTTAAATAATTTGCGTCCATTATGTTTGAGAGTTATAGTGACCCATATGTCTTCACTCGAAGATGCCCATTCGGTTCTCTCCACAGCGGAGTACTCACGGCGGACAGCAATGAGTACACCACCGCCATACTTTTCATGGGTATCTGCATAATTTCTGTCGCGACGCCAAACAAGATATCTATCGTCGAACAGCTCACTATTGTTGATTCCTTCAAGGAGCCATGTTTCTGTTATCGATATTATATCATAAGAATTAAGTGATAAATTACGTTTAAATGTATGTGTTTTTGTTCGCAGCCCTCGAGCATTTTGATAATACACATTAATTGCAGACATTGTATTATATAATAAGACAATTTCTGGATACACAAAAGGATATATAATGTGTGAGACATTTTAGAGAACACAACAAAAGCAAATTCATAAGTAAAGGTTGACAATATATACAGAATGTATAAACTAATAGATTGTCTGATATTAATTCTCACCACTAATTTAGGTATAATAACATATGAATTGATTATAAACATTAATGAGACGTATCTAAAATTATTGACTTACTTAGAAAAATAAATAAAAGCTGGGGTATTTCAAAAAATGTACAAGCCGCAATCTCATGCAAAATCGACTCAGCGTATGATAAGCGCAAGCCAATATAAGCTTTATAACGCTGCTTATGCATGCGCGAAGAGTTGAAAGTCGTGTAAGTAACCAGAAACGTACTTGCTTTAAATGCTTGACCATTATGATGTGATTCAATCGGTTGCTCGACAACAAAAGACACTGGTATTGAATATGGTTCCCAAACTGTGTACAATAATAGTTGAATAAACAATTATTTTGGTTACGGAACATTTGTCTTTTAAGTAATCTTCTTTAAATCTTCCTCGCATTGATAAAAATGGTGGCGATGTGTCGGATTTTCTGGCCATAATTTTACAATGTTTTGACCCAAATTGTATACTTGAATCCCCTCTCCTTTGCTATAGTCTTAGCCTTCTTGAGTAGCGATTTGTTGAAAGATGTAAGATGGTCGTTCACGAAGAAATTTTCCGTAGTCGAGAATCCCAGATCTGACAAATTGAGAAGTTTATTTTTCCGATATGAGGCTATAAATTCTTCTTTTGTGTAGCGACTATTAAAAGCTATAACTATGGGTTTATTTTGGTTAGAAATTCGGGTTGGTATGCGTGCATATAATTTATTTCCTGTCTGTTCACATGAAATTTGATATCTTCGCAATATTCTCGGCAATTTCATATAAATTTTCATTTTTCTTTTGGGGTATGCCATGAATTTCCACATTATTTGCCCTGGCCCATTGGTCTCTAGTCTGCATGTGTTGATTAAGTGTATTCAGTTCCTTTCGAAGCGAATCTACCTCTGATGCTGCTTTCTCTGCTTTGATTATTCTGGTTTCCAAGTTCTTCACCTTATCAGAAAAGCTGTTTAATAAGCTCGTGTGCCATCTCCACAGGGTTTTTAAGATCAGTTAATTCCATTTTTATCAGTTTCACATCCGCTACAATTAATGCTAATGGCTCAAGATCTGTTGAAATTCTGCTAAGCTGACTCTCAATTTTGTCTAATTGACTTGTCAAATTCAAATTCAAATTCAAAACATTTTATTGTGGACATAGGTATAAATGGTGTTACATAATTTTTAGTTTGAACAGCTATGACCCGCCTTACTGGCATACAATAATTTAAGGTAATTACAAGGAATAAATCATAACCTGATAATTAAAAAATACTAAACAAATCTACAAATAAAACTACAAAAACTAAAACAAGCTTAACAAATCTTATCATTTAAATAATCACTTATATTATAGTACATTTATCAATTAAAAAACTAAACAGTCGCCTTTAAAGTTGTCAGTTCGTTCAAATCTCTTGTTGATTTTGGTAATTTATTATATATCGGTGGAATTACATGGTATGCGCTTTTGTGAAATAAAGCCGTTTTGTGTGGAACATATGTCATTTTTTCTCTTTGCCTTGCTCTATTGCTGTATTGATATAGGTGAGTATGTGATTTAGCAAAGATAGCACATTCGTATATATACATAGAGGGAAGTGGTAATATTTCAAGTTCCTTAAAATATGGCATACAGGAGGTAGCTGTATCAATGTTAACCATGGATCGAATACATCTCTTCTGAGCTCTGAAAGCCAAGTCTTTGTGGGTAGAATTCCCCAAAATATTAAACCATACCTCAAAATAGATGCAACATGGCCGTGGTAGGCGCAAAGGACTGAAGATTTGTCTGATATTTTGCCTAAATTGTAAAGGGCGTATGACTGTTGGTGTAGACGTCTACAGACATAGTCTACATGTCTTTTCCAATTTAAATTTGAAAATTTTTGGTCAATATACAGACCTAAAAATTTATTTCCTCTATTTCCTCAATTGCAGTATTTTGGAATGTTATATTCAGTTTAGCTTCTGTTTTATTCCTCTGTCTAAAATGCAATAAGCTTAGTTTTTGCTACATTCAGTTTTAAATTATTTGAGGGTAAGCCAGTCAGTTAAATTATTTAGACAAGTATAGATCTCATTAGTGACATTCGAAAGTACTTGGTTGCCCGTAAATAGTATCGTGCTATCATCAGCAAAAAGGGGTCATTTGATGCTTGGTTGTATACGGTAGCTCATTAATGTATACAGGAAAGAGTAAAGGACCTAATACGCTACCCTGTGGCACCCCAAAATTAATTTTGCTGTACTGTGATTGGTAAACAATTTCTTTTTTTTGTGATTGGCATATTCTAGTAATTTGAGTAGCTTGCTGTCTATTGTCTGGCTTAAAGCTGCATCCACTGGACTTATAGGTGATGGAGAGTGAGAAGACTTGCAGACAAATTATAACTAAAATCTAAAAAAAAAACAGACATTTAGCAAACAACAATGAAAATATGTACACTAAACTAACAACTTAAATATATAAATAGAAATAAAATATCTATACAAAATTAACAATTAAAATGTAAGAATAGAAATTAACAATTAACTAAATAAACTGACATTATGTGTTCTGTGACATGAACCATTGTAATTTTAAATGGCGATATAAAAAAAAGAAAAAGAAGACAGTTCGTGTTGCTAACGAAGTTTCTTGCGCCACTTCTTCTTCACAGCTACAACACGTGCCGAAGCGGTGGTAGCAGAAATGAACAATCCAAAAGATCTTTTGAAAGACTATTTGAATAAAGAATATTTGATTTTAATTTTGAATAAAGGAATTCTAGCGGATATCGCGAACGAAGGCAGGAAATCAGCACTAGAATAAAAATATTTTTAAATAATTCAATCAAACAAAAAAATACCATAAGGTACATACATACATAAACATACAAGCGGTGAATAATGTGTACTATAGATTTTAATTTATGTATAAATAGTGACTGCCTCGGTGGCGTAGTTGTATTATGGTTCGGTTACAAAGCTGAGGTCTCGAGTTCGAATCCCGGGTCGCGCAAAAGTGATATCCGATTTTTCTATTCATTATCAGCACAGTCAGGAATTTGTGCCCGATATTGCGATAGGCTCGCCACCCACAACATCGTAGGACGGAACATACAAGGCGAAATAAATAAATAATAAATAAAACCCAACAGTCACATACATAGTCCTGACCCCACATTCAGATCGAGTCTTGTGTCGTGGGTATCAGGAACTACGAGAGACTTTTCGGTCTCACAAACACACAGACCCGAGAGAAATATTTGTGGGCCGCACAAACATTTCTCTCGGTGCGGGGATCGAACCCGCGGCCTCTCGATTCACAGGTGGCGTCTTACCGCCTGCGCCACGGAGGCTGAAATGTGGGTGTCCTGGTTGCACTTCTGCCTTCCCCTTCTGGGAAAAAGGCGTGAGTTTATGTATGTATAAATATTAATATTATGATAAATTATTTGTACAAAACTAATAAAAATGCAACTGCTACATAAACAATAGTAATATGATGTATTAAACATTTTGATCTTAGTGTGGGGTCAGACTATGTATGTGACGGTTGGAGGTAATTATTTCTTGATATTCCTAAAAATATACTTATACTTTACAATTATCGTTACTTTTTTAGTCGCCATAATGTAAACGTATGACCAACTAATACTAATTTACATATTACAACCGTTACAAGGTTATACCTGTCGAGACAAACACCCAGTTGCATCTAATACATTTCGTTCATTATTACGTTGCACCATTCTTTGCTAAAATCAAAAATACCTATCAGAATATTTAATACATACCAAATAAAATAAAATAACATAGGTAGATTTTTTATTGCTATTATTGACTGAGGAAAATCATTATGTCTCACTTAGAATTCAATCAATGAATATGAAAGTGTTGGTTAAGATAAACAATTATAATAATTAATAATAAAATATAAAACTATTTCTGTTCATTAAAGGTTCTCCAGAACATTAGACAATAGACTACCAATTGTCCAAATTATCTTGCATGTCATCTTTGTTATTGATTAACAGTTGTATTATTAATAGGATTATTAGGTAAAATATCATAATTACTACAATTTCACTTACCGGGAATATTGTTGGCAAGCTGTTTTTTTCAAAATGTAATGAACAAATAAATGTATTTATTGCAGGGTTCCAATAGCTTCCAATTTTTTTGTATCCATTTTGTCCTGGTTTGTATGTTTATAGGGAATCTAAAAAATATTTTTAATTTCACTTTGTTTGTCGGTCTGAATATATATTTAAATATATGCTATTTTTTTCTTTTTTTGAAAAATAAAGATCAAAATATTTAAAAAATGATAATATCGATATGAATAATTTCGTATCGAATCCACTCATCCCTAAACTTGTGTGAAAACAAACAATAAGGTTGTTATTTACAATACTTGTATAAATAACGCCTAGAAGAGTCTAAAACTTAATCAACAAGATCCAAATACATTTATAAATGATAAAAACAAACCCAAAATGTAAATTTAGCACATATTAGTTAGTATTTCGTAAAAACAGTTACTAACCTATGAAAAGAAATGTTGGGGTCCTTTTTGCTTGAACTCGATTCGATTCGATCGAATCCTTTAACACTACACTGAGGCATTTTAAAAACTTAACAACTAAACTAATAAGCAAACTAAACAAACTTAACAAACGAGATTAAGCAATGAATAATTCGAAATTCTTTGATTGTGCAGATTTGTTTACTCCGATTGACAGATAACGCCACAGTTTGACATTTCATGCAGTTTTTGGTTTAATAGTCTGTGGTTTCGAAATAATAACTAAAATGGCGTCATTTTGGTCTATGGGCGGTCCCAGTGTGGTTAGTGAACAAAATATTGCCATATTCGAAACAAAGGAATTATTATTTGTCTCTTCATTAAGGGACAAGTCAGCTTTGTGTAAATGAGACAGATACATAAATGTACATTCCGCGTCGATATTCTTAACATTTTATTTTATTTTAATTATTTTTATTTTATTTAATAATTTTATTTTATTTAACATAACTATAACTTGACATATATAGCTACTTTTGTGTGTGATCCTTTATATTCTTTAATCATTGGAGAGGACCGGGTTAGCTGACAGATTTGATAGAACGAAATGTAAGCGCACGGTATAAGACGGGATGGATAATCAAGAGAAAGGGCGGGACGCATCAGGAAGTGACTGAACAGATGGGAGGGGACGGAATTAAGTAGGACAATAGGATAGCTACGTCAAGTTTAGATATGCAAGAGCTTATACGAAAAATAACATGCATTTAGTGTGGAGTGAAATAAAAAAATGTCTGCATCCAGGCAAAGGTGGGTTGACCTATTTTGCTGTGCTAAATAATTGAATATAATATTAATCATGGGCCCTATTATATAAATCCGAAGTTCGAATCTTCGTGACGTTATCGTTTCGAAACCTACTCTGTAACACGATATTCGAAACTTCGGATCGAAGAATGAATGATTCGAATATATCGGCAATCCGAACATTTACATTTTTATTTATTATATTCATCCGAAACGAAGTTCGAAACCTCGGACGAACGAAGTTTGTGACGATACGTATGTACCTAATCTGTAAATGTTCGTATTGCCGATATATTGAAATAATTCATTCAGAAAGCACATTTTACTTAAATTCATGTGCATCATTCAATGTGCATTTGTATAGCAGGAAAATATGCAATAATATGTAGTACTTAATTAATTTTATTATTAAAAGTGATTCGAAGACAATAGAGTGGTGTGAGCAGCCAGCCAATACGGCAAATACATCACGCTACCGCCCTCGCCGATAAGAACCCGGTTTGGTTTGAAATTAATGAAGTATCATGGAGTGGTAATGTGTCTTGTTGTTACGCTGTGCCACTTTCGCGAACTGCACTGTTTCCTTCAAATTGTGGTAGTGTAATGCTGATAAGCTGTGTGGCAACTTGCGATGGATCTTGCGGATGTGTGATGTGACACGTCGCACAAAGCGCCAACGGGAGACTACGTCCTGTGTTCCCGTGCTCCTTCGCCGGGGGGAGTCGACGCACGATCCGTCGCCAGGCGCATTGTATTTGTTATTGTAATAGGAATTTTCCTCGAACGCGGCGCGTCGTGCATGAGACTCGTGCGCCAGCGCCTGTCCGCTGACATCTCATGTATATTAATCACGGCTGCGTCCTCCTGTGCCTCTCCTGTTTTCAATCATCACTTATTTCTATCGTATCGTATTGGCGGTTGGCCGCCGCGTGCTCAGACTCGCGCCATTTAACCAATCAAGTGAATTGAACGGGCCGATGCGAGTCCAGCTCCATGCTCGCATTCTGCACCCCATGTGCGACCATTTATTTAGAGAGCAAGCCATTACTTCAACGACACAACCTGCAGTACGGAACAGGATTCATGCGTGTGTCGATAATCAATTGCCAGTCACATTAGAAGTTAAGAAAATCATAATTTCTTTATGATTCTGCATTCTAAATAAATGATAGGTAGGTTAGGTCATTCATACGTGAGAGGCCGCCTAGTGGGTACCACTGCAACGTATATTTCTTCCGCTAAACAGTAGTTTAAATGCACTCGTTGTTTTTCGGATTGAAGCACATTGTAGCCGGAGTAACTACTGGACGTATTTTAACTTTACATCATTGTTCATAAGCGGTCGTATCGCCTGCCATCAGGCAGACGGCATGCTCGTTTCGCCATTCATTGAAATAAAAATAAAGAATTCTATCTTAATGTGGAGTCCAAACACCTGCAATAATACAGCGTGGTAGGCTATGACTTAAGCCAGCTCAAACGCACAATTTAATGAAAATATTTTTTTATTCAAGTTTGAAAAACGTGGATATCATGCTCACAACGAGTCGAGTGAAAGGTGGCGGTAGCGAGTGCTCACGAGATGCATTTGCATAACCCATGTGTTTAATCAATTCTCCACCAAATATAACTGTTTGTTGATTCGTAATGAATCGCCGTGTCTGGCCAACGTAAACACATGACGTTGCCTCCTATAATATTGGGGCGCTGCTGTTTTCCGCCGCCATACTTTTCACAAGTCATTATGTACAAGTGAGCGTTCCATCATACAGTAGTATCACGGTTAGTTTTGTGTACGTACCGAAATTAAATACGTTAGTACTTAGTGTTTAGTTTTCAAGACGGGCGCACGTAAAGACCACGGACACAGTAGATGTCGTAGAGCTCAGAGTATTACACGTTGAAGTGGTGTGGGGCGGAGCGCGGGGCGCGGGGCGGGCAGCACACATGTGGCACGCACATGTCGCTGCCGGCTCTGCGCTTCCGATGTTCTCTCCACTCCACTGGCGACATTATTCACATCACGTCTGAGCTACTGATATTGCACCGTGCATCTCATCGTGCCCTATTCTATAATTTGCACCGTCATACAACATTAGTGGTGTTTATTGTTAAATTCTCGGGCGCAATGCCTGCCATACTGAATATCGAGCAAGCATTATCGTTGCTCGAGTTATAAGATTGTTATATTTAAATACAAAAGCTTGAGTTCAACGGCATAGTTACTGGTGGTTGGCAGCATAAAGGGTAATCTTTTCAATAAAATAGCAAAAATATTTAAGATGTACACACTTAGTACAGTACACATGACGCGGTCAAACTTTATGCTTTATAATATACCTGCCAGCAGTGGCGTAACAATAGGGTGGCAAAGTGCGCAAAATGCCACGGGCCCCCGACCTTAGGGACCCCCGGTGGTCCGGCTCCTCAGGTCAAACCAACCAACATTACCAACTAAATTGCTAATCAAAAAATATTTTTCTAAGAAAATAAAGTTTGATTTTTGTGATAAATAAAAAAAGTAATGGTTCTTTAGATTTACGCGAATTTTACTCACTGAAATAAAACTATTATGGATAGATTATAGCGCCGATTTGGTTTTAAAAAGAATTTAACTTCAATATCAGGCCTCTGACCACCCCGGGCCCCATCACCATTGCTACGTTTGCTTTCCGTGGGACAATCGATAGATTACGCAGAGAGACTCAAAGTTTCACCGCAATCCTAACGGCTCCACATTCTCCGTAAGGTCGGATTTATCGACGATTCCAAGACCTCGGGTATGTAAGAAGTAAAGTGGTTCGAGCTAGTATTTTGGGGCTTCTACCCAGAGGTACTCCACGTGGTGACAGAACATCACTTTTATAGAGCAATAACCGATGGTCCGACGAGAAGACAGGCTTGGCTCTGTTGAGAATCCCTAACTTTTTGCTGGCCAATTTTCCCTTGTCTTCCAAATGACACCTAAACAGCACTGCAGAAGGAGTCTTGTTGGTTGTAAACGAGCAAACTTGTGTCTTCGTGGGGTTAAACTGAGCTATGTTCAATCCATTCCATTGGGAGGCGCGCCCCAAAGAAGTCTCGACTTCCGACAAAAGTCCATCTTTCCTCAAAGGATCCCCAATAGAGATTCTGTAGTCTGATGTATCTTGCGTCACTTGCACTAGCATCTATATAGCAATGCCAGCTGGTGATAGACAACATAATATCATTGATATGCAGGATAAACAGTGTCGGTGAAAGCACAGAGTCTTGGGGAATACCAGAATTGATGGTTTTGGTCTCGATGCAAAAGCCGTCCAATAGGACTTTTATGCTCCGATCATTCAGAAAGCTGGCGATGTACTTTCAAAGTTCCTCTGGTTGAAATACCAGGCAGGTAGCTTCACCAGAACGACTCCATGCCACACTCGATGAAAGTTTCAAGGCCTACGGAAATCGCCTCATCCCCACTATCCATTGCCCCCGCCTGATGGTGTGTGGGATAAATGAGAAAATCACCATCCGAACGACACTGATGGAAGCCATACTGACGGTCACTAATCAATTGGTGCTCCTCAAGATACCTCAGGAGCTGCTTATTTATAACTCGCTCCAAGACCTTGGAGAGTAAGCATGTGACAGCAATAGGCCTGTGATTCGAAGGATCCGATCGGTCACCCTTTTTGGGGATTGGATGAACATGGGCTATAATCTATGAAGCCGGGCCTGGGTTGTTTTAATAGAAAATACGACATAAACGCGTGAGTACGGGAGTTATCTAAGGAGCAAACTTAAGTCTTAAGAACTACTGCGGGGACACATTCCGACCCACTCGACTAGTAGATGTCGAGAAGCTTGACTTGAGGTGATGAGCGAACTGTGAGTGTTGGCCCTGATTTTATCCATTGCCAAGAGTCCCTGGCTTTGCGAGAACATAATGTCACAGTTAACGATCGCGACTATGAGCGGAACCATCCCGCTCGCCGCCGACTCCAAAGAAAAAACGTTAGGTCTCGATCTGCTTAAAGGACTCCTCTATCTTAAATTTAGAGGGCCTCAGAATTCCAGCACGGTCTCCCAAGCAAGACTTAAGAGGCTACCTATAAGTAATTGCTGTGGGGCGCACTCTTACTATCTGTGATTCCGAGATGGACAACAGAGCACGTGGCCTGGCTGGTTTGTCGTGGATGCCCACAAAATCTTAAAGGGGCGTCCAGGTCTAGACATAAGTGGAGATCAACTTCCATCCACACTGAGAGAGACCTGCGTCCAGGTTTTGCGCTGGGCAATCACTGGGAAGGAACCAGGGCGCTTCTCGTCCTGAGTTTATATCCAGTACCGCCCAAAATTATGCCCGATTTTTGTTAGGGACCCGCCTCGGCCGCAGTTTGCTGGCAGGCCAGTGACACTAATATATTCTTTTCAGTCTTCTCTGGGGTATCGGAAAATAAGCTTATCAGTTTTCCTCTCCGTACAAAAAAGGGGGGCCCCATCTGATGATTTTGCCACGGGCCCCAGATGGTGTAGTTACGCCACTGCCTGCCAGTTTTTTAATTTGTCACACAAACACTTGCCCCACGCCTAACGTTGAGCGAGACGAGTAGAGCTAGAAACTAGAAAAGAGTTGGCAAGCAGTGAGTGTGTAGACTGTAGTTCCTATAGTTTGTCGCTGGGCTATAAGTGAGCAAATGTTTTGTCTTACTCACACGAGTAAGACAGAATATTATCAAATTTACAATGTGATCTGGGGTGGTTATAAGAATGTAAGTTAAATTAATACTGGTTTGTCAATATCAACCGGTATATTGTTAGTTCCTTGAGCGAGAAAATAGCCGATAGTCGCTTACTCGCCGAGGCGGTACGGTGCTGTGGAAAAAGTGCCTTAAAGCATACTTAAAGTCTCGCCAGACAGTGCGTGGGACGGAACGATAACGGGACGCTGACGGGGCTGATAGGTTGTAATGCTCAACTGAACGGCTCTGTGAGACTTTTTTAATATTAACACAATCACTACAACTCCCAAAGACTAAACGACCCGTCAGCGTCGCGTCGCATCGCCGTTCCATTTAGCCCGGTTTTAGGGAAATCTTTAATATCACATGAAAAAACCCCCATTAGAAGTAATGGGCGGCTTCGGTGAGAATTTGTCTGTTTTCGTAATATTAGATTAGAATTAGAATTCGTAATATTATAATTATAGATTAGAATTCGTAATATTAGCTTTTCCGCCGTATATCCCCTGTGGCTGTGGGCCGCCTCCGTCAGCTTCTCCAATGCAAACACCGCCCGCATCACAAGTTTAAAAATTAAATCTTGCGAACTTATTTACATTATTTACATACTCTACTAGGGAGAATATGCATAAAAGATTTTTAACTGCACGTGAACTCTTAAAAGTCGACAGATTATTTAAACCGCTTCCTATGGTATATAGCGAACTATTAGATAAATGGCAAAATAGATGGGAGGTATCTTTGAAGGGACGGCATTTATACCAATATTTTCCTTGCGTGCGTGATCGTTTGACGAAGACATGGCTAGATGTCGATTATTGCGTATCACAGTTCCTCACGGGCCATGGTAACTTTAAGTCTAAACTATACTCTTTTAAGCTTGTGGAATCGCCTGCGTGCCCATGTTCAACAGCAAATTGCGAATATGAACAATCCGCGCATCATATACTTTGGGAGTGTAGTCTTTGGCAGAATGAGCGTAAAACCATGCTGGATAGTATGCAAATATCATCTGGAGTTGTATACTACACGGACCTTGTAGAGACTAGGACGAATTTCCGTGCTTTCCGGCGTTTTTGCCATACCTATTACTGGAATCAAGTGTAACAGCTCACATATTAGGTCCCTTTTAAATGTAATAAGGATTTGATCCGTGGTGCTTTACAGCTGGCTTCTCCGGCTGTAATAGTCTTTTTGCGAGGTTATTTACCTCTTTATTTCATTGTTTTGTCACCCGCTTTGCACGGAGGGAAGTGGACAATAATTTATTTCCAACTCCTCCTATTAATTTAACTTTCTGATTGATTTCGTTGCGGGTTAAAGACAAGTTAGACATTCCCGGAGACTCGCCGAGCTTCAATGCTCGGTGTCATTACATTGCGTGCCACTGTTGATCCTGGCTTACAGGAGTTGCAGTGGTGGGTGTGAGGGCGGGACAGTCTCCAAGGAACTTATTTACATGCTGACTTGTAATCCTACTAGCAGTCCGACCCGGCTTCACACAGGTGCAGATACTTTTTGAGTACAATCCACATTGGACACATTGTTTCGCGTAGTAGCTGTTTTACATTTAAGTAGCAGTTTTACGTGATTGCCGACTTTTATTTCATCCCATGGGAACACCAATTTTTTTACTGTGGTTTTGTTTACTGTGGTGTGTGTGGTGGTGTGGTGTGGTGTGTGTGTGGTATATGTGAGAGGTCGCCTGGGTAGGTTCCACCGCACTGTTGTGTTTCGGAACGAAGGACATTGTAGCCAGAAGAACTACTGGACATATTGAGAGTTAACATCTTAATTCTTATGTCCCAGAATAGCGAGCGCAGTGAAATGTCAATCATTGCTTAGTAATTTAAGGAGTTGTTTTGTTTTGCTACTGCTCCTGAGCGGTCGGTAAAAAAAAACCGGTTTAAAAAATAGCCTATATGTCAAACCAAGGTATCAGATACTTCCATACCAAATTTCATAAAACTTGGTCCTGTGTTCGATAGGCTTATATCTTTTTCTACATGCTAGCGTTACTAAGATGTAGTTGTCGAGTGCAAAAAAATGTATGAATTAATGATTAGTGAGTTAAGTGTGGAGGGGCGGCCAGGGAGCGGCCCCAGTGACTCACCAACAGTTCAACAACTCCAACAAACACAACGCACAGGGGAGCCGCGCGTCGCGACGAGACGCGTCGCACCCCCATGCGTGCTCTATTCATGTAATATGTTATTAGTTAATTATACAGGGTATATCAAGACTTCTACCGAAAACGAAGCAGGGTGGTAGGTTAACTGATTACGGACACAATGCAACTAAAAATTTTGCAAAAATACGCCACGTATTTTTTTGTATTTATTTCCCATCTTTGTGTTTGGGAGGTATTTATACAGGGTATATCAAGACTGCTACCGAAAACGAAGCCGGGTGGTAGTTAAAGCGACTTCAGACACAATGCAACAGAAAAAGTTGCAAAAAAAAACGACCATTTTTTTTTTGTTATTTTTTTCCTATGGCCATATTTGGGTGGTAAATACATTTTTTCCTAAAATAACAGTGTATATCCTTTTATTTATAAATAATCTAAGATATAAAAGTGTTTAAATTATTATTTTAGCAAAAACTATGGATTTACCACCCAAAAATGACGATATTTAAAAAATCATAAAAAATCATTGTCGTGTTTCTTTGCGAAATTTTAGTTGCATTGTGTTTGTAGTCACTAAAACTACCACCCGGCTTCGTTTTCGGTAGCAGTCTTGAGATACCCGGTATAATAGTTATCCCTATATTTTAATGTAGCACTTTCATTTTTAAACATTAAAAAAAATATGCAATAATTATTAATTTATCAAAAACTATCTATTTACCCCCCAAACCAATCGTATACAAAACATTCGTCGTGTTTCTAGCAATTTTTTTAGTTGCATTGTGTATGAAGTCACTTAAACTACCACCCGGTTTTATTTTCGATCACAGTCTTGATAATACCTTAACATATGTATAAAATTACAATAAATTTGTATAAAATACTAGCGGCGCGGTTCCGCCCGAGTGTACTACAACTGCTTCTCTTCTATAGGGTGCAGCGTGCAGCGTGATCATATAGAGCCTATTATAGAACTCGTCGATAAATGACTTATCCAACACAAAATAATTTTTAAATTCGTACTAATAGTTCCTGAGATTAGAAGTAATTAACAAACAATCTCTTCAGCTTTATACAGTTAGTATAGATGTTATGGGCCAAGTGATTAATCGGGCATTATTCATAATGCCTGGGCAATATGAATAATGCCCAATAAGAGCGGGCAATGTGATTATAACTAATCAATTTATCACATTGCCCGGGCATTATGAATAATGCCAAGTGCCTATTGGGCAGAGTGATGTAAAGCGAATCAAAACGAGCCGAAGTAGTAGAATTTAGAATAGGGCAGCACGAGGGGGTGGGTTGGGAGGAGTGGAGGGGGGAGGGGGAGGGGAAGTGTCGCACCTCCCCTGGTACCACTTCCATGAAAAGGTAACGCACCATTCCTGAGAAATATATATTATAGCAACCTAACCCTTAAAACACTTGTTGTCAATACAAATTAGCTTCTGCATCGTCTCCGGCGCTACGAGAAGTTCAGCCCCTTCGCCCTTGCGTAACAAAAGATAGGCAACCATGCTCACCTCTGCAGCTTCGGTTTGCTGGTCGCCTCCGGCGACTAGCCTCAGCCGCTACGGCTCGCAAGGTTGCCTATCCTTCGGGCGGGCGGCTTACAGCATCCATACAGCGGGCGGGGGCTGCTCTCCCTACGCGCCTCCGGCTTTTTATATACACTCTAGGGTCGGTAGCCAAAAGACTACGTGAAGTCGGGGTGTTCCGAGTCGGTTTTGGGGCATAGTCGACCTAACTGATCCATAAAGTGGGTACACTAATTTTCTTCTGAAGATAATGTTTCGGACGTTAATAAACAACTAAACATAAGCAGATCAATTCAACCTTTCTAATTTATGGGTCTATCGCAGATGCGACAATGCGGTAGCGCACCACGTAAAAAATCACCTATTAATCACATTGCCCGATCATCATGTAGCCATATTCATAATGCCCGGGCAATGTGATAAATGGGTGAGTTTCGATTGTAATTTATCACTTGGCCCGATATGGCTCGGCAATATTCATACTGCCCGCATTAATCACTTGGCCCATAACATAGATATCTTAATATATATAATTCACGTGTCACGTTGTTTGTCCGTGATGGACTCCTAAACCACTCAACTGATTATAATGAAATTTATAGGTATGTGTTATTTGTTCCAACTTAAAGGTGGGATAGTTTTTATCTCGATTGAATTGAAGAAAGTATAAAAAAAAGGAAAAAACATTTTGCCATACAAAATGTTCATGGGTTTGTAACTGTCAAAGATTTAATGTTCATAGCGTCGATACGGTAAACTCTTCCCTAAAATTAAATAACGTATTTAAATAAAGGTTTCGAATCGACAACACATAGCCACAATATTCGATTTATGGCGTATTTTAGATTTTAAAGATGTAAATTAATGACAGTAATGAAAAGTGGTTGACATTTAAATTGTCAAATATTTATGCATACGTTCAGGAATTTATTGTAAACTAAAGAGTATATTATGATGCTACATAAATATAGGACAATTAAATAAATAATATTCACATGTATTAAGTTTTACTTCTTTTCAAGATAGAATTTCACTTGAAAATGAAAAATCTTTAATAAAATAACACATAAAAATAAAAACTGAACTGAACTGAATAAAATAAAAATTTTATATAATTATGGAGAATATTGCAGGGATTCTCAAATTAGGCGCTGCCTGTGTCTTGAAAAACCAGTTAAATATAATTGTTTCTACGTTAATTGTGTGTGTGTGAGTGCATTTCTACGAAAATTAATATTTCATCTCTTTATTACTAACAAGAGTAATGGCGTAATATTTTTGGAAAAACAGCATAGTGGGGGTGAAATAAGGGATGGGATATTGCATGGATAATCAAAATCGATAAAGTGTTTAGAAAGTAGAGAGAAACTGGATATAATAGAGTGGGAGGTAGGGGAGAAGACTGGGATAGCTGACAGATTTAATAGGACGAAATGTAAATGCACGGTATAAGACGGGATGGTTAATTAAGAGAAAGGACGCGACGTATCGGGAAGTGAATGAACAGACGGGATGGGACGGAATTGAGCAGGACAGTAGGATAGCTAATTCATGTTTAGGTATACAAGAGCTTATACGAAAAATAACACGTATTTGGTGTGGAGTAAAATAAAAAAGTATCTGCACCCAGGCGAAGCCGGGCCGGGGCCGCTAGTTACTATACAACGTGTAACAGGATTAATTCACAACCTCAGACACCCCAACTTTAAAATATTATTGCAATCATAGTTTATGCTTTGAAATCGTACTATCATAATTACAAAATATTTAATTTATGAAATTAGTTATACCAAATGTAGGCACTTAACATGGTCACCTTACGAGTTACAAATAAGAGTGTACTACTACACACGCTCGCCGGACACGTACACATGTACACAAGACACATTCACACGAGTACCTAACGCCGGTCGCCGACCGCTGCGCCGCACCGCGCCGGCAGAAACAGCTGACAATAAACGAAATACAAATTACAAATTACGTACGTAACTGATTACTGGGTGGTTTGGTAAACAAATTATTATTTATTTAATCTGTAAGCATAACATTTGTGTTTTAACTATAAAATCTAAATATTTTACTTACTAGATATAATGCGTACGAACCCAACATAAGACAATATTTTGCATGAATCGGCTATAAAATATTATTAATTTCACTTCCCCTAAACTTATTTCCTACAGGCGGGCAGGATACGGGCGTCATTTATTTTGCATTATTATTGAATAAGATAATAAGATAACGCAATATCTAACAACGAATACTAGATTGGGAATCACAACCTAATCACAACACAAAAAATACAACAAAATTAACTTACGTGTTACATGGCACTCATGAGGCGATTTCTTTTGAAATATGTTTGACATGTCCACCACCTTGATACATTTTGATGCACATTTGCGTAATTGTTCACGTAATTTATGTAAAACTTCAGTGTCACTCTTCACTTTTAGGAATTTGCTCCACATTACCCTCCTCATCCTGGATCCTCCACATTAGTACTTTCACTGAAGTATACCAGAGATTTATTACGTCCCCACAAAAAAAGTCAAGAGACGTCAAGTCAGGTCAGGTGACCTAGGAGGCCATTGCACAGGTTCGCCGCGACCTATCCAGCGCTCTCCGAACTCAGCATCGAGATACCGTCAGACATGCCAATGATACATTATCACCACACAGTGCCAAAGTTCTCACCATTTCAGTGTATTTGAATATTCGAATACCGAAGACATCGCGCGCGAAAGTTATCGAAATATCTACTTAACACTTAAACACAAGTAGACACAGATAACTGCGGTGCACGACTAGATTTTTTTCACATATTCGGTGCCCATTTAGGGATTGCAATAACGGGATATCTGACACACCGGGATTCCGCATACATTGTAGCAAAATTACAAACCGAATTTAATCACCATTTTAACGTTCCCCGAAATTATTTTTCATAGAAATACCTATTTGTTGTTTCTTTTCATATTGATTTTGTTACATTTAATTTGTTTCATTTAAGTGCATGTATTGCGCGGGATTTGGATCGCCCGGCCTTGCAAATACCGGGAGTAATTTTTTTCGCGGCGCATCCCTATACCGCCGCGCGCGCCATCGTTTGTCGGATGGATCAAATTGCATTAAACAATAGCTGCATCCTGCTCTATCTAGTTGTAGTTAAATGTGCGGAAAAGAGAATATGATAGTTATTTATTTGGTAGCTTATTACGTTTATTGAGGCCTATCGTTGTGTGCGTTTGATTAATGATAGATTGCTTAAATAAACTTTATGACTATCGAAATAAAGTTCATTTTTGTTCATTATTTAGTTTATTAGAGTATTCGTTTAGTGATTCATTTAAAAATGATCTTATGTGCTGGAGTTACGTTTCAATTTCGTTTGTTCGGAGTATTAAACGAAGGAGTGTCTGTAATTTACTTGGTCTTAACTAATTATTTTGAAAAAAAATACCTACCGAAAAAAAATGTTGATATCGGTTCAGTAGCTGATTCTGAACGTACTACTTTCCGCTTTTACATTTAAATCTGTTACATGTTGTATAGATGTTGCCCTCGGGTTTGAACCTGTCACTACCGTATCGACAGATGGCGACCGGTCGGTTATCAACAGCACACCACATATCACAGTACATAGACAAGGGGAGCGGGCCGTATGGTGTTGTGCATGGTGCGCGGTTTCATTCCTCAAAGCTTTGTTTGGTTGTGACTGTGCTCGTAGCGTAC
Source organism: Hyles vespertilio (assembly GCA_009982885.2). NCBI lineage: Eukaryota > Metazoa > Arthropoda > Insecta > Lepidoptera > Sphingidae > Hyles > Hyles vespertilio. The sequence goes on along the minus strand of CM042821.1, from coordinate 20,763,609 downwards.
TCGCTAGAGTAGTAACCAGGCAGACCACTACCACAACTCTGTAACGAGAAAGTTTATATTAAATAATTATATATGTTAACATAGATGCCGGGAGCCCCAGAGGCAACCTGTTGACTCCACGATGATATAGCAACTGGGCAGTGGGCGCGCGGGCCGCCCACAGTCACCACATTAGTATGCTGATTAAGTGCCGGCCAAATGAATAGATCAGTGCCTGGACAATAGAGCGGACGGCGGCTATTATTCACGCCGCGCCATCTGCTGAGCGGCCCCTACTTGCAACTTGTAAATCGTTGCTACAATTGGGTGTCATTGTTTTAGTGTTTGCTAAGTTAATGTCAAACCTTTGTCAATAATGCATTGTTACCGAAGTGTAGGCATTGTTCATAATTCATTTAATATAAGTTTTATCCTTGTACGGGTGATGTGTGGCGCGCGGCGAGCGAAGAATCCGGCCGCGCTCTACAACCCGAGTTCAGCTCGACACATAAGGTTTTCCTCATACATATTTGGTCTGGTTTTAAAAGCGCACGCTGCTTACACAGTGGTCGGTGAGTGACGCGCAGCGTGGCTCTTGCGTTGTGCTCGTACGGCGATGTATGTATGTTACGGCTAGTGGAACGCGCTTCTTCCTCCTTCCAATAGTCTAAGAACTACATAGCTAGTAGTTTACGCTGCAAAACAATTCGGTTCCCTCGTTTGTTTGGCGCCGCGTGAATCAGAGTGGGGCAGCGCCGGCGCGCTATATTTAGCGCGGTCCGTAGCCCGCTGCTCGCTTCAATGGACTTACGTTCATCGGTGTCTTTAGCCTTACATGTGGATATCTATTCCGCGGTAGTGGCGGCGGCGCGGCGTGGGCGACCCAGTCCCGCTCCTCCCGACACACGCACCGCCTAACTCATACTCATAAATCATAATGCCCTTTCCTTTACGAACAAAATATTTTTCTTTGGTTTGGGTGAGCCGCCTGCGTATTGATGCTTCTACATCTAATTCGACTAAGAACGAAATGTCATACATTTTGGGAGGGTGCTCGTCGGTACGATGAACGTTGAAAATATCTAAATAACGCCTATCGCTATATGCTATAGGCAAACATTTTCGGCATTTCGGCATTTTTATATTGATTAATATTGGCAGCTTGCATTATAATTAATATGACCCATGCAAGTATTTTCCCCCCTTTAGTACCTACTTAACCATTTATTGTCGTCGCCTGCTAGTCTGCAGTGGGGTCTCCACTGTGGAGCAAATAGTGCATTCTGGAGATATTTAATTTATTTATTTAAATTCTTTACCTTACACCAGGAAAACTCCAAAAATAAATATGACTAAATTTAAAAATATATGTTGATGTCGATGTCGATACGCGCATGTTATGACGGGTTAGGTGGAGGCTGGTCAGTAGCTACTGTTGTTGTCAACTCCAGTTGAAACTTAAAAAATCCATGGAGGCTCCGAGCAGCTGAATGAAATCAGTACCTAGTGTCCGCACTTGGATGTCATGATCGACAGTAAATTGAAATTTGTCGAGCATGTTGACGTCGTGGACTTATCTCCAAAACATAGACTAAGAAACTAAATAACTAACCAGAACTATAAATTCTTAGTCTATGCTCTAACGAATTAAAAATGATGGGCTTTCTAAAGTGGATATGTCGTGATTTCACAAAACACTCAAACATTGCTGTACTATACTTTGGTTATACGCCACTACTCTTTGAAGCCCTAACTACCAAATGCACATAACACTCATTCAAAGTGTACAAAAAATATTTACATTATTTTTGGGTTGTTTGTCCTTATCGCGCAGATTATTGATATCCACTTAAACAATATTAAATTAATTCCTTGCACGATTGACGCAAGGTATTTGACATTTTCTTTCACAAATTAAACACGCCGGCACAATTAGAGGAACACGCACAAAAATTAGCTATTTTTAATTTGTTTTTGTTGTTTGTTTAAATGGTCTTTGATTTATTTATTTATTTATTTAAAGCTTTATTGTACACCAGTAAATAAAAGGAAATAACATTAACACAATTTAACAAGCAAGAAAAGAGTACAATGGCGGTCTTATCGCTCGAGGCGATCTCTTCCAGGATGGATAAAATAGAGACAACTGTGATTTTATATTTATTTATTTTTGGACACACCATTGACAATAACACTAAAATATACACAGATTTATAACATCAAAGTCTTGGACAAGGCGTTACCGTCTCTTCAGGTGCGTATTTCAGTACCATTAGAAAATAAAATGATGCAAAAAGATTTTTGGATACTTACCCCCAAATACTGGATAGCTACTCAGCCACCGGACTCATTAGATATGCCGTTATTTTGAAGTTCCGTTAAATTTCGAAATGAAATACTGGATAGCCATTTAGCTCATAAATCGGTCTACTCAGCAAACATCCAGTTAAATTTCCACAGATTAACGAAAAGTTTGTTTTCAGTTACAATTTTTATTGTATAAATATAAACGTTTCATTTGACGCAATATTCTTCATACATGATTACTCAAAATTGGAAATTTAACCCTTTATATTTAATCTGAGGAATCATTGCCACGTTTTCACGTATGTTACGATTATGTTTAAAGCTATATTAAATATTGCCAAGTTATTTAAAAAAATCGGTTGGTAAAATCATGTGGGCGAAAAAACTTATGTCCCTATATCCAAAGCGAGTTGATTAAAAATATTATGATGTTTGTTTTTATTATTTATTTTTTACAATTATTGCACTCGGTTTGAAAGTTAGTTTTTGGAATATCTTTTTTAATAAATAGATATATAAAATACCAAACAACGGCTGCAAAACTAGCTAAGTACCAAACGGAGAAGACTACGTAAATAAATACGATATGAGAAAGAAGCTGTGCTGGATATTATAAACAGGTAAGTATACACGTATTCCTCTAAGTTTTAACGTATTTATATGATCATTAACTATTTAATATATAATATGAATCGAATATTTGCACATTTTAAATCATCATCATCATCTACAGCCTGTAGGATCCCACTGCTGGGTACCTATAGACCTCTCTCATATTATACCTCCTATATAATTATTATCTCCTCCTCATATAATAATATTATGAAATAAATATGGAAAATAAAGTATGGTACAATGTGTATAACTATAAATAATCCTTTGTTTCAGGAGCTGGAGTGGAGTACATAAATATTCAATGTGTATATAATAAGACCTTTCAAGAAATATGGCTCATAGATATAGTGCCATGTACATCATCTCTAGACTTAATAAGTAAGCTCAATAAATATATATAAAAAATAAAAAGAGATATATAAAATTATGATATATTTTAACTTAAAAACTTTTGCAGGTAATGCTATAGAAATCATACATACAGCAAATCATTTGGACAATACACATCCTTTTGAAATGAGTATGTAATATAAAAATATACAAAAAAGAATGAGACAAATTGTGTAAAGGAAGAAAAAATTGCATCAGAAAACAGTGTTTTAAGTCAAAGTTGAAGAATGAATTTTAACTAATATCATCATCATCATATCAGCCACAGGAAGTCCACTGCTGAACATAGGCCTCCCCCAAGGATCTCCACAATGACCTGTTGGAAGCGGCCTGCATCCAGCGTTTAACTAATATGTAATACATAAAATAAATTGTTTATTTCACCTATTTTCATAGTTAAAAATGTAATATTATATTTCTATTGTACATTTGTAATAGTACATTCATTAATTTAGTTTTAAATTAATGTTAAAATAATTCTTATTATTTTGTGTTATAAAGGAATATAGATATAAATGTAAGACAGATCTAAAGAAATGTACATAAGTAAAAAATTATAATATGTACTAATGATGTTATTAAAATAAATATACTACAATAAAACATAACTCATTTTTATTTGTATTCATTCGATGGTAATTCAATAAAATGCACTGTACGGTGTAAAATATGTATTTTATGATATTATTCCTTGTTACATTTTCATTGGTTATAACTATGTGGAGCTGTTGGAAATGATTCAGAAAGATCAATCTCCAATATATGATCATTTTGGGAACACGCTATATTATGTAACAGCACATGCCTCTATAATAGTAAGCAAATTTTCAAAAACTTATAGCCTAACTTGGAGACAAGGAAATCTTTGTTTTAAAACTAAAGACCCTCTCCACTGGGTTTCTTATTTTAATATGGTATTGATTGTGAGCTTCTTCAGCCTCCCCTTTCAAGACATGCACATAAAGGAGAATCATTGAAAATTGTGCTATCATGCGTCGAGCCTGGCCATCAGCCTATAATGTTTCTTATCTTCAAGTTAGGGTCGCAGACTTTTTTGCTTGCACTTTTATAGAAAATTAGCCTTTACTGTTTCTGCTTGTGCTCCTCCTAAAAACAAGATAATTAAAATTAGAGCTCTAGCAAATATTCTTATATCAAACTACAGATTATTTTATATAGATTGAATAATATATTTATAAAATTGGATTCTTTATAGGAAACTATTACTGTGGTTGAACATTGTTCCAGTATATACTGAATAGCTACAATCAGTACAAATCATAGAATGATTAATTTAAAAAAAACAATAGATTTAGCCCTACAACTATTCAGAGAGCTTGGTTATATGGGGTACCAGTGGGCTGGGGAAGAGCCAATTACCTGCTAAATGTTTTGATTCCAAGAAGCATACATATATAAATTATTGTGTAGAAATAATTTAGAGTGTGCCTTATATTGTGCATACTATATTATTCTATTCTATGATTAATAATATATTATGTACAGTATAAAGGGACACTCTAAATGATTACACAATATAAAATATACTAGGCATTTTAGAAGCACATTTAGTTAAAATAAGATAAGAAAACATATATTTGTGTACTTGTAAAAGCTAAGTAGTTATGTATACATTATTATAAATAGAAATTACCTGGGATTTGATCCTTATATGTGTGAAATTTATAACTCCAATCACTCCTGCGATCGCATAGAAATTATTTGCAATATGACATTGTTGTTGTTAGTTGGGAATTTTCATGTCACGATTTTGTAGTTTAACCGACTCTGCTGCAACTTTGTGATGTACAGTCGGGTGTTCCACGTGAAATTGGAGACATATTCTGCCTGTCGCAGAATATCATAAGTAATGCAAGTAACAGTTGGTCGCAAGTTTTTATTACTCGACTTCTATTTGTAGTGGGTTCTATCGTCTCCAAGCAAGGAACAAAGATGCAGAACAGTTTCTTTCTTCAGGCGGAACCTCACTTTGGTTGAAATTTTTCTTCTTTGTATTTGTCGAAAGCATTGAATTTTTCTTGATTGACTCGCCTTGACGGAGCTATATCGTCATCAGACAGCGATGAAAACGTCGCGAGACACATTTTAGTAAATCATATGTAGAATTGAAAAAGTTAAGAGTGGTCACAGGCGGACTTGAGACGACGGCCGCTTAAAACTAGAAATTAGACTGTTTGACAGCTGTCAAACTCTTAAGTTGCTTTCGAGAATGCGAATCGGATGAATAATGCCCCGTTAAATATTTAATTCTTAAGTGGTTTAATCGTAGTTATATTTAACTGGAATTAATTTAACCGGGCATTAGAGCTAGTTAACCGGAGTTAAAAAAAGTTGATTGGCTTTCCAGTATTTGGGCATATGTATATTTGAATTCCTGACTCATCCTACGGTAACACTACTTCTGTGTGATATAAAATCTCCTATGTGATATGTCTCCATGGTTCAATATACCTATCTCTAGGTTCGATATGTTAGATTCTTCATTAAGATCGATTCAGCCATTAGCGTGATCCGATTTCGCGAACAGACGTAAATGTGAAAAATGAAAAACACAAAAACACAGTTTTTCGTATCGAATAAACAATTGAGTTCACGTTTAGTTTACGGTCGGAAAATATTAGATGCATGCTCCTTTTCGGTGAAGAGGCAGCCTGGAGCGCGCCCCGTGTAGCAGTGACAGCTGCCTGCCAGCTGCCGGTCTGCTAAGCCACCGTTACTTTCACGCGCTCCACTGGTTCCATTGTCATATCACCGATCAATCCGTTCCACTGTCATCCACACCTGTAACCGCGCACTTCTGTGTGCTTCTAATAATATTTACATTCTAAACGTGACACAGTGTTGTAGTCCTCTGTACCCCAGTTTATTAGTACAGTAGCTCGCCCGCATTGTAGCTATTGGCTCTCACAAAACCGACACTTGTTGTGCGTAAGATCGTCGGAAGTCCTACAATCTTTGTTTACCTGTTGTGTGTTCCAATCGCTTTTCATTTTATTTGATAATTATCGGCAAGAAACCTCCGATCCTCACATATTGGGGCCGGTGATCACTTCGAATAAGGATAGCCGCTTCTTGAAGTAACAGGCCCGGTGCGGTAGGGTAAACACAACGAGTTATAGGCTGGCATGTCATGTTCCTCGTCGCTGCGAGCTGCACTATGAGTGTGAGCTGTGAAGGTTGATACTGCGCAGTAGGCGAGGCGTCCGCGTCGCGGCGGCTCGCGGCAGATGCGAGCTCAGTATCGACCGAGGGACGCACTGGTGTACACAGTGCACGCTGCACGGACCACGCTGCAAGTGGACCTCCGGCCGCCTGCGAGCTGCGGCCCATCTCCACCAGCCTCGGCACGCCGTAGGAGCGCCGCGCGACCGGTTCCGCCTCCCACGCCCCGCACCCGCGTCGCACCCCGCCCGCGTCCCGAGCCGCCAGGCCGCGCCACCCCGTGCCCCTCGCACTCTCGCTACTGTCGATATTTAATGATCGCGCCGCCAGTTACCGCTCAATTATTAAACCGGCACGAACGTCGAGTGTGAGACTGCGTAGCGTCGCCAGTGCAGGCGGGAGCTGCGGGCGTACAGAACTCGTGTTCGCCGAGGGAGGGTCCGTCGCGCGGCGGGCTCGCTAGGGTCTCGATGCGCGTCTCCGAGCTCGCTCCGCGCCACCCGCTGGCGCCGCCGCCTCCGCCGCCGCCGCCGCCGCCCCCGCCGCCTGGTGGGGTGCGAATGAATTACCCCTGAATCCGTTTCCGGTTATGTTATTTATAGCAGTCGGTGCAATCATTATTGGGCCAGCGGCTCGCCGCTCTCCACCCGTCCTGATGCACCGGCTGATATCTATCTGATGTTATTCAACTCGACACATTCTCGATGTTACGTGCGATTAATACCTGTTTCGATGTATAGAGTAGTTTAAAACTTTGCGATCGCTATATAAATGTAATTAGATGTAGTAACTGATATGTATATTTCGTTAATTTCGTACGCGCATGAGTCGCTTCAGCGATGTTATAAACGTGTGGATTTGGCGGCGCCGCCACTGCTCTGCACAGCAGTCAGTGGCAGCAGGCAGCACGCGCAGCACACTAGTGTGCCTGTTCCTTAATGACCCATCCTTCACTTTCGCTATCGCGCGTGACGATGTCTCGCCGCGATGCGCTTTGCAGTGTCACGTGCTAGTGTCCTAACTTGTGAGGGTGCCATCGTGGACGGTGGCGGAGGCGCGGAAACGGGAGCTATCGACGCGGTTGTGCGGGGCGAGGGCGGGGGCGAGGTGGAGCCGGTGCGGGGTCGGGTACGGGGGCGGGGGTGCGGTGTCAGCACGGGGCGCATCTCGCTCGGAGGCTGCGCGGCGGCTGCGGGCCGACAGTCGAGCGCCGGCGGCCGCGGTCTCGCGAGCGCGCCGCCATGTTCCAGTGCATAGTGCAGCCGCGACATGACTGGGGCACCGCCGACCTCGCTAATGCATTCCCGGGTAAAAACGCACCTCGCGCCTCCTCGCGGGCTGCTAGCGCACGAGTCGACGCACCGCACGCACAGACGCGACTAATCGACACCGTTATGATCTATTTATGGTCACAAAAACTCGGTGTTAAATGCCAATAACTAATTATAACTCGGCTCATACATGTGTTTTTTGCGTGCTGTTCGCCGACGCCACTGGTCTCTTAAGACAGGCGTGTGTGTATGTTTGTGTATGTGTGTGTATGTTATTATTGTTGCATCTTGCGTGCGGCGTGCGTACTGTTCAGCGCGATTTCACCCCTCTGTGCATTGTTGAGTCTCCAAACTTAAAGGTGTTTCATTATGCGTGCACCAAAGCGGTACGAAGCTGTTCCGTGTGCTCTCATTGCGGCCCGCGGGCGGTCCATTGTACACGGCGCCATCGGGAACCGAGTTGCTTCTACTTTATCAATTAACCGACACCCAACGACCGTGATCGAATACTGACAACAGTATTATAGTTCTTGATCAGATTGTGAATCATAAGGATAGTAGTGTTGTGACCCTGTATGCACGGCGGTCGCGGCGGCTCTTACAAACCGTCTCACCCTCGCGGCGATCCCTTCGCCTGCCCTGCTTAGACATTTCATCTGTCAAAGGGGCAAATCGACATTTACCCATTAGTCAGTGGGGCGATGACGAATGCAGTTGGAAGTGCAGGCGGGGCGCTCGCTGCGCTTACAAGCCGGCGGCGGTGGCGCGGCGGCGCGGTGCAGCGAGCAGCCGCGTGCGTTCACCTCCCGCTACCTGCTCTCCGCCTCGCCCGCCGCCGCGCCGCCGTACGCTCTGCGCTCCACCATCGCCGTTGACTCTTTGATTCTATCGAAATCTTCGCAATCAAAACTAAAAATAAACTTATCTCGTCGTACTTTATCCAAAATCAATACTATCCTACCAAACAGCAGTGTGAAGGCACCGTTATGTTCAGGTTTGAAGGAAATTGTAGCCAGAGTGACTATTCCACATAATGAGACTTAATAGAATATGTTGTCGCAGGATAGCGAGCGCAGTGGAATGCCAAGCATCACTTTGTAAATCGTCAAGTCAATAAATAAACCCAAAGCGTCATCCATCGCATAAAACAACACTACTGAACACGACGCTCTCTTTGACAGAAACGATGTTTGTGCCAACGGTTAACGGGCTACACCCGGAAAAAACGCGAGATTTTGCAAACTCAGACTTATATCATTACGCGTGTGGCGGCCATAATGTGATGTACTGTATCTGCCCATATTCGTCCACTGCAGGGCACGGGCCTGTTCTACAATCGAGAGTACGATTGAGAGTGGTCAGGCTATATAGTCCGCCACGCTGCCCTAATTCGTGTTAGCGGACTTCTTATATCATATATACGTATATTAAAAATCGCAACGGTATGCGGATTTTCTCACGATGTTTTCCTTCACCGTTATAGTGCGTGGTCATTGACTATCAATACACACATGACTCCGAAAAGTCAAAGATGCGCCCCAGGGATTTGAACTAATGACCACCGTAAGCATGTTGGCAGCCGCGTCTGGTCCGTATAACAACAGGCCATATCGAAGTAGCCGCACAAAAACAAAACCAGTCGAAATTTGGGCAGAGATGGCATAATTTAAATCTCAAAGAATTCATGAATACAATAAATATTTATTAAATTAATCAAATTGGTAAAAACAATTTCGTGGCTCACGGTTTTTGGATTTTCATTTTTATTGGGGGAGGGAGAGGGTTCAAACTTAATATCCCAATATCGGTATTTTTATGGTAGGAGCTTGAAAATTTCAATTTATTTAGTGGAGTAAGAGCCCGTGAGCCCACTAAGACCATCACGGACACGGGTCCTCCAAGATAACAGAGGTCTAAAGGCGTGAGCCTTCTGGGTGTAATCTACCCAAGCGAGTCCGAAACGAGTTCGGATTTTAGTGGGTTCTATCGTAGATCTCGCTCGGAGCGAGATCCTTGAACTTGGATACCGGGACCCGCAGTCGGTCCACTCATCCGTGCTGTTGGATGTGGGGGGGTCGGCATGCGGGGGAGGCAAACCCGTGGGACTTGACAGACTTGCATCATTTTATAAAAGTTGAATCTTTGTTTGCGCATGCCTCTATGACGTTCGGTTCGTGCAGCGCCGTAACTTCCTTATTTTTAATTATTAAAAAACATAAAGACAACAAAAATGCCAGCTGAATTATTTGATTACCCGCAATTTTCTCAAATAATGAAAAACTCTGGTAAAAACAAAACTATATCGATAGATGAACTTTGCTTATAGCAAATTAGCAGGCGAGCTGAAATAAAAAGTATCAACAAACTCGTGATTTAGTATTAAAATATCAGGTAAGGTTCTGGTGCATAGGAATTCTCGTCAACCATGAATTACTTTGAACTTTTCGGGATACGAATGGCTCACAGGCTTTCTCCAAAATGAAATGCCGTCCGATTTCTGGTTGCTATATACAGCGGATTCATTCCCATCGAAAAAGTCATGCACAGAAGAACAGTTTGGCATTTAGATTTTTAATATTTAGTAACCTTTTAGAAATTTCGGTTTAGACACAGACGGTCCGTGCTTCATTTCTTTTCAATCTTGCTGAGCTAATTATTCAATAGTTCTAGGTATGACCAGGCAGTTGCATATTTCAAATCAATAGCCTAGTTAATAACATTCAAAGTATACTTTTAATGTACTACCTGATATTATAGTACAGGTTCCCTAGAACAATTTTCATAATGTATTACTAACAAGCTGATTTTTCGTGAGTAGCTTCCTTTCGACTAGACGCCCAACTTTTTCCTTACAGTAACGTTGGTTAATGGTAGCTTAGTAGGGTAGCAAGGATAAAACATGTCGATTTGACGCATTTTTAAAATGTATTAGTAACCGAATTTTTCTTTGTTAATTATCGAGATAATTATCTAAATAACGTGAAAAAATATTTGTCCTACAAAATATAAGGTTTTATACAAAATAAAATGAAATATACATATATACTTACAGTAGTATTCGTATACTAGATATGGGTCGTTCGCGATTGAACGGGTCAAATAAACCAGCTCGCAAGAACCACGCGATCGATTCGATCTTTATGTACAATAAAATCAATCAATTACCCCAAATTCTGTTTGATGATTGTGCTATTCCATTCAGTGATACTGTTAAGAATTTGGGTGTAATCATCGACAAAAACCTATCCTGGGGTCCCCAATTGCAACAAGTAAGTCGCAAATTGTTTGCTGCAGCGGGGTCCTTGCGGAGATTGCGGAATTTTCTACCGATTTCCACGAAAATTGCGCTGGTTCAATCTCTTCTTTTCCCCCTCCTTGATTATGCTGATGCTAGCTACCTCGACCTCACCGAAGCCCAAATGGAAAAACTTGAGAGACTTCAGAATTTCTGCATTAGATTCATATTTGGTCTTCGCAAATATGACCATGTTTCCGAATATCGTATCAAACTCAAGTGGCTATCAATACGTTTTCGCCGTAATACTGGAATTCTTTCCCTTTTATACGGTATCTTGTACAATCCCTCCAGCCCCCACTATCTTAAAAACCGTTTTAAATTCCGCGGTCAAATTCATGCGCGAACTCTTAGATCAACAGAGAATTTGATCCTAGAGATTCCCAAACACAGCACATCATTTCTAAGCAAGTCCTTTACAGTTCATGCTGCTCGCTTGTGGAACGAATTACCATTGTCTGTCAGACAAGCTAAGACATTACCAAGTTTTAAGAGACTTGTTAAGATACATTATCTCTCACTGCAGTAACGTATTATCCTGTTATATATATATATATATATATATATATATATATATATATATATATATATTTTGCTCCTCTACTTAAAACATCATTATAGTTAGCTCGATATATATTAGTATGTATGTTTGTATTTATTTATATTATGTAAATTAATATAATATAGCATGTACATCAATTATTATTGTTTATTATTATTATTCTCTCGCTATTTGCACTACCCTTTATTTCAATTTCACAATAATCCAGTCCATCCAAAGGTTGCCTGGAAGAGATCGCAGCTAGCGATAAGGCCGCCTATTGTAACCATGCCTTTAGTTTTTAAGTACTTGTATGTGTCTTACATTTTGGTGTACAATAAAGCATATATAAATAAATAAATAAATAAATAAAACTCGTTCATTCGATCGATCGCGATAGGAGAATTGCGTCGGTTCAAACGAACCGAGAACCGAAAACCGAGAGCCGAGAGCCGAGAGCCGAGAACCAAAACCCGTGAACAACGGTTCGCGAGCCGTTAACGTCCTGTGAAGTGCGACCCGACCCGAGTCGAGCCGAATCAAGCCAAACAAACGTTCGGATATCATCGGTTTTAGAGACGAATACCGACACTAAATAGTTCGAATGTAAATGACAAGGTTAATATATGCTTTGAGTGGTAGGCTTTAAAGTTTATTTTGCGTTACAATTTTATAGTTTTGTCTTTTTGAGTGATTTGAAGTTAGTTACGTCTTGATTTATGATTACTTGCGAATTGCGTTTGAAAATATTGTCAAGTAATAACTCCTTTTTGTTCGTTTTTCGTAATTAGTATCCTATTGTCCTAATATTTTGCCTTTGTTGTAAAATTGTTTTTCACGTGTTTCAGTTGTAAAAGTGATATTTTTGTGTAAAATAATAGGTAATATGAACTTTAAAACGTGTTTACCTACCTATACTTCTACTAAGGGCCTATTCATTTATATCAATGACTTAAACGGAACCAATCGTTCGATTGATCAAGTCATTTGAACCGGTTCATTTCATAGTTGGATCAGTATTGATCCGGATCTTAAAAATTGAACGAATTGCACATTGCTATCGTATACAACGACTTCGCTTATAATGACTGACCGGTTTTAACGACGATAATGTTTACTCAAGTTAGGTTTCATAGTATGGTACTGAGAAAATATCACCGTTTAGTGCGACTCCGGTTTAAGCGATCAACTGCTTATAGCGACCAATAATTATAATAATACGTCCGGTTAAAACCACAGAATACTAACAGAAGTCAAGCTTGTGTATGTACTTCACTTTTGTTGCCACACTACGCTCGGCGTTCGCGCAAAAGTTGAAACTCGCTCTCGCAGTGGTCTCGACTGGTTTGGAATATCGTGTCGGTGAACGGTGTCTATGTGTGCGTTGATTTAGCGCGCTTTGTATGAAGCTTGACTTCTGTTAGTTTAGTATTCTGTGGTTAAAACGACGCGCATTGTTATGTTTGCACAACCTATGCACTAATACCCCGGTGCCCCAAGTTTACCCCGCCCCGCGCGCTTCACCTCTCCTTATTAGCGCGTGAATCCATGCTTAGTGTTTGTCACTTCTTAAGACAAGTTCTAAAAGCTCGACAAAATAGTTATTTCGGTAAAATACCGATTTCCAGCTCCGGTGCGAAACGCATCTAAATATATACCGGGCATATCAAGGGTGCTACCGAAAACGAAGCCGGGTGGTAGTTTAAGTGACTACAAACACAATGTAACTGTCTGTTGGGCGTCTGTATTTTTAGTCGTCTGTGGTCCACAGTAAACCATGCTGTGCGGATGCGTTTGTGAGCAAGCAGTGTGCCTTAGCTCCAATAGCAAAATATACAAGATAATATTTTTAATTTCATGAATTTCAACTATGTAACTGGAGGACTGGAATAACGTACCACACAATTTGTAGGACATTGTGGGTGGTAAACTATGCAAATGTTAGCTAACCAATAAAAAAGAATCAGCTGGTTAGTAATTATTTTTCATGACTTTATTTATGATACATGTTGGAGAGGGGGGACTCTCTGATAAAACCTTATATTTTGTAGGACAAATATTTTTTCACGTTAATTAGATTATTACCTCGATAATTAACAAAAAAATAATCGGTTAGTAATATATTTTTTTTAATTCGTCGTGTCAACATATTTCATCCCTATTATCTGAGTTATAAACCACAATCGAGAATTTTAGTATAAGAATTACTTGGGCGTCTCATTGAAATGAAGCTATTCTCGAAAATTCAGCTTGATAGTAATTATTTTTACATTAAGTATTAGTACTACAACTTTTGAGCGTAGGACCAAGATGACATACCACGCAATTTGTAGGACATTGTGGGTAGTAAACTATACAAATGTTAGTTAACCAATAACAAAAATCCGCTGGTTAGTAATTATTTTCCATGACCTTGTTTATGATACATATTGGAGAGGGGGGACTCCCTAACAAAACCTTATATTTTGTTGGTCAAATATTTTTTCACGTTATTTAGATAATTATCTCGATAATTAACAAAGAAAAATTCGGTTACTAATAAATTTTAAAAATTCGTCAAATCGACATGTTTTATCCTTGCTACCCTACTAAACTACCATTTACCAACGTTACTGTAAGGCAAAAGTTGGGCGTCTAGTCGAAAGGAAGCTACTCACGAAAAATCAGCTTGTTAGCAATACATTATGAAAATTGTTCTAGGGAACCTGTACTAGAAATTCGTATCGGTGTGTCTCATATTTGCGATGTACAGTACATTTCGGCTCTCTCTAGAGATAATTACTCTAAGTTTATACCATATGTCATCCTCGACCTCACAATAATAAAATAAAAAACTAAAATATTGACAAAATATGCGAACAACTTTGACAAGTACAAACGAAAGTATAACGCAACTAAATTGTGTGGGTGCGTTGGCTAGTCGTAACATTATAAATGAATATAGATTTTAATTTTAATTTTTTAATTTAATTTTGTAACAGCCTCCGTGTCGCAGCCGGTTAGACGCCGCCTGTGGAAGGAGAGGCCGTGGGTTCGATCCCCGCACCGTGAGAAATGTTTGTGCGGCCCATAAATATTTCTTCCGGGTCTGGGTATTTATGAAGCCGAAAAGTCTCTCGTAATTCCTGATACCCACGACATAAAACTCGATCTTAGTGTGGGGTTAGCACTATGTATGTACGTGACTGTTGCGTGTTATTTATTTATTTATTATTTAATTTGGCGTCGATGCTTTAGTTATTGTTCTGAGGCAGAGACTGGCTGGCAGTTCTGATTACCTTGTGCAGACGTGCGTTTTAGCGCTATTAGAGCTCTGCGTTTCAACTTTTATTCTTGTGTCTTATATTAGAGAAGCTTCTTTGTAACTTTAAGCTTAAATACTGCCATTTTGTTGGATAAAATATTGCTCAATTGTAAAAAATATCAAATTCGTAATCTATTTTTTTTTGTGACTTCGAGTACTGCTTAAGTAATTGTTTTGATGTTACTACCCTATTCGTTTTTAAATTACTAGTTAAAAATGAGCATTGAGTCTCTAATGACTTATCGGCTACAAGTCCTTTTGGAATACGCGACATGTTTCTGGACAAGGCATAGCAATGTTTTGACGTAGGATTTTGGGGGAGGCCTATGTTCAGCAGTGGACTTTTTTTGTTGTTGGATTGAATCGGATGCCAGCGTAGGTATTTGACTGGCCCGCCCTCACAACCGCCACTCCAACTTCTGTAAGACAGGATCAACAGTGGCACGCATTTGAATGACACCAAGTATTGAAGCTCGACGAGTCTCCGAGAATGTCTAGTTTGTTGAACCCGCAACGCAATTAATCATGAAGTAAATAATAGGAGTTGGTTGGTATTGTTAGGCACCCAGCTCGGCCACAACGTTCGCATTGGAAGGCCGGGCTGGAAGGTCAGTGACACTGACATACTTCTTTTGGCCTCTCCCGGGGTACCAAAAGGGGAGCTTAATAGCTTTTCCTCTCGAATAAAAATGTTAACTATTTTACTCAAGGCTATTTGATAAGGTGAAAAGAATAAAAAATCAGGTCACTAGTTTTTTAGTTTATGCGTTATAAAAAAGCATATAAAAACGAATATCTCTCTTTATTATATAGGTATTGTCTTCATTCTTAAAATATTGTAAAAGAAGTACATTCGCAGACTAAGTTTGCGCGCAAGAGCAACTTTACTGGTGGTAGGTCTCTCATATGTGAGAGGCTGCCTGGGTGGGTACCACCGCAATGTCCATTTTTCCCGTCAAACAGCAGTTTAAATGCACTGTTGTGTTCCGGATTGAAGGACATTGTAGCCAGAGTAACAACTACTGGACGTATTGAGACTTAACATCTTATGTCTCAGGATGGCGAGCGCAGTGGAATGCCAAGCATTGCTTTGTAATTGAAGGTGTTGTTTGGTTCTGCCACTGTTCATGTGCGGTCGTATCGCTTACCATCAGGCGAACGGCATGCTCGTCTCGCCATTCACTGCAATAAAAAAAAACTTCTTTAAAGTAAATCCTAAAATATTCATGTGTCTTTGACTCCAAGTATATGTGGGAATAGTACCTACCGTCTCGGGTCAAATCAAATAAAGATGGTTTATTTTTATTTAACTCACATTTCTTCATAACAATCAAATCCTAAATAATATATACGAACAAACGAAGTTCAAACGAGGATAGTCAGAACTCAGAAGTGTAAATCTGCAAAATAAATATAGGAGTCGGGTGCTAAACGGTACTGAGGTGTGTGTCGTGGCTGTACAGACATCCGCATGCAGCTGGCGGAGCACACGCGCGTGCTGGAGGCGCGCGCCGAGGCCACGGCGGGCGTGGCGGGCGAGCTGCACGAGTACTGTCGCCGCCGCGCCGACCTCGAGCACGAGTACGCGCGCGCGCTCGACAAGCTCGCCCGCGCCGCGCACCAACGCCACGAAGGACAGAAGCATAAACGCGAGCAGTGGCCGCTCACCGGCGCCTTCGCGTGCTGGCAGGCGGCGCTCGACAACACGCGCGCGCTGTCGCGGGACCACGCCGCGCTTGCCGACCTGTACGGCGGGCCGCTCGCCGCGCGGCTGCAGCGCGCCGCCGACGACGTGCTGCGCCTGCACCGCAAGTGCCGCGACATCGGTGAGTACTGCGCCGCCGGGGTGGGGCACTAGGCGCGCTCACCGGGACTGACGAGGCTCGCGTGCGCAGTGACGGAGCGGCACGAGGAGGTGGGCGCGGCGCTGGCGGAGGCGTGGGGCGCGGGCAAGGCGCACGCCGCCGCCGCCGCCGAGTGGCGCGCCGCCGCACTCAAGCTGCGCCACGCGCACGACCAACGCCAGCGGTTCGCCGCCGCAGACCCGCCCAGGCAGAAGAAACTCAAAGCTCTCGATAAGGACTTAGAGAAGGTGCGTCTGTGTTTGTATCCATCAATAAAGAAATTGCTAGTCAAGTTTTTTTTTTTTGCATTGCAATGCGAGCCGTTCGCCTGATGGTAACGGACCTAAGCGACACAACCGCTTATAAACAGTAGTAAAACCAAACAACACAAAATTACAAAGCAATGCTTGAATTACAAAGCAATGCTTGGCATTCCACTACGCTCGCCATCCTGAAACATAAGATGTTAAGTCTGAATATGTCCAGTAGTAACTGGCTACAATGTCTTTCAATCCGAAACACAACAGTCAATTTAAATTGCTTTTTGACGGGAGAAATAGACATTACGGTGGTAACTATCCAGATGGTATCACACATACCAGCAATCACATGCCTCTCAAAGAATTTAAAATTACCTGTAATAACTATTACTCTCATTATTAGTGTCATGTCCCTTTACAACGACTTTTGAATTCAGTTTGACAAAGAAGACAAAACTTTGCGACTGTTGTGGCCGAACCGGGTCCCTGACATAATACAGACTTTCCACTGTACATTTGCTGACGCAGCGCAGTGCTTATAAAGTCCTATGCATATGCATAGTCCTCACCACATAATACGATCAATTAAGTATTGTGTCGTGTGGATATCCACTACAAGAGACAGTGGCGGTACTTCCATACAAGCCCAAAAGCCCGGCTTGCCTTAATTAATACGCATATACTCAATCCTAAAGGCAAATTAGTACCTTAAATAAAATACATTCGTTTAATGCAAAACGTCTATCATTTTTAAATTTACCGCGCCATAATGGAGCCCCGCGCCTGCGACGGAGCACCCGCGCCCCAGCGCCTAAGCGGCAACTCGCCTAAGCGAGCGCCGCGGTCTAAAACTGATATAAAATTATTTCATTCAAAATCAACGCTGGCCCACGCGAGACGCAATATCTTAAAAAGATGGAACACACCAAAGTATTATCTATCTTTTTCTCTCTCGTATGCTTTTACCTGGCTTTTGGCGTATATTGCCCTCTCAGTCGCACCTATGGGTGAAATGCTACTACCATGACACTGCGTACCTATACATATAGCTTTTTTTTAATGCAATTTGTACCAAGCAAAATGCCCGGCTTCGCGGAGTGAAGTTGTGCACTTGACTGCACTTGACATGTCATATTATGATCCAAATTTATCGAAAAATATTTATGTTTTGCTACAAGTTATATTGGATAATATACAAATAAAATAAATTGATATTTTTTGAGACCGTATTATGATATTTTAAATATTTTTATTAATATATAATTAGAATACTTAATTTGGAATTGTCCATAATTTAGGACCTGTGGCTAGCTTCACGCTTATTATTATGTCTTTCGAGCGGACGAATAACCAGTAACCACTGAACGTTTAGTTTTCATTTAATTATAGTATTTTACGTTTATTACGTATAATAATGGGTGAAAATGTGCCTTGTGATGGTTTGAAGTGTGTGCAAGTGTTGATCGGCGAGAAAAAGGTAAATTCATTACATTTCGTAGACAAACAACTACTCGTATCTGGTCGAAAACCTACGCCTGATTTGTTGTGTATTTCTCGAAAGTAGTGAAAACTGTAGAATACAATTTTATAGATCAGTGCACATAACTACATAGATTGCTGGATGTTCTCATACTAATAAGTTATACTGTCGATGTTGTATATTTTTTTCGAACGATGTACTTAAATTTTTGGAATTGTTCCGGCTATAGTGATTTAAATAATTTAACTGGTACTTTAATAGTAATTGACAAAAACGTGTGAATGCATTAATATCTTTTCATAATTCCGGTAAACAGCGTATATAAACCTCTTTATGCGTCATATACATAATATGTGATGAGATTTCAAAACATTATGCTCGCGTATACAGTAATCGCGTAAACATACACAAAAACATAACATGAATGTATTAATAATATTTTCTGGCCGCGAAGTTAAACACGGCGCCGTACTTGTGCTATTGTAGTGCCGTTTATTAATTTACAAAATAATTACAATATAAAGTTACGTATGCATGCCCAAAAGTAATTTAACTTACACATTTGTTTTATTCATCTATTTAAAACTAATGATGGGCCAGGATGGGCCCTTCAGTAATTTGGCAATATTAAATAGATGGCTGTGAACGTCGCGCCATCTATTAGATTTTTTTGAAACAACTTGTAATAGATTTTTTCATAACGGTGATAAAGATAGTTATTATTTTATTGGTTTTTATCCTAATCTTATATAGATCGTGTGGTAGGTCAAGGACTGCCTCGATGGCGCAAAGTTGAGGTCTCGGATTCGAATCTCGGGTCGTTTTCTATATTTTTGAAGTGAAAACTTCTTTAGCGGCGTTGAGCACTTTTTCTGTAATGGGTATAAAATCTTAAACTCGCGTCAGGACACGTGACCTGGTCGTAAGACGAAAAGCGTAAGACGGATGGAGAGTAGACAGCTGTCAGTTAGCTGTCAGTTTATAAAGCTTTGATGAATTGCCAATGATTTTGAGTGGAGATTTCAACATAAACTTCGCAGACGATAAAAATCAACTATTAATTGAATTTTTAAATAATGAATTTGGTTTAACTATGTCGAATGATCGCAATCTTAGCACAACGAAATACAAAACTACTATTGATGCGGTCTTTATTAGACATTTAAATAGGTTCGAATCAAAACTGTTCGTTTCTTACTTCAGCTACCATAAACCTATCGTATCAGTTTTAGAGATTGGCGATGATAGTTCTGGTAATGATGATGGTGAAAAAGTCGTTGAAATTATGGATGAAAGTTGATTTTTCGGAGAGATAAACTTTTAATGTAAAATAATTGTAATAGTTTTAAAGTGTTAAATTTTTAATGTAATATAAATTGTCATGTTTGTGTACGATAGCGCAATAAATGAATATTGTATTCTACCACATAAATGATAGTACTTTTATACTGATAAAGCAATTGGTGCAAAATTATTCCCTAACCATTCCAAAATATCAAACATGCTCAACGTTAATAATCAAGTTTTTTTTTTATTTAATTACATCGTATAGGCGGTCGGGGTCTAGTTTATTATAGCACGATTTGAGGGGTAAAAATTATTAGAGGTGGTAGGGATTGGGTCCCAAATTATATGTTTATCACTCTTATTAAAAGATAATGCATAGTTTTCGAAAAATTAATTATAATAGTTACTAACCTCAAATCACATATTAGGCAAAACGGAACGTTATTATGAGCGAATATTTCAAATAAATAGTTTATGGTGTAAAATGTCGAGAGAAATCGGTGAAATGGAACGTAAAAACTACGCATTTCAGTCATGTGTCAGTGTCAACAAAAATTTTAGGAATGTTTTGTTGATGTTTTTGTTGTTTTTTGGTGGAGTTGTCGCATGCGATAGACCCATAAATTACGAAGATTGAATTGATTTTGCTTGTTTTGTTGTTTTATAACGTCCTAGATGTTCAGAAGGAAGTTAGTGTACCCACTTTATGGACCAGTTAGGTCGACTGTACCCCAAAACCGACACGGGCCACCCCGACTTCACGTAGACTTTTGGCTACCACCCCTAGAGTGTATATAAAAAGCCGGAGGCGCGGAGGGAGAGCAGCCCCCGCCCGCTGTAACGAAGGATAGGTAACCGTGCGAGCCGTAGCGGTTGAGGCTGGTCGCCGGAGGCGACCAGTAAGCCGAAGCTGCGGAGGCGAGCGTGGGTGCCTATCCTTTGTTACGCAAGGGCGAAGGGGCTGTACTTCCCGCAGCGCCGGAGACGTTGCAGAAGCAACTTTTGTTTTGACATTTTGAGGTTAGGTTACTTTAATTAGGTTCTCATAATCATGCCTTATTTTTTCATGGGAGTGGTACCAGGGGACAGGGTACACCCTCCCCCTCCTCCCCCCTACCCCCAACCCCCATTTCGTGCTATAATATTCTAAACCTGACCCCATATTCTTACTAAAAAATATTGGGCTTGCCCTAGTCCACAACCCTAGGCACGCCACTGCAAGAGACTTGTCGGTCTCACATACCCTAAGACCCAATACAAACACTTGTGTGCCTCACAAAATATTTCTTAGTGCGAGGAGCCAACCCGCCGTCTAACCAACACCACGGAGGCTGTCAAAAACATTTACTAGGTAATTCATTTTAATTACTACAACCAAGAAAAGCCAGTGGTCCGAATTGAATACCGGCGGTGGTCTGAAGGGCTTGTTCAGCGAAGCAGTCTCGATGTGTTAGGTCATGGAGTGGTTCATAAACGCTCAATTGATCCTCTAATCCGCTATCGGAGGGTTCACTCGTTGATCAGTGACAGATAATACGGATTTCGTCAAAACCGATCTACGGGTGATCTTGTAGCGTTTGTCCTGCATCGCTGGGGTGAGGTGATTGACCGGCGTGGCGAGGCTCTTGCTGTGAGCCTCGACATAGCCAAAGCGTCTAGCGTAGCCGTAGCGTATAGGGTCTGGTCTCGTGGTCTTCTTTCCAAACTTCCAGCATACGGTCTGTCCGACAACCTGTGTTCGTGGATTTCCGGCTTTGCGCATGGGCGTAGAATGCGTGTCGTCGTTGACGGATACGCTTCGGCGCTCATGTCGGTAAATGCCGGAGATCTTCAGGGCTTGGAGCCGTCACCCATACTGTTTATTTTGAATATCAATTATACGTTGTCGCTTGGCAACATTCATTGCTATGCAGATGACACTAAAGTTTACGGGCGATACCATTATGGGCCTCAGATTGCCAGGTCGACACTGTGAGGGGACGCGAACACCTTGTCATTGAGCTCAACCGGACTTTAGGGCTTGGGTCTCATTTCTACATGGGGTTCCAGGGATATAGTCAACTATAAGTTCATTTCCAATGAGACCCTGGTTTGTGGTATATCAAGGTAATAACGCAGACAACGTTGCGGGAAAAAAGGAGGAATAAAAGTTAAAATTAATCGTGATTCCTCAGCGTCGCGCTCGGCATAGCGAAGCGCGCGTGCGGGCGTTGCGCGCGCGCGCCGACTACGTGCTGAGTCTGGAGGCGGCCAACGCCACGCTGCAGCGCTACTACCTCGACGACATCGCAGACATAATCCTGGTGAGTGCCGCCGCCGCCGCCGCCGCCGCCACTCGTATCGCGCCTTCAATTCGATGCGATCTCGTTCCTCAGTGCACGGAAGTGGGATTCGACGCGGTGGTGGGGCGCACCGTGCGCACGGTCAGCGCCGCCGAGAGCGCCCGCGCGGACGCCGCCGGCGCCGCCGCCGCCGCCGTGCGCGCCGCCGCCGACGCGCTCGACGCGCTCTCCGACCGGCGCCGCCTGCTCGACGCGCACGCGGCCGCCTTCGCGCCGCCGCGCCCGCTGCCCTACCGCGGCGCGCCGCCCGACAGGTGCGTAGCGAGCGCGGCCCGGCCGCTCGGCCGCGTGACCGCCGCGCGACCGCCGCGTGACCGCCGCCGTGTTGCAGGCAGGACGCGGAGATGCGCGAGGCGCTGGGCGAGGCGGCGGAGGAGCGCGACGCGGCGGCCGAGCAGGCGCGCGGCGAGCTGGCGCAGCGCCTGCTGCAGCTGGAGGGCGCCGCGCGCCGCCTGCGCGCCGAGTGCCGCGAGCACGCCAAGACGCTGGACGCCGCCGAGGCGGAGCTGGTGCGCCAGGTGAGTGCGGGCGGGGCGGGGCGGGGCGGGGCGGGCGGGGCGGGCGGGGCGGCTGACGCTGTGTGTGTGCAGATGGAGGGAGGCGAGGCGGGCTGGGAGGTGAGCGAGCTGTTCGGCGCGGGCGCGTCGGGGACTCCCCCCTCGCTGCCCGCCGACGACCAGGACGCACCGCGCCGCGACCAAGAGGACTATTACCTCGCGGTGAGATCATTTTTCTCTTAGTCCCAGAGATGACGACCAAAACCATGTATCGTCAGTTTCGACCATATTGCTATATATCTCTGCTTTAATTTGATAGTGGCACATAACGAAATGTGTATTTTTATGATAGTGTTACCATTAGACACAAATTAATCTAAAATACTATGTGAATAAAACTCATATTTTTGATAGATTATATGTTGATTTAAGCAACTTTCAAAGAGTTGTCATTATTAAAATAAAATATATAAATAATTCATTATTTTGTTTTATTTAAACTGCTCTCCTGAAAAAAGTTCATTTTTGAGATATGTCGTTATCAAATTAAAGCAGCGAATTATGGTCGAAACTGTATAAAATCGTTAGATTATGTGATTCTAAACCCGACTTGGTAGGTAGTAACGGTCAAAAGTGTAACAATTGCATGTGAGGCTATTTCTGCTGTGTCCAAAAAAAAAAAGGCAGTCGGTATCATAGCGATCCCATCAAAAACATCTTTCCTGTAAAAAAATACCAGCAATGCAGATCAGTTTTTCTACCCCAAAAAGTTGTGTGAGATCCATGTAATAACCAAGTCGATTAATTCATTTACTATGCGATTCAACTAAGAATAGGACTGACCCGGCGCCATATTGGTTCGTAGTAGCTGTCAAATCGCACAATTTAGGTAGGGTGAGCAAAACAAGATTTTTTAAAATAATATTTTTGTTGAATAAAAATAATATTTTTAATATTTAATAATTCGTAAAAAAATATATAATAAATAATAATAATAAATAACACCCAACAGTCACATACATAGTCCTGACCCCACACTAAGATCGAGTCTTGTGTCGTGGGTATCAGGAACTACGAGAGACTTTTCGGTCTCACAAACACCCAGACCCGGAAGAAATATTTGTCAGCCGCACAAACATTTCTCTCAGTGCGGGGATCGAACCCGCGGCCTCTCGTTTCACAGGCGGCGTCTAACCAACTGCGCCACGGAGGCTGTCAAATGAATGAATAATGTCGTGTTATACTTAGTTACTTTCTGGCGAATAATTACACATGAATTAAATAAAAAGTTAAAAAAATATACTTTTTTAAGCTATTTATGACTAAACATTCTTGTTTGTGTGACCATATAACATTTTGTAATTGTTTCAATTTATTTAGTTAATTTATGTTCAGGAGTTTGACTATGTGAAAAAAAATATAATTGATGTGTGATATTTGACAACTAAAGGTCATTGACGTTCCTATTCTTATTTGAAACGCATAGTAGTCCTTGCTTAAGGGACGTTCTGTATAAAGTTATTACGTAAGTTATTATCATATCAGTATTAAAAATTCTTTACGTTTTAAATAAATAGATCGACTTGGCCATCGCATGAAAACATAATGTATCGTACAATTTATACATAATGGTGCTGGCACTGCCGTGCCCCCAGATACGTCTGATATTGGAAATGTACATAGATTTTATAATTTTATGACGAATAAGTTGGTTTTCAGACATTTTGCGCGTAGTATATAGCTGAAGCGAATTTTTGAAAATGTCAACAAATTTAGCCGACCTGTATTATAGCAATCCGAATATTTTTTTTTTCTACCGTTCGTAAATAAGGCAGGATTGCAAAAAAAAATGTTTTCAGACATTTTAGATGTCACATGTACTCCCAAAAGAGAAAAGAACGTTTTGGAGTCGCTTGTCCGATGCCTGAGCGCTTCTTACGTTTCTGCTGCGGTGGGAATGGTTTTTTTGCATATTATACTCCAGCCACTCTCTTACTATAGGGGCATTCCACGCGAAGCGGACAGGTAAAAAATCTCGATGTTTCTGATTTCAGAAATATTTGAGTATGTTCTACCTATATATGCCCTTAATTCGTGTATCAAATATTTTTCTAATATAGTGACTGGTTAAAGAATTAAGGACCTTTGAAATTATACAGTACAATAATACAGTACTTCAAAGCCGATTATCTAGTCATAAAATTATTGATTAAAATAATTAAACCGCTGGATTTAAAACTTTATTTAATGAGCTTTTTAATTGCATTTTTGGATACGAAAATAAATTGTTTTTTTTTCCATATTTTTTTACTTTAATTTTTTTTACTTCGATTTTCACAAACTACGACCATATCGATTTTTATTTATTTTTTATGAAAATAGCTAGTATTGTATAGAACATTCTTGCCAAGTTTTATTATGGGTTGGGAAGTGGTTTACGAGCTATACTGGAAATATGCGCCGCACCGCGCCATACGCCCGTC
The DNA here is from genome assembly GCA_009982885.2 of Hyles vespertilio. NCBI lineage: Eukaryota > Metazoa > Arthropoda > Insecta > Lepidoptera > Sphingidae > Hyles > Hyles vespertilio. The sequence goes on along the minus strand of CM042821.1, from coordinate 20,738,531 downwards.
ACGTGCGTGAGCTTGCAGACATTATTTCTTTAGTACTTTGATATAATATTTAAAATAAAACGAAATATTTTTATGTGACTAACTACAACATTATTTACAGGCTTTTACAACTTTAAATGTCACACTGTTACTTGTGCGTGTTACCATAACACCTTCAGTAGTAGGAATGAAGGCATGATATTTTTTTGTGCCTGGTATTGTCGCTGCCGACTCAAATCTGCTTTTGAAAGACTTTTTTCGAGCATAGAAAATCTGCATTTGTGGAATTGATTTTCTCGCCCAATGGTACAAACGCTCAGCTGTGCTATTGCTTCGTTTAACGCCGATTGTAGACTAGCTGTTTTATTTTAAACAGGATTTTTACACGTCCATTTATGTAATATGAGATTTTTTATTTAAATAATGAAAAATAAAATAATTTATATTAATGATTAGTCAACAGCTAGGCTAGTTCCTAGTATAATGTGTAATTATATTAGAATACTTGAAAAGTATGATTTTTTACAATTATAGTTGACTTTTTTGTTATGGCACATAAAATCTTTTATCGAAATAATCGAAAACATAGCGCCACTGTCTAGTAAAGTGGACGCTAAAAGAAATATAAAAAGAACTAAGAGCGGGATTTTCAATGAACTAGTTCGCATAGTTCACCTAAAGGAGCGCTCTTCCCACCTAGGTCGTTCGCGAACTACCCAAGACTACAAACGAAGCAATAGCACAGCTGAGCGTTTGTACCATTGGGCGAGAAAATCAATTCCACAAACGCAGATTTTCTATGCTCGAAAAGAGTCTTTCAAAAGCAGATTTGAGTCGGCAGCGACAATACCAGGCACAAAAAAATATCATGCCTTCATTCCTACTACTGAAGGTGTTATGGTAACACGCACAAGTAACAGTGTGACATTTAAAGTTGTAAAAGCCTGTAAATAATGTTGTAGTTAGTCACATAAAAATATTTCGTTTTATTTTAAATATTATATCAAAGTACTAAAGAAATAATGTCTGCAAGCTCACGCACGTGACGGGCGTATGGCGCGGTGCGGCGCATATTTCCAGTATAGCTCGTAAACCACTTCCCAACCCATAATAAAACTTGGCAAGAATGTTCTATACAATACTAGCTATTTTCATAAAAAATAAAAAAAATCGATATGGTCTGTTTGTGAAAATCGTAGTTAAAAAAATTGAAATAAAAAGAATATGGAAAAAAAACAATTTATTTTCGTATCCAAAAATGCAATTAAAAAGCTCATTAAATGAATTTTTAAATCCAGTGGTTTAATTATTTTATAATCAATAATTTTATGACTAGATAATCGGCTTTGAAGTACTGTATGCCCACCAGTTGGCCAAAATTTCAAAGGTCCTTAATTCTTTAACCAGTCACTATATTAGAAAAATATTTGATACACGAATCAAGGGCATATATAGGTAGAACATACTCAAATATGTCTGAAATCAGAAACATCGAGATTTTTTACCTGTCCGCTTCGCGTGGAATGCCCCTATACATAGTCACTCACAAGCTGTCCTAACCGTTGAAATAACGCTCACTTAAAGTGACAACAAACTATAAGTTGCTCAGGCGGTCGTGGGTGTGTCGCTGGTTGTCCGAGGGCTCGCGGACGTGTTTTTTCTTCTATTCCCAATGATAAGGCATAGTTTGCTTATCTCCCATTGACGAAGTTTTCGGGGGTGGAAGAGTAGGTTTTTAAAAATTCAAAATTATCAATTATAATAGACGTTTTTATAGCATAGATACGTTGTCCGCGCTCTATTTTGTCAAGACAAAAGCAAGGTGATTGCCCAACTTGCAATCAGTCACGCTTCAACACGGTCGATATGGAAAAGTTGTTTGATAAAGGAAGGTGCTGCACTGAATTCTTCTGATATAATTTTTTTCTACATCTGGTTAATTCATTTCATCAATTTCAACAATTTTCAGACAGATTGCTATGATACCGATCGGTAAAATTCCTTAACATATTTAGAATGGTCTCAAAATTTGTTGCATCCGAATTTTCTTTTTTAATTTTTCTAAATTATTTTTTGGGTTCGCGCTACACTATTAACTTCTGAAAAAAATATTTTTGGTATCTTATCGATATCTTATAGCTATTATATAACTACAGTCAGAAAATCAGACAGATTGCTATGATACAGTCCGGTAAAATTTGTTGACATTTTTGAAAATTCAGTGCGGTCAAACGCTACGCGAAAAATGTCTGAAATTGGTATTTTCGAGTTCGAAATAATCAAATCTATCAATTTGATGCGGTTGTGGCCGTATTGCTATGAGACAAAAATTTTGGTTGTCATCTCTCGTACTATCTACATAGTACTAATTAAATTCGTAGAGTGAGGCAAAAATCCAATTGAGTGGACAAAGATTGCTTAACTGCTTCCGAAAGCGGCATAAAGATGCCACGCCGCGCATGTAGTAGTGTCACTTCCACTTGTTTTCTCTTCCGGGGCGACATCAATAATGAGACACATGAGGCGCGTGAACAGCGCGCTCCACGAGACTGTCGTAGAGATGTAGATGTTTATTGACATCTAGCGGTCCGTTACAACTTCACTTGGATGTAGATATTTTATGATTCAACACTAGATACTGTTATTTTTCTTATTGACTCTTGGATTTTACCTAAACTCGACGTAGTTATTCTATCGTCCCTTTTTCTTCCAACCATGCCTGCTGAATCTCGTCCCGTTCCGCCAGTTCAGTTATTTCTCGTTCCCTACCATTGTTTCTCGTCATATCCCATCCCGTCTCATTCCGTGCTTTTATATTTGGCCCTATCCCATAAAATGAAATCTATCAGCTATCCCAGTCCGAACCTGTTCCTACCACTCTATTATATCCCATCTCTTCACAAGCACAGCATTATTAAAAAATGTTGCATAAGAGGCAAAAATATATTTTTGTTAATAGCTTCTATTTTTTTTTTATTGCATTGAATGGCGAGACGAGCAAGCCGTTCGCCTGATGGTAAGCGATACGACCGCTCATGAACAGTAGCAATATTCCACTGCGCTCGCCATCCTGAGACATAAGATGTTAAGTCTCAATATGTCCAGTAGTTGCTCTGGCTACAATGTCCTTCAATCCGAAACACAACAGTGCATTTAAGCAGTGTTGTTTCACGGGAGAAATAGACATTGCGGTGGTACCTACCCAGATGGCCTCTCACATATGAGAGACCTACCACCAGTAAAATCTTAAATTAAATTAAATAAATTAAATTAAAACAGTAAATTCTATCGCATGTAAACGATTAAAGTTACGCAACTCAATAAGATAACATGTTCACGGAGGGTCGCGAGTTCAAATACCAGCTTATATCTACTTTTTCGTGCTCACGCTCGCGTCGATAGTCGCTTAAGAGCGTTTATACCTTCCGCGCGCTTTTTGGCTTAAAAACAGGACTTTTCAAACGAGTTAATAGCCACCAATAAACAATTTAAAGGAAAAATAATTAGTACTATATTTAGAAAAGGTTGTCATCTAGGGAGTTTGGTGGAAAACATTATAGATTGATGGATAATTTGTGAGTACTATAAGGATTACTTAACACAAGTTTCTTTATTTAGGCTTTAAATGGCAATTTAGAAGCTTAAGATATCCGAAATCATTAAATATAAGATGAAAATGAAAATATTATCAGACTTTTAAGACTCTTATGGAGGGATTTTGCTGAGAAAAATAATCATTTTGTGTTTAGTTCCTGAAAAATAAAAATTTAAACAATGCGAAATTATTCAGAAACTCTCGTCAAGAACATATTTTTTTTCACCAACTTATTGTACATAATTTTTTATAGCAATTGCATATTATAATAGAAGAACATCTTATCAATAAATTACCATTTTTATATTTCAACAAAATTAGTTTTCATGTTTTCTACAAATATTTTAAAAACCACTATAAAACACGCTGTCCGACGTGCATCAAATCAGACCGCCGCAAGGCCTTCTAGAGGGAGGATGTATCGCTCGTCGCTCCGGCCTAGCTGTAGTCGATTTTTGCCGTGCGTAGTAAAAATAGCCACGCGCGGACTGCGATTGTCACATCTTAGTACTTTGGTAGTAAATTTTTTTTTTATTACTTACTATTATTTTGTAGTGAGTATAAATTATGTTTCAGATAATATAATAGGATGTAATTGCGAGGCTAAATTATGTTATGTATTATAATATAAAATTAAATATATGTAGGATTTGAATGTTAAGAAGAAAGATGAGTAGAATGAAACGTTACACGAATGATTGATATGGAACGTGGTTTGTGTGAGAGAGATGACTAATGAAAGTATTTAAGATGGAAAGAGTACGAGGATGAATGATACAGATGTTGAAGTATGCAAGGACGGAATAGAAGAGAACAGTCTGGAAGACGTGGAGGACGGCTGAAGTGAAGACGAGTTTTAAGACTATAATATATTCAATATTACCAAGACGATCTTTGTTTAATTTGACCCATTACGAGACTATTCCCACATATATTTTGTAATTGTAAGGGGTTGTAAGGCCCCTAACTCTATTCATGTGTTCGAACACGAAATGTATATATATAAAAATGAATGTTTATTTGTATGTCATCGATGAACTCAAAAACTACTGGACCGATTTGGCTTATTTTGGTCTTGAAATATTCGTGAAAGTCCTGGGAAGGTTTCAGGAGTGAGAAAAGTTGGAAAATTTCTAAGGAAGATACTAAAAACCTTTTTTTTGGGTATCGTTCAAGCGTGATGCGTCCAGCCAATATAGGCTGATCTTTGTTTGTTTGACGGGAGACGTAAAAGACGGTCCAGCTTCAACTACCATCCAACGTAAAATGATCTATCTTTCCATTGTCGTTCATTGACGGCTGACGAAATAGAACAAAATTCAAAAAATGTGTACATCGTGTATATAATATTATCTAGATACGGCGTCTTGCGCGTAATTTTGTTAAATGTAAAATAAAACGATGTCCACATCTACCAAAATCGCCCATTGTTTTTTGAGATTATTGCAACAGTTTTAAACAAGGTATACTCTATCGAAGCGTTTTGCCGGAGTACACCAAAATATATCTAATTATAATTTTTCGTTTTCATAAAGGACATTGTTTTTTGAATTGATACTTTTAGATGCGCTGGGGGACAAATTTAAACTCCGCATTAGTATTGTTTTCAGACTCAAGAATAAAAAAAATATTGCTACGTTGACATTATAATGAAACGATATGCAGTTTTATATTTTTAAATATTTGTTTTATTACTTACGTCACCTGGTAAGGCAGTATGAAGGTTTTATTAATTTGTATATGGTAACGTACTAGACGCGACTGCCAACAAGTTTACGATGGTCACGGGTTCAAATTCCAGGGCACACCTCTGACTTTTCGGATTAATTTCTACGTCAAATAAAATCCGCCAACCCGCACTAAGCCAGCGGGGTGGACTATATCTTCTTCTATAATATAAAAATGAATCGCAAAATGTGTTGGTAAGCGCATAACTCAACAACGCCTGGACCAATTTGGCCAATTCTTTTTTTTTGATGTTTTTTTTACTTTATTACTAACAAAAAGTAATGGCGTGCAATATTATTTGGAAAAACAGCATTTTGGTGCTGAAATAAGGGAAGGAATATTGGATGAACAATAAAAAACGCTTAAGTTTTTAATGTCAAAATTTCATAAGGCAATCTTTATATGTACATGTATATGGAGAGACGGGATATAATAGAGTGGAAGGTACGGGAGAGGGCTGGGATTGCTGACAGATTTGATAGGACGAAATGTAAATGCACGTTATAAGACGGGATGGATAATAAAGAGAAAGGACGGGACGGATCGGGAAGAGATTGAACAGACGGATGAGACGGGATTGAGCCGGACAGTAGGACAGCTACGTCAAGTTTAGGTATACAAGAGTTTATAGGAAAAATAACATGTATTTGGTGTGGAGTGGAATCAAAAAATATATGCACCCAGGCGAAGCTGGGCCGGGCCGCTAGTGATTAATAAAACGTCCGTAATGTCTACTGATTGAACACTGATTTGAATGCAACTTAACAATGTAATAATAACGAAAATATGATTAGTATCTAAATTTGTATTGTTTATTGCTTGCACAGTAATATTTGTCTACTTATAATGCAAACAAAAAAAAAAATGATATTATATTACCAATATATAAATCATAAGTTACATTTCAATTGAATGTTAGAATTTTGAAGCGCACGGATCAAAGTTGGTTGAGCTGACTTTATAGCGAGCCGACGCGGCAGCTCTACGCACACAGCTTTGGTCGCATATGTGTGCGTCAAATTAACGAAGAAATACCTACAGTTGACTTTGCGCGCAAGGTGTAAACGCTCTTAACGAATACGAATGTAGAGCGGTGCGCGTGTGTGTGCAGAAGTTCCGTTCGTACGTGTCGTGCGCGGGGCGGCTGGCGCGGCTGGAGAGCAAGGCGGCGGCGGTGCGCGGCCGCCTGCTGGGCGACGACGCGCCCGCCCCCCCCGCGCCGCCCACGCCGCCCACGCCCCCGCGCCGCGCCGCCGCGCGCCTGCGCCGCGGACAGTTCGCCGCGCCGCTGGACCACCGGCTGCCCGTCGTGCTCACCTCGTGCGTGCGCGTCATCGCCACCTACGGGCTCAAGCACCAGGGCGTGTTCCGCGTGTCCGGCTCGCAGGTGGAGATGCAGGCGCTGCGAGCCGCCTTCGAGCGCGGCGAGGACCCGCTGGCGCGCGTGCGGGACGCCTCCGACATCAACTCGGTGTGCGGGCTGCTGAAGCTGTACCTGCGCGAGGTGCGGCCGCCGCTGCTGCCGCCGCAGCTGCAGGAGCGCCTGCTGCGCATCGCCGCGCTGCCCGACCACGCCGAGTTCGTGCGCCGCCTGCGCGACACGCTCGCCGCGCTGCCGCTGCCCGCGCTGCTGGTGCTGCGCTACCTGTTCGCCTTCCTGTCGCAGTGAGTGTCCGCCGCACGCGCCCGCACTCGGCCCGCCGCACCGCACACTCACCGCCGCTCCGCTTGCAGCCTCACCGAGTTCAGCGAGTACAACATGATGGACGCGTGGAACCTGGCCATCTGCGTGGGGCCCACGCTGCTGGCGGCGTGGGGCGAGGGCGGCGCGCAGGTGACGGCGCAGAACCTGGTCAACGAGCTGGTGAAGCGCACCATCCTGCACCACCGCGACGTGTTCCCGCAGGACGTGGCGCCCTACGCGCTCTACACGAGATTCAAGTGAGTACACCGCGCCCACTTTTAAAAATTAATATCTTTTGGTGGTGCCAAGATGTACAGTTTCGGACTTTCGACTGTACATTTGCTGACACGGCGCGGTGTGTGTACATACGTCACGCCACGCACTGATATAAATATTGCCTTTAATCAATAAAACATTGAGTGCTATCATAACTGCATACTAAACATATACATAGCGGAACGAATCGCCAAACTTAACTTGTAATATTTTACGTATTAAACTCATTAAATTCAGTGATTCTTTCCTTGAGCACTTCATCCAACTATCATCGTTCAAGTGTACAAACTGTACAGTATTCTCTAAAATACTTATCATTATTTTGTCCGAATATAGTCTATGGTTGTGTGGTACGATAGAGGAATCCAAAATTTTGTGGAGTATCTAGGCACATTGGTGAAGTTCCCGATCATTCGAAGTCCCTATCCTTTGTAGAGTGACCCCCCAGGATCTACAATATTTTTACCGATACTATGAATCTGATGAGCATTCTCCTTTACTTTTTACATTCCAAAATCAGCATTTTAAAACCCCATATAATATTGTGGGAACCTAATTGTTCGTAATCTCTACATCTATACATATGAATAAAATTGAAGTGTCTGTTTGTAAAGTGAAAAAGAAAATGTCCAATATCGTTATATACACGATACCTATAACGAAAATGATCTTACAATTTTTTTGTCTGTCTGTCTGCCTGTTTGTTCCGGCTAATCTCTGAAATGGCTGGACAGATTTTGACGGGACCTTTATTGTCAGGTAGCTGGTATAATAAGGAGTAATTTAGGCTACATTTATTTTAGAAAAATCATTTATTTTTGAAAAATAAAGTAATGTTGCAATGCCCGCGCGCAGCTCAGGCGCCTCCCACCACTTCTCCCACCAACGAATCAATAATTAAAATAAAAATGCAAAAACACAAAAAAAAACGAAATAAACTAATTAACTTCTTTGTTAAATTCCACGCGGACGAAGTTGTGGGCACAGCTAGTAAATTAAATAAAAACATATTTTATTCATTACTCATTATCATGTAACTGCAAACAGCGATCACGTCACAGAGCAGGCGGCGAAGTGAAAATTCAGTTCATTTTGATAGAACGCGAAACTGAAGTTTCAATATAGTTGATATATGTAAGAAGGTATACGCGTACAATGTTTGGTATGTATGTTGCAGCGACGCGGAGGGCGAGCAAGACGCGCGCGACGACGCGGCGGACGAGCGCGGCGACGCGACCGACGCGGCGGGGGGCGCGGCGGGCGCGGCGGGGGGCGGCGCGGGCGACGCGCTCGCCGACGCGGCCGCGCACGACCTGTCGCTGTACGACGACGACGACGGTCAGTACGCGCGCAGCAGCGCAATATATCCTTGTTTATTTATAACGTGCTTTTATTAGCTTCGCCTGTACATAATATGTATGTGACGGAATCTTTCAAGTAGATTTCGACCACTTCAAAACGTAGGATTCCCTTGAAATTTTGCGAACTTGCCAAGGACCGATAACAATACAGTAATTGACAAAATATTTGACATTCATCATCATCATCTCAGCCACAGGAAGTCCGCTGCTGAACATGGACCTCCCTAAGGATCCCCACGTCGCCCTATTGGAAGTGGCCTGCATTCAGCGACTTCCTGCAACCTCAGTCAGTTCGTCCGTCGTTCGTGTAGGCGAGCGTCCGAGATTACGCTTCCCTATGTGTGACATTATCTTAACTGTTAGTTAAGATTTTTATGGATATATTTTTTTCGTAAAAATATTAAAATTGGGTTATTAGCGTGTAACTGTCTACAAAATCGAGAGTCGAGCCCACAACTCCGATGGTGGTGGGCACAACATGGACATTGGACATGGTCTTCGTTTTTCCATGTTCATTAAAATTCATAAGACTCCTTTAGCGAAACTTAATTGAGGTCTCCCAGCGATTGTGCCAAGAATAGGAACAGATGCACCCAGTATCAGTTTTTTTAATCTATTATATAACTGTCTGTGTTATTTGGTAAATTGAGATGTTTTTTGCAGACGATCCGAGCGACGAAGGCGAGAATGGAGATTGGTGCGACCGCGACGGCGCGGAGGCACACAGGTGAGAGTGGGGCTGCGCGGGCTGCGCGGGGCGCGGGGGGCGCGCGGGCGCGGGGGCGCGCGGGCGGGGCGCGGGGCGCGGGCGGCGCGGGCGGCGCGGCGCGGTACTGACGGCGCGTGTGTTGCAGGGCGGGCGGGGAGCGGCGCCGCGGCTCGCAGGTGGGCGCGCCGGCGCGCTGACGGCGCTCCCGCTCCGACGGTCCGACCGCACGCTCGAGAGCCGCTCCACTGCCAGACGTCTAGCGAAACATACATCCCTTAGTTAAAACCTTCCACCGGTCGGATGATGGCTCGCCGGACGGAGCGGGAACGACGTGTCCGGGCTGGCCGGCTCGTAGCGCACTTGACTCGTGGCATGAATTTTACTCTGTATATTGGTCTCAGAATAATAACTAAAGCATAGAAGGAGCCCGAAACATACTCATATACTTATCCTGTTTTTTCCGATGGGCCAACATCATGGGAGAGAATGAGACGAATAATATGTGCTAGCGACGACTCATGTTCACTGATGAAACGTCAAATTGCTATGTTGGGTATGATTACGCGACCGAATTAAAAAGTGCAGTCATGTCAAATGTTACAAATGGCCAAAGCGCCGACACAATTTAGTTACGACATATTCAATAGTGATGTGCTGCACATTTTACCGATAATATAAATAATGTATATTTTAGTTTACTAGCCATGTTACATAAATTGACTTGTACTTTAAAATACCTACCCGGTAGTGTAGTCTAGGATACTCTTCATAATTTTCGATGTCATCATGTTATGGCAAAAAATGTCTCTTTAGAGGCTTTGCTTATCTACTAGCAGAGTAACGCAATCACACATGCAATATTTTTTTTACATTTACATGCAGAAGTTTCAACTGCTAATTCAAAATAGGTTTTCATGGGAGTTTTCTTTATCTTAGTAACAACTGAAGACACCAAAGAACACCTTTTCAAAAAAGGTAGATCATCGTATTATATTTTTTGTTACAGAACAACAAAAACAAAAACTTGTGTCTTATCTTTGTAGCTCTGTAGCTAATAAATAAAAAAATGGCAATGGATTTGAAATAAATAATAATGATTAATGTATGAATATTTACCACTGTGTCTACGAATTTGCTATAAATAAAGTTCATGCATCGATATCGATAAACTATCAGAAGAGATCACAGCACAATTATTTCTTGTTGTCAAAATTAGAGTGTACGTTGAAATGTCAATAGCGCTCCTTCGATGTTATTCATTGTTCTGAGATATTGGTACCTTGTAGATTGTAAAAGTACAAAGTCGTGCGAACACGATCGGTGGTGGCTGGTTTTCTCGATTCGCATGTTAGTCGGTAGTGAGTAGTCGGAGGCGGCGCGTGGCTTGTACGGCACGCACCCGCCCGCGTCGCTTCCGTCGCGTCTGTTGCGCTCGTGCACACATACAATGCACGCGCACATTATTAGAGCAGACTAGTAGAATACGCATTTTATCCGAGTGTGCGGGATGTTGTTCGCTTGTACCGTAGTGGTAGTCGGTAGCGTTCATTGTTCGGCCGTGCGGCTCCGTGACAGTAGCGTGTGGTTGTGCAGGCGCCAGTGACGTCACAGGCCGCCGCCGCGCCCGCCGCGTCCGCCGCTCCCGCCGCCGCCCGCTGCAGGTGAGCACCGCCGCATTAACACTATTTTGTGAAAAACGAGTCGCATCGCAGTTCGTAGACTTAGCGACTTTGGGGTTAACATATCTTTATCTTATTTTGATTTTTGGTGATCTAGATGTAATTATTATCTGTCGCAGACGGCTCGCGGAGAGCACTCCTGACCTCGTGCTGGACCTGCCGGCGCGGCCCAGCCCCGCCGCCTCCCCCGCCGCCCCCGCCGCCCCCGCCGCCCCCGCCGCCGCGCCGCCCGCCGCACTCGCCGACGCAGCCGACGCGGCGCCCGCCGCCGACGCCGCCGACACCTTCCTGCACAACAGAGACACGCTCAAGAAGAGGCCGCATCACAAGTGAGTCTCGCGACGCATTCGACGGTCGCTCACTGAAGTCGAACGCGAATACGGCGCGTCGCGGAGAACGCTTCGGAACGGTGCGAGTGTAGACTCATACGTGTGCGCAGGCAGTCCCGGTCGGAGGGCGGCGCCGACGCGGCGGAGGGCGGCGCGGCGCGCGCCGACGGCAGCCCCGTGCCGGCGCGCAACACGGCGCGCGTGGCCGCCAAGTTCGCCGAGCTCACGCTCACGGGCGGCTCGCTCAAGCCCGCGCTCGCCGCTAAGCCCGCGCTGCTGCGCCGCCCCACGCCGCACCCGCACGCGCCGCGCGCGCCCGCCGCACCCGCCGCGCCCGCCGCACCCGCCGCGCCCGCCGTGTCCGCCGCGCCCGCCGTGTCCGCCGTGTCCGCCGTGTCCGCCGTGTCCGCCGCGCCCGCCGCACCCGCCGCGACCGACACGCACGCCGCGCCGCGCTAGGGCCGGCTTGTACGATAGATGTATTGATGATGTATTTTTTGATGTAATTTAGGCCGACATACGTGGCCGCGCTGAGCCGGCGCGCCCTGCGCCCTCGTGTACTCCGCAACGTGCTGTACCTCTGTAACTTCATACTCGATTAAACAGTATTACTGATAAAATGTCATGCTCGTTTCAATTCATACTGATTATTATAATTATAATTTCAACTTACAGAACGGTTAACAGGTCGACGTAGCAATCGGGGTATGTGGTGAGGCGCGGAGGAGGACACGCCGCGCACCTCTGCATATCAACCACATTACATTATTTTTTGCATTTGCGTTGGGGTGTTGAAATGACTGCTATTATCGTTAAGGAAAAAACCATTCTCATTCTTACGATTCTATTACGTAAACCCTCCCCCCCGCTCCCCTCCCTCTTCCAATTAGTTTAAGTTTTTCTCATAATTATATCCATGTATATCATGTTCCATATACACATATACACATATACACATATACACATATACACATATACATACATCGATCAGTTACAAGTTGTTGATAAAATATCGGCGGGTCCTACGTAAACTGTCGAAACTATTGATTCGCTACTTTATACCAATAACATTGTATCTGGCAAATTAAATATTTTATTATGTTCATGTTATGTCTTGCAATTTTATCCGATTGTAAAACAGTTGAAGATATACTTGTATACTACGTTGATACAACCGATGGGCGTTTCTGTAAACATTTTAGAAAAGGTTGTCATCAAGGGATTTTGGTGGAAAACATTATAGATTGATGGATAATTTGTGAGTACTATAAGGATTACTGAACACTAGTTTCGTTATTTAGGCTTTAAGTGGCAATTTAGAAGCTTAAGATATCCGAAATCACTAAATATAAGATGAAAATAAAAATATTATCCGACTAATAAGACCCTTATGAAGGGATTTTGCTGAGAAAAATAATCTTTTTATGTTTAGTTCCTGAAAAATAAAAATTTTAACAATGCGAAATTATTCGGAAACGCTCGTCAAGAACTTTTTTTTTTCACCAACTTATCGTACATATTTTTTTATAGCAATTGCATATTATAATAGAAGAACATCTTATCAATAAATTGCCGTTTTTATATTTCAATAAAATTAGTTTTCATGTTTTCTACATATATTTTAAAAACCACTATAAAACTCGCTGTCCGCCGTGCATCAAATCAGACCGCCGCAAGGCCTTCTAGAGGGAGGATGTATCGCTCGTCGCTCCGGCCTAGCTGTAGTCGATTTTTGCCGTGCGTAGTAAAAATAGCCACGCGCGGACTGCGATTGCCACATCTTAGTACTTTGGTAGTAAAACATATTTTTTCTTTTTATTACCTACAATGATTTTGTAGTGAGTATAAATTATGTTTCAGATAATATAATGGGATGTAATTCCGAGGCTAAATAATGTTATGTATTGTAATATAAATAAATAAATAACACCCAACAGTCACATACATAGTCCTGACCTCACACTAAGATCGAGTCTTGTGTCGCGGGTATCAGGAACTACGAGAGACTTTTCGGTCTCACAAACACCCAGACCCGGAAGAAATATTTGTCATCCGCACAAACATTTCTCTCGGTGCGGGGATCGAACCCGCGGCCTCTCGTTTCACAGGCGGCGTCTAACCAACTGCGCCACGGAGGCTGTCTAACATAAATTATATAAAATTAAATATATTTCGTAATTGTAAGGGGTTGTAAGGCCCCTAACTCATTTCATGTGTTCGAACACGGAATGATTAATAAACGTCCGTAGTGTCTACTGATTGAACACTGATTTGAATGCAACTTAACAATGTAATAATAACGAAAATATTATTAGTATCTAAATTTGTATTGTTCATTGCTTGCACAGTAATATTTGTCTACTTATAATGCAAATAAAATATTTTTATGGTATTATATTACCAATATACAGGGTATATCAAGACTGCTAACGAAAACTAAGCCGGGTGGTAGTTTAAGCGACTTCAGACACAATGCAACAGAAAAAGTTGCAAAAATAAGCGACAATTTTTTTTTTGAATTTTTTTCCTATTGCCATATTTTGGTGGTAAATAATTTTTTCCTAAAATAATAGTGTATACCCTTTAATTTGTAAATACTCTAAGATATAAGAGAGTTTAAATTATTATTTTAGCAAAAAACTATGGATTTACCACCCAAAAATGACGATATTTAAAAAATCATAAAAAATAATTGTCGCGTTTCTATGCGAAAATTTTAGTTGCATTGTGTTTGTAGCCACTAAAACTACCACCCGGCTTCGTTTTCGGTAGCAGTCTTGAGATACCCGGTATAAATCATAAGTTACATTTCAATTGAATATTAGAATTTTGAAGCGCACGGATCAAAGTTGGTTGCGCTGACTTTATAGCGAGCCGACGCGGCAGCTCTACGCACACAGCTTATGTCGCTTATGTGTGCGTGAAATTAACGAAGAAATACCTATAGTTGACTTTGCGTGCAAGGTGTAAACGCTCTTAAAAAGTTGCCGATGCAAATAAGAAAGCAATAAATACTCGCACACCTACACTTTCATTACGAGACGGCATAGCAAAACGGGATGCGCGTTAAAAAAATAGAAATAGGTCAGTGTTTGTGTGATCCGTACCTATGTAATTGACCTCTAATAAAATAGTGTGGCCGCCGCTATCCTCTCAAAACGGATCTAACACGGAAGCACCTGCGCTGCCGCTTTGATCTTGCCGATCTCGCGCTGACTATTATGATTTTGTCTTGTTATTGACACTACTCGTAAATAAGTTTGAAATTTTTTTTATTGTGACACAGAACATGTAACTTCGGATAATTATTATTTAGTGCTAGTGTTTCTGTGTTATTGACTGTTGGCCAACAATGAATCGGGTCGATTAGGACCTGCAGGGTGGTTACCACGATCTCCGCACCTAAACCCCTTGGATTTCTTTTTGCGGGGCTACATTAAGGGGGAAATGTATGCCTCAGAAGTAAACACAATTAAAGAACTAGAAATAGGATTATTTAAGCATTTGAAAAACTAAAGTGCCTAGCCTCGGACACTGACGTAATTACAATTTAAACAATAATAATAATCTCCGTCGCTTTTACTTGTACGTTCATGTAAATGGAGGACATATCGAAAATTTTAAAATTTAATTTCGGTTTTAGTAATGTATGTTGTGCGCAAGCCCGGATCTAGGGGGGGCCAAGACGGGGTCTGTGCCCCGGGCGGCAAGTTCAGGGGGCGGCATATCGAATCTTGGGGATCAACTACACAACTGTCCCATAACGTAACACCACTTACACGGGCACTGCAGAACTTTTTTTTTTCGCGGGGCCCCAATACTTATGAATGTGTGATAGGGGCGTGTGAAAAAGAGATGAAACTATATTTGTATGATACCTGAACAGCCGAGTCGTCTCATCATCCCCTTTGTGAGACCTGTAAAAGCACACGTAGATGCGGCTCAGGAAAACTAGATCCACGTGCACCCACAGAGCGGAGAAGGAAAGGTCCGAATTGATCCGCCGGATGGAAGTGGCACCTTGCCCTCACGAGATGAGCCGCCGACACCCCACATCCGGTCACCAAATTATGCGCGGCATGGTGAGGCAGCCTCTCGTGGTGATTAGCCGCGATTAGGCCCTTGTACTGTACCACGGGCGGACAGCGGACAACCGTTTCTACGGGTCTCCCTGACCGCGGGTCAACACTCTTCCCTTCGACAGCGACCCATAATACCCACATGGTACAACTTCGTGTCCGGAGTCAAACCCCTCGAAAAACCGGAATAACATGGGCTGATCTCGGAAACCGGTCCCTTACGGGGATCACTATGGCGGTCTTTAAGTCCCATGGACAGTGATCGCTACCCGGGCGGACACTTAAGTCCTACCACCACGAATTGGGTCACTCATTTGGCACTACCCAGGGGTCCCGTGTGGTGAAACTAGAGTTAAAGCCTACGGACGCGAGTGACGTTAACCCTTAAAAGTGAAACTACATACAAGTGAAGTCAATATAAAGCGTGTAAAAAATGCTTAACCTGGTGGTAAAATAGCGTTCTTTCCCGAAAGCCTATGTCATATGGTTGCTAATAATGATGATGATGATTAAGATAAAAATATAGGCAGGTGGGGGCGGCATTTGTCACTTTTTGCCCCGTCTCGAAAAATACCTAGATCCGGCGCGTACGCGCACAACATACATTGCACGCGGCGGCGCACAGTGACAGGACGGATTTCGAGGCTCCTTTACATAGGATTTTTCAAATTTTTTTTGCCTTTTTTCTCAAATCTAAGTATGAGGTATTATTGTTATTACCATAACATTAACTAATATTAGAATTTTGAACGGATTGGCATCTCAAATATTGAAAAAAATGACTTTAAAGATTTTAAATGTATGAAAACGGATTTTGTTTTCGTCCTAACTTTTTTTATATCAAGATGTAAAGCTGAAACTTTCAGGGATTATAAATTAGACCAACACCAAGTCAAACAAGTTGTAACCTTGACCCCGACCCGTCCCGTTTGGGAGATATGAGTTAAGGAAATGTGCACATTTAGCCTGCATTTGGACACGGGCTTTATGTGTTTAAGTAAATTAAATTCTTAAATTTGTCTATGTGATAGTATCATATGATATCTAAAAACATCTGCAACTCATAACCTTGACCTTGAACGACACTGTTTTACAGATATGAATAATTAAAAAGTGCATTTTCTGAGTATGTTGTTACATGGGCTCTCGTAACTAGCCTATACCTGAAATTTGCGATCCAAAATAACAGGAGATTTTGTAACACGTCAGTTTCAGGCCCTACATTATTACTTTTGACCTTAATCTTGAAGAATTCCATTCAAAAGGTACAAATCAAAAATTACAATCATATGAAAATTATAGAATAGAATTATTGAGCGAGAAATACATAGTCTAAACTAGTTGTCTGGTTTGAAATAATCATATTTTCTACAAAATTTATGTCAATAGTGGATGAAAGGGTGTTAGAAAAAAAACATTACTCTATCAAAGTAAGGTAAAATCCATTATTTAAGCTATTACTTTCTAGTCTGAACTAGAAGTAGACAATTCTAACAATAATTTGGCTTCCTCTGAAAGTGGCTGAATATCACGTTGACTTATTCTAGGTCTAAAACTGGACAGATATGGGTCAGATGAAATTAGTAGGTTATGGATAATGTCTTCATTTGTAGCAATTCTGCTGTTTTTGCGTGACTGGAAAGTTCTGAAATATTTAAAATCTTTGTTTTGAGCTTCGGATGCCTCCTCAGAGAGCTTCCCTATTGGAATGAAGTTATTGAACTCAATAATATTTGCACCATGTATGAGTAATATATGCACAGTAGATGGCTTGTCCGGACGACATGACGGAATCAAAAATAATCTTGCTGTATAAAAAAGGAGACCCAATGGATGTAGGCAATTATCGTCCAATCAGCCTAATGCCCTGCTTTTACAAACTTTTCGCCTCCTGTCTGCTCGCAAGAATATCTTCAAAGATTGACGCCCATCAGCCGATAGAACAAGCCGGCTTCAGATCAGGTTTCAGCACTCATGACCACATTCATGTTCTAGACCAGGTAATAGAAAAATATGCAGAATTCCGGAGACCTTTATACCGGGTATCTCAAGACTGCTACCGAAAACGAAGCCGGGTGGTAGTTTTAGTGACTACAAACACAATGCAATTAAAAATTTCGAAAAGAAACGCGCCAATTATTTTTTATGATTTTTTAAATATCGTCATTTTTGGGTGGTAAAACCATAGTTTTTGCTAAAATACTAATTTAAACTCTTTTATAGATTAGAGTATTAATAAATAAAAGGGTATACACTATTATTTTAGGAAAAAAATGTATTTACCACCCAAATATGGCCATAGGAAAAAAATTACAAAAAAAAAATTGTCGCTTTATTTTTCAACTTTTTCTGTTGCATTGTGTCTGAAGTCGCTTAAACTGCCACCCGGCTTCGTATTCGGTAGCAGTCTTGATATACCCTGTATGTAGCGTTCATTGACTACAAAAAAGCTTTCGACACTATATCGCATGATAGTATCTGGGAAGCTCTAGAGTCAATAAACATAGAAGATAAGTACATAAAAATTTTGGAAAACTTATATATGGAAAGCACAAGTAGAATAAAACTGGACAGCACAAAAATTAAAATAAACAGAGGCGTGAGACAGGGCGACCCGCTCTCACCAAAACTATTCATAGCTGTACTGCAACACCTAATGAAAAACTTACAATGGTCGACGAAAGGATTAAACATAAACGGCGAATACCTAAGCCATCTACGTTTCGCCGACGACATAATTCTACTCTCCGAGAACTCTGCACAACTGAATAACATGATTAGCGATCTACACGGAGCTAGCATCAAGGTCGGCCTAGAAATGAATCTTGATAAAACGAAAATAATGACTAATCACCACATAGCGACCATATCTGTAAACAACACCCCTCTAGAGTTTATAGAAAGCTACGTTTACTTGGGCAAAAAGAATTCTTTTAGAAAAAATAGAAACATAGAGGAAATAGATCGTAGAATATCGATAACTTGGAAGAAATACTGGGCACACAAAGAAATATTCAAATCAAAACTCACACCGTCAATAAAGAAAATAGTAATGGATTCAGTTATTTTACCGTGTCTTACCTACGGCTCTCAAACTTGGACTTTCGACCTAAAAACCATGAAAAAAATACAAACAACGCAAAGAAGAATGGAAAGAAGCTTATTAGGAATAAAATTAAGACACATGATAAAAAATGAGCACATTCGCAACAAAACTAACCGTACCGACGCTCTGACCTTTTCACTAAAAAACAAAAATCCACTAAAAACCAAAAATAAATAAAATAATAACTACCACTCCAAAGCAAAAAAATAATATTTATTTCATGGAGCTCGTGCATGTTGATTAATTTGCTTAATGACTTGACTAGCCAACAAATCAAAATATATGCGTAACATATTGAAGGCGGGCCGCCCAGTACCAAACATATAGGACCTATGCCTTATATTAATTTAAATATCTATATGTTTGGTACTGGGCGACCCGCCTTCAATATGTTACGCATATATTTTGATTTGTTGGCTAGTCAAGTCATTAAGCAAATTAATCAACATGCGCGAGCTCCATGAAATAAATATTACTTTTTTGCTTTGGAGTGGTAGTTATTATTTTATTTATTTTTGGTTTTTAGTGGATTTTTGTTTTGAAGTCGGTTTTTATTTTTTTTATTAAAAATTTTAGTTATTTTTATCTTTTTAGTGTTGATAGGCATTTAAATGAAAAAGATTTGGTCTCCACAAGGAATATGTTCTTTCCGATGACAATAAAATCGCTAAAATCGGCTGAAAGCTGCCAAAGATATTGGAATATTCACATGTTTATTATTTGTCCCTCAACTACTGTAGCCTAGCTTTTATACTCAACTCAATGCAAAAAGAATCCTATTAAATTTTGAGGAGTTCTACTCTCCAGGTCCGAACATGATAATAAGATCTTAATGTTGTGTTCCTGGGATCAAACTGTTAATACGTTCTTTCCAATGAAAAAGGAATCACTAACATCGGTTAAAAGCTGCTGAAGATATTAGTATTTACGTGTATTTTAATTTTATCACCCCCCCCCCCCCTCACCCATACCCCTTTTTCCCTCCCTTAATGTAGCTTAACTTTTATAATGAACTTAATGCAAAAAGAACCATTGGAATCCTACTAAATTTTGAAGAGTTCTATTCTCCAGGTCCGAACATAATCATCATATCTTCATGTCGTATTCCTGGGATCAACCTGTCAATACGTTTTTTCCAATGAAAAAGAAATCACTATAATCGCTTAAAAGCTGCCGAAGATATTAGAATTTACGTGTATTTTAATTTTATCACCCACCCCCCCTCACCCCCACCCCTTTTTCCCTCTCTTACTGTATCTTAACTTTTCTAGTGAACGTAATGCAAAAAGAACCATTGCAATTCTCCTTAATTTTAAGGAGTTCCCCTCTCCAGGTCCGAAGATATTCATCAGATCTTCACCAAATTTTTATGGGACCAAACGACAAGCATCAGCTTTCAATCAAAGAAAGAATGATCGAAATCGGTTCACGCAGTACAGAGAAACGAGGTAACAAACATAAAAAAAAAAGCAACATACAGTCGAATTGAGAACCTCCTCCTTTTTTTGAAGTCGGTTAATAAAAATGAAATGGAGATGGGCGGTGTCTTAGAGTAATTACCTCTAGAGAGAGCCGAAATGTACTGTACATCGCAAAAATGAGACACACCGATACAAATTTGTTTATGTCAGAATGAGATGCAAAATAATGTTCTATTTCATGTGACGTGCCGCGTTTAGTTGTTGGGCGAAAAAAGAATTTCGCCAGACAAAGCGACGTCGTTCAAGCAATAAAGCAACCTAATGTCATTGAAATAGGGTCTATTTTAAATCAAGGCCACAATATGGCGCTTATTTTCTTGTGTTGCTAGATATAGCTATTGATGTCTCATGTGCGGTTACAGCGTGAATCTCGGTGTTATAGCAACACTATGACAGTTGTCAAAATGTCCTAGTCATGTCATGTTGTCTGTGTCTTACATTAATTATTAAATGTTGAACCAAGTAACTAAATCGTCTTATTTAAACAACTATAAACAATACAGGCGGGACAAATAGCCCGATACAACGATGACAGGTGGACCATTAGAATTATGAATTGGAAAGGTCCTACGGGTCGTAGGGGTAGAGGCCGCCCGTGCGCTAGATGGACAGACGAACTGGCAAAAGTGGCGGGAGAAAATTGGTTATCCTTGGCTAGACACAAAGAACGATGGAAGTTCTTGGAGGAGGCTTTTACCCGAAGGGGGTCCATGTAAGCCACGACAAAATAAAACCTAAAATAATTAGTTAATCCAATTATTATGTATAATGCAATTGTAATTATTTATTAAGAATGTTACCTATCCCAATTGTTAATCAGCATGTAAATGTAATGTAAGTAGGCTTAAATGGAATTAAATAAAGCTTTATTATTATTATTATTATTATTAGATGGCATGTAATACCATGAATAGAGCTCGACGTATTTATGGGCTGTTGAAGTACAATATTGCCGGAATTTTTCGACATTAACAAATTCTCCACATGTAATTACTTGGATGATGACTTTCAACTGGCTAATTAATTGTGCATCTACACCTGTGATGCGCGCAGTAGTTTCGGGATCGGCAAAAAAATGTCTTGCAGTATTTCCATTATTGGTGGTCCCTGAACCTTGCTTCACAACATCTATGAGAAGTCCCATTTCATCTCAAAATTGATCTTGGATTGCTTTTTTCTTATTAGCCAATTGTTGTTTTAAGTCATCACCTTTAGCTTACCATTTCTTAAAGTCGAATCGATAAGCTATGTGCAATATGCATTCCATGCATCTTATGTGTATGGAGAGAAGACAAACCAAACCTAAGCATATCTACGGGATGACTTCTTTGTGAAAGCATATTGATATTATTCATCTCTGTGGGGTTTGCTTTGCAAATGTCACATGTTGCCGTAGATGTATCGGTCAGTTTCGAGGATATCTTTCCGTCAATCATAGTCATGTGAAATTTGTGGCTAACGCTTACATCTTCAAACAAAGTTGGCTGTAGAGTAGCAATTTCTCTCTCTACTGAAGCCATTTCTTCCTTAATATTTAAATCATTTTCTTTTGCAAACTTGAAATATATTGGCCGACAGTAAAACGTTAAAGAAGCTTTCGGATTTTCCCATACCGCTTCAGCAGTGTCATCTCTTGTCAACTTCAATGGAACAAATGAACACATAAATACGTTGGAATCGTCACCGTCCATTTTTTGTTTATAGTTGCTATATCCAGAAGCACCGTCAAATCCCCATTTAGTGGTAAGAGTCAAATTGCAACTAGCAGAATCAGTTTCTACTGTTTTAAATAATCTTTTAACAGTAATATCTAAAATTGCAAAACTGCAGCTTAAGTTTTACTTCAGATTCGGTTATTGTCATGTCTTCTTTTTCAGGGTAACATTCCTGTTTCTCATTTCTCACACAATTATAGGATGGGAAAATATCACATCCTAAATCCTTTGTTTCTTTCCTCAATGTCATATATTGTCACTTAGATAACTTTAAAGAAGTTGCAATACCCAATGCTTTGTCAGCGGAGCAAGCCCGCTGCTTGGAGCATCTTCGGGATGTTTAATTAGATGCTTTATTAATGCAGCGAAGTCGATCAAATTTTCGTTTTCTTCTGCTTTTTTGGCCAACGCATAGGCTAGGGACTCGAAATCGTTTTCCTCAATAAGAGTTGCTGACCTTCTTTTCTTTTGCGCACTGCTTAGTTGTGAAAACATTTTTCGTGGATTAAATACAGTAGTTGATGTCGACACTGACACAGAATGGGGCACAGTAAGCTCCGATGATGAACCGGGTTCGGTTACTGTAGACGTACTAGCAGTCGTATCTTCATATTCCATCTCAATAGGTGGTATCTCTTCACTCCTGAACTGATCATTATTAATGATCAATTGAATACATTCTGGCCAATTGATTTCCGTATCTAACCAATCAGCAAACTTTTTTAAAAAACTGTCTCGTGTGCTGTTAGCTGACTTCCATTTACGTTTCAAGTTAGAAGTATAAGAAGTACAAAACGACTTCAGTTTTGACTTTTCTTCTTCGGTTAAACTAACAGTCACAGAATTTATCACTTTTTTAAATAGCATGTCTCCGTCAAAATTATTTTGTCTCATGAATATAAATATATCAAGATTTGACACAAATCCTTCCATATTAAACAACTCCAATAATCGCACAAAAAGATAGTGATACGAATCAGTAAAGATAAGTGAAATAAATTTAGGATGACCACTGTATTTAAAGTATTTGGATATATTACCCTTCCCACCACATTTATTTACACAAACAATAACAACAAAATTCCTAGAATAAAAGGTGGCCGGCAAAACATGGTAAACAAAGGGCTAATTACCCCCAATTAACATTACCAAAAGTCGGCCACATCTGTAGAATAACAATGGATATCGAGTGCAGCTGTATGATATAAGAAAATTCTATTAATCAAGGTAAGTAATCCACGTCACCTGGTTGCTTATATTTTAATGTTATAATGAATTACTATGAAGTCATAAATTAGTTAGGGATTATCGTACCACTATTTCATAAAACTTGAAAAAATCAGTACCTGAGCTCAATATCCATTAGCAGCCAGAAAAATGTAAGAATTTAATTTATTTAAACACATTAAGCCCGTGTCCAAATGCGGGCTAAATGTGCACATTTCCTTACCCCATATCTCCCAAACGGGACGGGTCGGGGTCAAGGTTACAACTTGTTTGACTTGGTGTGGGTCTAAGTTATAATCCCTGAAAGTTTCAGCTTTACATCTTGATATAAAAAAAGTAAGGACGAAAACAAAATCCGTTTTCATACATTTAAAATCTTTAAAGTCATTTTTTTCAATATTTGAGATAAGAATCGGTTCAAAACTCTAATATTAGTTAATTTTATGGTAATAAAAATAATATCTCATACATAGATTTGCGAAAAAAAAGTAAAAAAAAAACACATTAGCCCGTGTCAAAATGCGGACTAAATGTGCACATTTCCTTACCCCATAATATCTCCCAAACGGGACGGGGCTGGGTAAAGGTCAAAACTTGTGTCGCTTGGTGTGGGTCTAAGTTATAATTCCTGAAAGTTTCAGCTTTACATCTTGATATAAAAAAAAGTTACGACGAAAACAAAATCCGTTTTCATACATTTAAAATCTTCAAAGTCATTTTTTTTCAATATTTTAGATAAAAATCGATTCAAAACTCTAACATTAGTTAATTTTATGGTAATAAAAATAATACCTTACACTTAAATTTGCGAAAAAAGGTAAAAGGCAAACACATTAGCCCGTGTCAAAATGCGGGCTAAATGTGCATATTTGCTTACCCCATATCTTCTAAACGGGACCGGTCGGGGTCAAGGTCAAAATTTGTATGGCTTGGTGTGGGTTCAAGTTATAATCTCTAAAAGTTTCAGCTTTACATTTTGATATAAAAAAAGTTAGGACGAAAACAAAATCCGTTTTCATACATTTAAAATCTTCAAAGTCATTTTTTTCAATATTTGAGATGCCAAAAAGGTAAAAAAAATTTGAAAATCCTATGTAAAGGAGCCTCGAAATCCGTCCCACTGTGCGGCGCGACAACAACACGCGCCGCGCGCGACTATTTGTTATCTATTCGTATCTACAGGTCAATGAAATTTATTAACATAGGGTGGTTGTTTTTTAATCTTATTTGTATGCTATTTAGTTAGTTTGAAACAAACAAAATCTCTTTTTTGGTTTAATAATTATTGTGTCATGTAGAATTAATACCAAGGACGTATAGTATACGTATTGTAATTTAATGCCCATCGGTCACATCAACGTTGTATAATATTTTATTGTAAAGAATTATAAATCTTTAAATCTACTTGCAATTGGTGCTTATTGCACCAACGCTTTTTTACAATAAAACATATTTTTTTCTTATCAATTTTTTACACTATCCTTAATTCAGTATTATTAAAATTTATTTTCTATTTTTTAGTTGGGTTTTCTATATAAAGCGTGTTTTTTAGTTTTTTTATTATGCACCAACTTGCGACGCGTCAAACGCTTGTATTTCCCTTCTAAACTAAACTCATTTACAAAAAAAAACGGGCACCTAAGCAATGAACCATTTCAAATGTTGCTATTGGTTTGTTTGATAATTATAGGTAGTTTTGATTTCACAATTTTGTAAATTAATAAGCAAATAATCGTTTTCGTCAGTATTATCATAAAATTTTGATAAAATTTATGGGTTTTAATGCTAAAGTTCACTAGTAGTGTAGGCTCGCTAGTAGTGCATATGCTCGTGAAGTAAAAGATAACAAAGATTTTTGTTTGTTAATCTTTAATAAAGTAAAAGCAGATAAATGTTTAGTATCGAGTGTGACCCCCTCTAGCTGAAATCACAGCTTGAATTCGCCTGGGTATGCTAGCGAGGATATCCCGGATACTTGCTTGCGGAATACGTTCCCACTCCGCGGTAATCACATTCTTCAGCTCTCTGATGGTCTGCGGAGCCGGTTGTACTGATCTCACGCGTCGTTTCAGAACGTCCCAGACATGCTCTATAGGATTGAGGTCGGGACTTTGAGAGGCCAATCCAAACGACGAATGCCGACCTCTTGCACATACGCTTCCACATCGCCAGACCGGTGGGCGCGAGCGTTGTCTTCCATAAAAATAGAGTCTTCGCCTAAAGCGGCCAATGCGGGTTGTAGATGAGGAATTAGAACTTCCGTTATGTATCGATGTCCAGTCAGTGAGCCGTTTTCAATGAAGACTAACTCTGTACGATCCATTGAATTTATTCCTGCCTAAAACATAACAGAGCCCCCACCATAAGGTGTGATTTCTTCAAAACAAGCCTCTGCAAAGCGTTCTCCTCGTCTTCGTAGCACTCGCCGACGTTGATCTTCACCGAACAGAGATATCTTGGCTTCATTGGAGAACATTACCCTATTCCAGTCTTCCTGAGTCCATGACTCACAATTTCGAGCAAACCTAAGCCTGGCAACTCTGTACTCACGAAGTAACTTAGGGCCGCGGGCCGGGCGATGACTGCGTATATTGGCCGCGAGAAGCCTCCTCCTGACCGTCCATAGACTAATATGCACATTTCTTACTTCTTCGAGGTTGTTCTTAAGGTCCACATACGAAGACTTGCGATTTCTCAATGCGCGACTCACAAGAAAACGATCATCCCGTGGTTGGGTACATGGTTTTCTTCCAGAACCAGGCTCAATCCTATAGAGCATGTCTGGGAGGTTCTGAAACGACGCGTGAGATCAGTACAGTACAGCTGAAGAATGTGATTACCGCGGAGTGGGAACGTATTCCGCAAGCAAGTATCCGGGATATCCTCGCTAGCATACCCAGATGAATTCAAGCTGTGATTTCAGCTAGAGGGGGTCACACTCGATACTAAACATTTATCTGCTTTTACTTTATTAAAGAAAAAACAAACAAAAATCTTTGTTAACTTTTACTTCACGAGCATATGCACTACTAGCGAGCATACACTACTATATAGTGAACTTTAGCATTAAAACCCATAAATTTTATCAAAATTTTATGATAATACTGACGAAAACGATTATTTGCTTATTAATTTACAAAATTGTGAAAGTAAAACTACCTATAATTATCAAACAAACCAATATATTTGAAATGGTTCATTGCTTAGGTGCCCGTTTTTTTTTGCAAATGAGTTTATATTCATCTGTTCTATGGGACGGACATTTGACTATTAGTTAGAGATCAAGTTTGCGCTCCGTAAGTAAGTGTAGGGAGTATACACATGTCAATTATAAAGCTGAAAACACATTGTAGGTTTTTGTCTTACGCATAGAGTAAAGAGTACAAAACTATGGTAAAGAGCACATCTTACATGGTTCGTACGGGTCGTCAGAGGGCCCACGTACGTTTTTATTTTTTGACGTGACAACGTCTTAAATTAGGTTGCGGCTGGGAGTCACTTATGAAAACGTGTAACGCCCGGTAACGTAGCGGTGCGCGCGCAGCACTAGAGAATTATTTTTCAGTTTCACCCACTTTTTCCAAAATTGTCCCATAGCCCCCCCCCTGCCTTCCCCCACCCTTATTCCGAAATAGTGCCTATTAGCCTCCCCACGAAACCTCCCCCCCTCCCCTACCCCCACCCCGAAAATTTACCTCACCCCCCCCCAATCCTATCTCGGCCAACATAGGTCGTAGACCCACCGAGTTTGGTATCCTCGGAACCGTCTTGGTGAGGGCTACAAATTGACCCCGCCAGAAATCCCAAATTACGCAAAAAATTACCCCCCCAAAAAAAAATATTTTACCTCCAAAACAATTAATTTAAGTTAGCCTCCCCACGAAACCTTCCTCCCCCCCCCCTCCCTTACCCCCACCCCGAAAATTTACCTCACCCCCCCAATCCTATCTCGGCCAATATAGATCGTAGACCCACCGAGTTTGGTATCCTCGGAACCGTCTTGGTGAGGGCTACAAATTGACCCCGCCAGAAATCCCAAATTACGCAAAAAATTACCCCCCCCAAAAAAAAAATATTTTACCTCCAAAAAATTTATTGACGTGACAACGTCTTAAATTAGGTTGCGGCTGGGAGTCACTTATGAAAAAGTGTAACGCCCGGTAACGTTACGATGAGTCACCGAACGAGAGAGAGGCCCGCCGAATGCCTTGCGTCTCTCTCCCACTCAACTATGATCGGTCTGCCGCGCGCGCAGCACTAGAGAATTAGGCGCATTGAATCGGCGCATGCTTGTGTCTCTGTCTTTGTCTTTCTCGAACGTTCTTGGCGTTGGAAAAACAAGAAAGCGTCACAATACAAGTTCACACGTGTGGTTAAAGTATCGTCAGCTGTGTCTGTAGTGAAAATATGGAGTGCTTAGATTCGTCATTACATGTACAATGTTTTAGTAAACAAAATATATTTCTATAGTTAAAATTTGTGCAATTCTTATTTTCATTCAATTCCTTGTTCCTATTGTGCAATTTAATTATATTCATATCAATAAATATTCTACCGAGAAAAAGACGTTGTCACGTAAAATCTTCGCCCGTAAAACCGACTTTACAGGCAACCATTTTTTTTAATTTCATTGACAAAGGACGGTTTTCTCGTCTGCCAATGACTAAGCTTTTAGGGATGGAAGAGTCGATTTTTATGTACTCTTTATCTCATCTCTATATAAATAAATAAATAATATATTTTATTAAATGAAATCAATCCTAGTTGGCGCTTATTATAAACAGTTCTTATCTGTGATAACCTGTGGTACTATCACATTCGAGTTTGCAACTGTTTTATTGTCAAAAACAATGGTTCAATTAACATTAAATCACACATCAATCAATTATATAATACTGTGATTGATTAAATTATGTACACAAACATAGATTACATATTGAGAATAAATTTACTGTGGAAAAATGTTAAGCAACAATGCCGTGTACACATATTAGAAATACTTATGTATAAAATGTGTGAATTCCAAAGTAGGCAAGATCGTGTTTCGAGCACACGTCTTGTTCTTGTTGTCTTTTTTTATATATTTCTACTACCAGTGTCATTTTAAAAGAAAACAAAAAAGAGACTACCTGAAGACAAATAACAAGGTTAACTTTTTCCTATTATAATTCCTAAAACAGCGCGTGTATTTTGAAATTTTAACATCAATAACTTAATATTTGATTGTATAAAAAATTACTCCGTTATCTTTAGTATGATACTTTATTATCTTTAGTACAAATAGGTACTGACTATTTGACCCATACTTCTTACTTTAAGTGAGCATATTTGTATTCTTTACATTTAACATTATAAATAATTTCTCTATTACGCACATACTCTGATCGTTTTTCTTCCATTTTTTAAATGAACGCACAGACGAACTTTTGGCTAATTACTGATAATTAAATAAATAAATACACTTAACAGTCACATACATAGTCCTAACCCCACATTAAGATCAATTAAGTGTTGTGTCGTGGGTATCGGGAACTACGAGAGACTTTTCGGCCTCTCAAACATCCAGACCCGAGACCAATACTTACTGGGTCTCACAAACATTTGTCTCGGTGCGGGGCTCGAACCCGTGGCCTCTCGTTTCACAGGCGGCGTCAGCATAAAGTTGAAAACACATTGTAGGTTTTCGTCTTACGCATAGAGTAAAGAAGCGGCCATAAATACTAGAGCAACGCGTCTTACAGCGATCTGAACAATGGATTCTTTTGTTGTGTGCACATTATAGATCATAAGCTTAAGACGTGACCACAGACTGCATAGAAAGAACCCTGTATGTTCCATTGTCCTGATTGGTCAGTTGGCCCCGTACTTACCGCTCTTTACTCTATGCGTAAGACAAAAACCTACAGTGTGTTTTGAGCTTTAGTGTCCTTATAAGGGAGGGAGGTGATCCTTTCATTAGATTTTTTATTGACCAGTGGTTCTTCCAGGCATTCTCGGTTCGTCTTGAGGTTTCCTTGTCTTGTCTTGCTTGGAAGGAGATTATCTGGCCAGAACAAAGGTATTTATGGACATATTCAACACCCACTCATTTCCAGCGACATCTTGTACTCAGCAGAGTAAATTTTTGTTCCTCAAATACGAGTATATTGAAGAGTTGCTCACCTATTACCTATGTCTAAAGTGTATTATCTATGGCTAAAATACTGAAGTATGGATATAAAAAAGACTTGTCTTTAATAAATCGCGAGAATTATTTGATTTCAATTAATACGGTATTTGACTATGATGAAAATATGAAACATATTGTTACTAGACTAACTGTAAATATATTTTTAAACCATATTAACTAATATAATATTTGAAAAAATGTCGGATTGTCTTAAAAAATCATTTTAAAATTAAATAAATTTTCGCAAACCATTGATTGCATTTAGAGTGACGTCACTTTCTTGTTGTCAGTCGATTTTTGGAACATTTCATGAGCGTTTTCGCGTGCGTTTTCCTTTATTTTCGCAGTAATTTCTGAAATATTGATCCCATTGCGCCGCTAAGGGCATACTGAGAACTTTATCTGTAATAATTGTATGATGAAAACTAGAATATAAAAGCTGACAGAGGAAACTTCGCAACAAATAGATGCGATAGTGGTCGGATTATTTCTTTAAAACAACCCTAACTTTTACGCTGCTAAATTAAATGATTAATCTAAAACTTTATAAACATACCTATGTAAATATCACTGTTAGTTTTATTATAAACTAAAGCTTTTTCGAGTGGTAGGTCTCTCATATGTGAGAGGCCGCCTGGGTAGGTACCACAGCAATGTCTATTTCTCCCGCCACATAGCATTTTAAATGCACTGTTGTGTTTCTGATTGAACGGTATTGTAGCCAGAGTTACTAGGACATATTGAGACTTAACATCTTATGTGTCAGGATGGCGAGCGCAGTGGAATGCCAAGCATTGCTTTGTATTTCAAGGGGTTGTTTGGTTTTGCTATTGTTCAGGAGCGGTCGTATCCCTTACCATCAGGCGAATGGCACATTCATCTCGCCATTCAATGGTCTCTATAAGGTTTGTACAGAATCATTGGAATGGATATAAGTGGCTACCATGAGAACATACCTATATTTGTTCAATTCATTTTCGACACGAAGATTTCAGATATTCCAAATGCGGTAGTCATTTTTGTAAACTTCTGGTGTACCATTCCTTTTGTCTATTAGTCTCGAAAAAAGTTTATCAGCTTGTTAAAAATTTATAAATGTTATTATATTAAATGTCAGACTGATTGTGAAATGAAATGAAATGTATTTATTGGTTACATAGGCAATTTAAAAGCTCTTATGACAAGTCAATACACATAGAACTTAATCTCTATCTGTATCAGCCCATATACGTCCCACTGCAGGGCACGGGCCTACTCTACAATCGAAAGTACGATTGAGAGTGGTAAGGCCATATAGTCCACCACGCTGGCTTAGTGCGGGTTGGCGGACTTACATACCATAGAAATTCTTATAAATCGCTATGGTATGCAGGTTTCCTCACGATGTTTTCCTTCACCGTTTTAGTGCGTGGTGATTGACTGTCAATACACACATGACTCCGAAAAGTCAGAGGTGTGCCCTGGGATTCGAACCCGCGACCACCGTGAACATGTTGGCAGCCGCGTCTAGTCCGTTTACCAACAGGCCACCACGCACTTAATCTCTATACATATACAATATATTTCTTATACTTAGTATCACTTATTTTAATTTCTTGGTTGAATCAATTTATTATGTTATTTATTTATTTTAAATAAATTTTATTTTTATTTAGAATTAGTTTTATTTATTTGTTTAGTTTTTATTCTTATTTTATTTAAAGTATTAGTTATGACTTTATGGTAATTTATTTTTCAAAGAAACACAATATGTACGTTAGTCAAATTAAATTAAATTAATTAGTGGATCATGAATATTATTACAACGGTGCGTAGCGGTTTATTGTTACCACCGGATCCAACGGACGGACCCGGCGAAACAAACTCAGTGGGCTTACACTACCACTGGAACTACGCGACGCGACCCAGTCCTGAGTATATCCAGCGAATAAGACTCAGTGGGCTTGTTTTGGGTCCAACTTAAGACAACGACCATAAGTATTTCCGACACGTCCCGTATGTTTAGGCTTACTGCCGGATCCAACGCGGCCCTGACTGAGAAGACCCGGCGAACAAACTCAGCGGGCTTTACCTTACCACTGGATACTACGCGGCGCGACCCATTTCTGAGTAGATCCAGCGAGTCAAACTCAGTGGGCTTGGTTTTGGTCAATTTACTAAAATAAATAATGGTGACTTGCCTTACAAAGATTTGCCATATTATAATTTTTATTTGTTTTCTCGATCGGTCGTCATATGATTTTAATTTGCATTAATTAATCATTATATATTTAGTTATAATTTAATTGATTAATGTTATTGTATATTGGTTAATTTTTAAGTTTAAAATTTTTTATTTATTTAATTTAGGGGATTTAATGAGTGAATAGTGCAGGGCCCCAGAAGGTCGCAGTGTGCAAGAGAACACCTAATCCCAGGCTTTTTTATCCTCAATATATTCCTTAATATTATAATAACCCGTAGTCATAAGTTTGTTTTTAATATGTGCCCTAAATACAATAGTTTGTCCGGTAGCTGCGTTATCCTATTGTGAAGTTTATTATAAAATTTAATACAACTACCCAAGAATGATTTTTTGACTTTTCTAGTCTAAACGAGGGTATTACTAGTTTATTTTTATTCCGCGTATTAATAGTGTGGGTGTCACTGACCTTATAAAACTTATTAATATTTTTACGAACGTGCATTATATTCTGAAAGATGTATTCAGATGACACGGTTAGTATATTGCTTTCTTTAAAAACAGATCGAAAAGAATCGCGGCTCCCTACATTATAAATAGCGCGGACTGCTCTTTTTTGTAATATGAATATGGACTCAATATCAGCCGCTGATCCCCACAAAATAATGCCGTACAACATTATACTATGAAAATAAGCAAAATATACCAATCTAGCCGTTGCAACGTCAGTTAGTTTTCTTCATAGATTTAGTTGTTCTATACTACATCTATGGTTTTCTTATTTTTCGGACCGCGAACGCTGCGCTGCTAAGTTTAGCTGATAGTCTCTCAAGTCTCTCAATTTGTGGACCCCATTGTAATTTGTTGTCTAGAGTGATCCCTAAAAAATTGTGGAATTAGCTAAATTTAGAATTTCTGAATTTAATTCAATACGCGTGTTTACACTTGCCACGTTCGGTAAAGCAAAACGGACGCATTTAGTCTTACTAGCATTTAATAGTAGATTATTGGCAGAAAACCAACCCGAAATTAAATTAAGAATATTGTTAGGTGTATCGAAATTATTGTCTCTCCGACTAACTTTAAATATAATAGAGGTGTCGTCAGCGAATAAAACTATATCTGACCACTTTTGAACCATGCAAGGAAGATCATTTATGTAGACTAGGAATAAAAAGGGGCCCAGAATGGAACCCTGCGGAACCCCAATTTTAACTTTTGATCCTACCGAAGTGAGCCCGTCCAGGTGTTCACGACCCGATAAGTAAGACATTACGAGATCAAGTGACGTATCACTGATTCCGTAGTACCTCAGCTTCATAATAAGTTTTTGGTGGTCAACACAGTCGAAAGCCTTGGAGAGATCACAAAAAACTCCCAGAGCATCTTGAGATGCCTCCCAGGCTTCTAAAACCGACGTTATTAGTGATGTCCCGGCATCTTGAGTTGAGCGACCCTTTGTGAAACCAAATTGTTTCCTATTTATTAACTTATTTTCATCAAAATGTGCTAGCATTTGACTAAGCAAAAGCTTTTCGAAGATTTTGCTAAGAGCCGGTAGTATGGAAATGGGTCTATAGTTCGACGGATTGTTCGAACAACCTGACTTAAAAATGGGCACAACTTTACTAATTTTCATCAAGTCGGGAAAGATACCTTCACATAGGCAGGAATTAAAAATAGTAGCTAATAACGGTGCAATGTTAACAATAATAGCTTCTATAGCTTTAACAGACAGTCCCCATATATCTTCCGTAGTTTTTATTTTGATTTGCTTGAAAGCCTTTATTATTTGACAACTTACATTTTGAAAATTAAACTGAGGCATATTTCCAGGAACATTTTCCTTTAAAAAAGATTCCGCTATATCTACTGATGAATCTAAATGTTTAGTTAAATCCAATGGTATGTTAGTGAAAAAATTATCAAGATAATTAGCAATAGTAGATTTATCTGAAATAAGGTCGTCATTTATGCGGAGAGCAATTTTGTTGTTATTTTTTTATTACTCCCAGTTTCAGTATTAATATTTTGCCAGGGTGTTTTTATTTTATTATCTAACAATCTAAGCTTTTCACTTATATAATACATCTCCTCTAGGCTTGATTGTGGCGGTCAGGTGGATGTTTTATATTTCGACTTCAAGAAAGCGTTCGACAGAGTCGATAATGATATATTACTTAGTAAGTTACACTGTATAGGGTTTACACCAAAGCTATTGAAACTCCTTGCTGACTACCTTCGCGACCGCCAGCAATTCGTAAGGCTAGGCGTTTACGAATCCAAACCTTATCATACTCGCTCCGGAGTCAGCCAGGGGTCAATACTCGGGCCTCTTTTATTCCTAATCATGATCAATGATTTGCCCATGGTTCTCAAGCATTCCAAATGCCTTTTATATGCAGACGATCTTAAAATTTATAGAGAGATTAGATGCGAAGCGGACTGTCTAGAGTTGCAAAAAGATATTGACTCTGTATTAAAATGGAGCAAAGATAACAAAATGGAGTTTAATCTTAGTAAATGCCGTGTGATGACTTTTGGTCGGCTGCATCGGCCAATCCTTTTCGATTATAAGCTAGAGTGTGCCATTTTACAACGATCATTAGCAATGAAAGATCTGGGTGTCACATTTGATCAGAAACTGACCTTCCACGAACACATTACAATCGTGGCCAAAGATTCCTTTCGCAGGCTAGGATTTGTCCTTCGAAATACTCGAGATTTTAGGAGTCAACATGCTATCAAGCTTCTATATAACACCCTCGTGCGCAGTAAGCTTGAATCAAGCTGCGTTGTGTGGAATCCACACGAAAGTAAATACATCCTACTACTGGAAAAAGTACAGAAGATATTTTTAAGATCCCTATACAAGCGTGAGAATGGGTATTACCCATATCTACACCCAACTTTATTCTTACTGGGCTGTCTGAGTTATAACTCGCTTCAGGTTCGGCGCCAAATGCAGCAAATCTTAATAGCCTATAAAATAATCCACAACAAAATTGATGCGCCAGAATTACATAATGAGATTGTTCGCATTTTCGTTCCAGATAATTATTGCCGAACTCGAAATCATTTGTTGTTCTCAGTAGTACCAAGTAGAACCGTTGCTAGAGTTAAGTCTCCACTGCCTCGTACCCTCAAAATGTTAAACAGATTCCTGGACCAAAACCCACAGTGTGACGTGTTTACGAGTGACAGAAGATTATTCATGTTAGAGTGTCTGAGGTTTTGCGAGCGGGAAGTATGAAAGAAAAAATTAATACATATATACATGTTTTAATACTGTACTGTTGCATAATAACATAAACATTGTGTTGAATAGTGAATAGTATAAGTGGTGTCTGTAACCGTTCTATTCGGTAAATAAATAAATAATTAGATTTAGCCTGCATACATACTTTTTTAAATAATTTTGAATATAATCTGACATATTTTTTAAAGTTGACATCAGGTGTATAGGACCTTTTGTCATATAGCTCATACAAAATTTCCTTACTATGTCTAATGCCTTTAGTGGCCCAAGCACAAAATTTTATTTTAGAGTTAAGTTTAATTGTTTTAATCTGGGGGCGCGGCCGAGCCCCCTCTAAGTCGAGCTATAGGCCGTAACATCCTTTTCTCGAAGCAATTCAGACCATTTTCAACCCTCTATAACTTCGTTGTGGCTAAAGCATGAAGCCTGAATTTTCAGTTACTAAGCAGGCATTGTGTAAACACGGTATATTTAAAATTTCATTCAATTTGAACCAGTAGTTTAAGAATTGTAACTAGTGAAACTTTCTTAATTTTGTCACTCACTGACTGACCGATCATCAAAAGTCTAAGGCACTTCTAGCAGACATAGAACCTTCAAATTTAGAATATAATTAGTGTTTAGTGTCTAAAGTAAGGGAAAATTCAAACATTTCATAATTTGTGTCTAGTTTTCTAGATAGACCAACTGCGTGAATAACTTTGTAATCCCATATAAATGTATAGAATTACAAAGTTACATTTGCAGTTAATGAATCATTGGACCCGTATATAATGGAATAATAGTTGTAGATAGATATCTATATACATGAGGCATAACAGAAGGAATATGGAGAGTGAAATGGTGTATTCAGCCCATGAAACTGTACAACATGACGAAGAAAAACTTGCAAATAAATAGATTAAATAACTCGAAAATATCAATTACAATGAAAGAAAGAACATTAATAATCAAATCCGCTATATTTGTGATAAATAGATACCTACAAAAATAAGAAAAATCCATAAGACAGAGGCTTTAAGAAAAATCGTTAGTGATATTCTAGAAGTAAGAAGTACCGAAAAGGAAAAAAGTTGGACTCTACAAAAAGACGTGAGATCCCATCAAAAACATCGTGTAAAAAAATTCCAAGACTCGCAGCTCAGGTTTTCTACCGCAAAAAGTTGTGAGATGCATGTAATACCAAGTCGATTAATTTATTTAGTCCTTAAGGGACCTGCTATATAAAGTTATTACGTTAGTTATTACCATATCAATATTAAAAATTCTTTACGTTTTAAATAAATAGATCGACTTGGCCAGCAGCGTTATGTATAAATTGTACGATACATTATGTTTTCATGCGATGGCCAAGTCGATCCATTTATTTAAAACGTAAAGAATTTTTAATATTGATATTGTAATAACTAACGTAATAACTTTATATAGAAGGTCCCTTAAGGACTAAATAAATTAATCGACTTGGTATTACATGCATCTCACTACTTTTTGCGGTAGAAAACCTGAGCTGCGAGACTAGGAATTTTTTTACAGGATGTTTTTGATGGGATTGTACATACTTGGTCATACTCTTTTCGTATAATTTTAAATAATGACGAGTACATGTCATTTGGACTGCCATCAAGTGTAATATTATCTATTTTCGACTGTACATTACTGATAAATTGACCTAGGATGTTCTTTGATAACGGCCTAAGAGTTATTAATCTACTGGTTTTGTCTACAGCATGTTCTAATTTCACTAATTGACATTTATGGTCAGATCTAACCCCTATTTTTACACCTTTTTCAAGTACTTCGAAGTTGGTTATGATATTGTCAATACAACTCGAAGTTCCAGGCATAATTCTAGTAGGCTCCGAGAACAAACATGTAAGATTAAATGAGCCGAATAAAGACACAAACCTACACTTATCAACCGAATCAACTAGTAAATTAATATTAAAATCCCCACAGACTATAACTTTGTTATTACTATTAATTTTATTTAAAATATCCTCCATTGTTGATAAGCATAGTGAAATATTTGATGAAGGAGGTCTATAGACACACAATATGACATAAAAATTTGTTTCCGCACATGCAACCTCACACACTCGTTCAACAGAGAGGCAAGAGATATCCTTTCTTTCCCTAAATGTGATATGATCACGTACTAGAATTAACGAGCCTCCACCTCCGCCGAAATTCTGTTAAACGAGCTGGCGACCCTGAAGCCATTCACATTGAAATTCATAAGGTGCGCCTTCAATCAGGTCTCTGTG
Source organism: Hyles vespertilio (assembly GCA_009982885.2). Classification (NCBI taxonomy): domain Eukaryota; kingdom Metazoa; phylum Arthropoda; class Insecta; order Lepidoptera; family Sphingidae; genus Hyles; species Hyles vespertilio. Next base: position 20,701,709 of record CM042821.1, on the reverse strand, counting down.
AAACAAAGTATACTAATATTAAATGTGTCATTGAAAAGTTCTATTTCTAAAGAACATCGGCGAAAATGGACCATGAACGGGACCAGTTATGAATGGTACATCAAAAATTTTCATAATTTATTAGAGTCAAAATGCATATTTCAATTTATTTTAAAAAACCCGGATAAAAAAGAAAAACTTAAAGTGTTTTTAATAATATTGAACGCATATGAGTGCGTTCCATCAGTCATACTTTGTTTTAAAATAAGGTTTTAACTACAACGTTGAAGGTATAGAGCCACAAAGTTATCTGGCCCGGTGACCAAAAGTGGAAACAAAGACGTCATTTGAAATTGACAATTTACCTGCCACTCACTGACATAACCGCCATTGGTTGTTTACTCAATTTATTTATGTTTCCTGCATTATTAAAAATTAGTGAAAAATTCCGAAAACTTTAAAAAGTGACGCTAGGAACGTTAGACCCCAGGTATTCAATTTTACGAAGGAAGATAAGCGTCTTCAGACACCAATAATACCCTTCGAAAAAAATTATCAACGCGTAGCTGCCACCACAGCCTTGTGTTGTCAGCCTCTCAAAATAAATTCCACGTAAACAGAATTTTGTACGTACTAGTAAAATAGGTGTAAGCACATATCATATACTAAAATGTATCTTTACGTGCGTGGTGGCCTGTTGGTAAATGGACCTAACGCGGCTGCCAACATGTTCACGGTGGTCGTGGGCTCGAATCCCAGGTCACAAATCTGACTTTTCGGAGTCATGTGTGTATTGATAGTCAATAAATACGAACTAAAACGGTGGAAGAATACATAGTGAGGAAACCTGCATACCATAACGATTTATAAGAATATCTATTGTATGTAAGTCCACCAGCCCACATTAGGCCAGCATTGTGGACTATATGGCCTATGATATGGCCTCACCACCCTCAATAGCACTCTCGATTGTAGAATAGGGCAGTTCCCAACAGTGGGACATATTGTATATGGGCTGATACTGATACACTTGTTTAAGGGTATGGGAAGCGATTTGTTAGAAATCTTGGGAAGGAAAAATAACATGCAAATAAAACTGGTCCACTCATTTTCCTGACACTATTGAACGAATTGAAAAATCTTACTTCTCCCACTTTATTGCTATATATGTATTTTTGTATATATATATGTATTTTTAATGGCAACATCAAATTCGACAACAGTGACTCTCTCACCGGGTCAGATAACTTTGTGGGACTATAGTACTAAATTAAAAAGAAAGTGTAGGTATTTTCTTATTTCTATGACACATGACTTTTCTTTGCGCTGTCATTTTGCTTTCTTTTGATTTCCGATTTACGACTACTGTTAATTCTCTGTTTATATTTGTGACTTGGCTTTAATCACGGACTCCGATATACCCTTGTATTTCTGACCACTTTGTAAGATTGACCATTGTATAACGATAACGCTTTGTGATTTCGTTTAAAGTGTGAAGTATTACCATATTTCCAACATGAACTCGGAACAACAGTGCGCTCCTTAACAATTTGTGCATTGTGTTTAATGCAATACCCGTCTTATTATACTCATTTCTGTAATCAGTGAGTGGGTCTATCAACTAATCGAAGATTTTTTTAGCCATGAATCTACAAGGTATCCTATTTACCATTTATTCAATATGGTTTAGTATCCTGGAGTTCCCACAGGAAAAGTGTGTGTGTTTTGATGAAAAACAATGATGCCAAACTTCCAAATCAAGGAGAGACGGAATAACTAAGTATTGTTGTAATTGTGTAGTAGGACGTCGCACAGTACTGTTGCTGTGCCCACGTCATTTGATGACTTTGATGTTGCTGCCCCTGCAGAGTTCTTAGATTCTATTGTAAAAAGAGAAGATGAGAAATAATATATTAAAAAATATTTTCTGTGTTTTATTTTATTTTGTGTTTTAGTTTTGTGACCACTGCTTATTATTCCTATACATACATATAGGGGGATTTTTCAAGTGTGTGTGGATGGCCAAATACGAAACTATGAAGAATAGCGAAATATACTCAAAACAGTCTAATAAATTCTGATACAATTCTGCGAAATAATGACAGCAAAATACTACATTTTCTCTCATTACCTTAAGGTAACACAGGTATGGTGTACACCATATTCAACGGTTAATTAGTTTTATGACAAGGGAAATTATAGAGCATAGTAATTACTAAGCCATCATTATGATTTAGTACACTTCTCTTCCTAGGTACCTGATAACCATAAGACCACCCTATTAGGTATATTTGACAATGACAATGACATTATAATGTGCTATTTTTTATGAATAATTCTAAAATCTCCGGCTTTGCAGAAATCTTTTTGTAACTGGACATCACTCCTCATGCACTATAAAACACAATAAACTATATCCCAGCTGTGTACAATATATTTCTTTGTCAGGTCCCAAAATGTATGGACGTGACCGATGTTCTTTTGCCAGAGAAGCGGTTTATATTTTGATGAGATAAGACTAAACAGTTTCTACCGTTCTCTTTTGTCAAATTTAAAAGTTTAAATTATTTACCACATTTATTTTAGTAACATTACTAAAAGTGGTAGTGCACAAGGACTTTGTCATATTACTTATGACTGTGTTCAATATATTAGCTACAGGTGTAGCAAGTAAATGTAAATATTTATTTGGCAGATACACAGTATCCCCAGTCTGTATACAAGCTTTACCAATAAATAAATTGGTGTCAAGAAAATAAAATTTGTCACTATAGTGACTAGTTAAACATTGCATGTGCCTATTTAACACATGTAGGTACACTGATTGACTGCTTGACAGACTTGTACACTTGTAAGAGTATTTAATTTCATTTACACCATTTCCATGAATTATTCACGTAAATAAAAAAAAACATTACAAATATATTATTGCTACGACGGTATTTATATTTAGGCAGTATCTTAGGCAAAGCTATTATTGACATGAACTGTCTTGTCTGTCTAATAATCTTTGATCATAATTTGTAATATTTAAGTAAACGTACTAGATGTCGCTACTGAGCTTTTGACAAATACGGGACAAATAGTTTCTATGATGCGCCTCGTCTATCGGTAGAATATAAGTCAATGAATATAGGTATATTGGCGCATGATACGGGTAGTCTATAAAATTTAATAAAAATAAGTGTCTGAGTTGTGTTGTTTGTTCAGTACCATAAAAGGGGTGCAAGCAGCTGTCAAGTGAACAGTTTGTTGAAAGTACTACAACTGTGAACAGCTCCGAAATATAATTATTATTACAAGTATTTTTATATAATCAGTGAAAGTGAATAATAATAATTGTTAATAAAGAATATATCAGTTGATGGTTTGATTATCAATTAGAAATTTGGTGTGATTTAAATAAACAAATATGAGTGAAGAGCGTGGTTTTGATCACCGTACCTCCCCTCCTCTTACATCAGATGTGAGATGAGCTGACGCCACCATTAATCGGCCTCTTCTTCAGAAAATACTACCATGTCACTCTTGGCAAACACATTTAAAGATACACTATGCAAGATGATGGTGATCTTATCTCAAGAAAATCGCATAGCTTTTGCCGAGATGATATGCATGATGATGAAATGCATAACTAAATCAAACAATAAACAAGGAATTCGTATATCGGACGTATATGTTCCAAGCTACGACCCAGATAAAGGTATGGACGTAAGGGCCGAAACTGCGTTAAGCGGGCACTCGCGCGGTTTCATATAAAAGTGCTCCGTCGCGGGGATCCGCGCGGGCGTCCAGCACGGGGAGGCGCGCCCCGCACCCGCGCCGCGGGGCCCGCCTTCGTGCGTCGGAACACGTCGCGGGGGCACGCGCGGTAAAGCGCGCGGTGTCCGCCAGCGGTAACATGACGGTGATGGTATAGGGCACCGAGACGTGGCCTCTCACTTTGGGCTTCATTGGAAGGCTCAACTCAACGAGCAAAATGTCGGACGCCCGCTTACAAGGTGGACGGATGACCTGGCTACATTTGCAGGAAGTCGCTGGATGCAGGCTGCTTCCAACAGATCGATGCGAAGACCGTTGGGGGAGGCCGATGTTCAGCAGTGGACTTCCTGTGACTGAGATGATCATGATGATGAATATACTTGAGCAAAAATAAAGATTTTTTAGCCTTTCCGTTGGTGATATGACTGATACAGATTTTACCCTTAATTTGTTGACCATCAAATATGGTTCCAGTTTCGAAGATAATTCGCCATAGACCGGTATCGAAACTTTAAAATATTTGTACAATGAGTTTTCATTTTCTCTTAATTTACTGAACTTTACAACAAATTCTCCGCCTAGCAACCTAAATTCAATAAACAGCTTTCCTGGCTGTCGTTTTTTTTTGCTAGTCGTCGTTTTGCTATGTAATAATATATTAAGCTCCTCATCGACACGACTGTACATGCACACCTTTAAAATTGAACCAGCCACACTGCGTAAATCCGGTCTCCGCGACGGATACCCGCGACGGGGACCGTCGCGTTCTCACGGAGCCCGCACGCGTGTCCACGCGAGGAGACGCGCGACGGTTACCCGTCGCGGGCGCCCGCTTAACGCAGTTTCGGCCCTAAAAGAGTGGGTGAATTTAGTCACAAAAACACATAAGAATACAAACTTAAGGATCATGAAGTACGGCTAAAAGCTGCCGGCGTATTAAAAGGTAGAGCACAAACTTGGGCTGACGATGTTTTGCTCAGAACTACCACTTGGGCCGAAATGAGAGAAGATATGTTGTAGACCTTCGATTCGGAGTCTCCAGGTATTTTTCGGAGATTTTGAAATTTCGACGATACACAGTCGAGAGTGCCAACAGTATCCCAGAATATATATCAACCATCTGGAAAGTGTTTAATAAAATCGTTAAGCCAAACCCCACGGAAAAAGATGCCGTCGAATTAGTACTTGGGAGTATAACTGATGATTAACTTCGGACAGAGCTTCTCAACATTAAATCCGAAACTGTTCCTGAATTAATCTCCATTGCAAAAACTCTACGCAAACGAAAGATGACGGAAAAGGATAACATTCTAATTAAACGAGCAAAGATCGAAAGAAAGAAACAAGATCGGTAGGGCGATTCACGTAATTTCTTGACGCGCCGATCAAGTTGCGGTGCGGTTACAATTAAGTTTACGTTTTGGTACAAAATGGTATTCTTGTAAATGTTTAGCTGCGCGTGAGCACGTCAACTGTACGACAGACATATGAAATTTGTTTGACATTCACATATACGCGCAGCAGTAGAATACACTATGACTAAAGCGCTCGCGTGAAGCAAACTTGGCGCGAGCGTATTACTAGAATACGAAAAGGTCTGTATTGATCGAAACGTAACTGCAACTGCGCCGCAACTGAACTTATTTAATTACGAATCGCCCTACAGAACATAAGCTGTTTTGTTTGCGGCAAGCAAGGTCATAGAGCATGCTGGTGTAGTAAAAATGCCATAGCACAGAAAACAGCAGATATAAGAAATGTGGCGTCAACAAATCCGCCAGAATACAGAAGAGAATAATATTAATATTGAAAAATATATATCTGTTTTTGTACGTCGTTTTTAATGCTCGTGGCAAATAAAACTATTTTTCTTTCTTTCTTTCAAAATTGTGGGACATACCTATGAGAATTGCTTAAACGACAAAACAAAGAGAAAATCGTTAACATGTGCCAAAAGGGTAAGACTGTTTCCAATATATTAATCGCTAAAATAGACGGCAAAAAGTATCAAGCAATGTTCGATAGTGGTTCTGAATGCTCTTTGGTGAGAGAGTCTATAGCTAAACAATCCTCTGGAGTCCATAAAATCAAACGCATTTGAAAGGCATTGGTCCCGTACCGATTATATCATTGAACCAAGTCGAGTCCTGTTTTAAATATCGGCGATGTTTATCTTGGATTAGATCTGCATGTAGTCTTAGACCATGAATTACCCATAAATATTTTAATAGGCAGAGACATATTAAGTATTCCGGGCATAGAAATAACTCTTGGAGAAAATGTGATTTCCTTAATCAGAAACGCGATACAAGACCTCAAAGAAATTTGGCAATTGTCATCCACAACTATTGATACAGACATAACGTATAACATAAAGAAGACCTACAAACACTTATAAAACTTTTAGACGGTTTTTCCAGTTTATTTGTAGATGGGATTTCGGGAACGACTATAACAATTGGCGAATTAAAGATTCAATTAAAAAACCCAAATAAAACCGTAAATCAAAAGCCATATAGATTAGCCCCAGTTGAGCGCGAAAGTGTCCAATCAATTATTAAAGACCTATTGGACAAGAAAATCATTCGTGAAAGTAACTCTCCATTTGCTAGCCCTATTATCATGGTGAATAAGAAAAACGGAGATGATCGACTTTGCGTTGACTACCGAGAGTTAAATTGTAATACCGTGAGGGACCATTACCCGCTTCCACTTATATCTGAGCAATCTGAGCAAAATGGTAGCTGGTTTCCACCAAATACCCATTTCACCTGATTCTATTGAAAAAACAGCTTTTATAAACCCTGACGGGCAATTCGAATATTTAACTATGCCTTTTGCCATTTTGGATTAACCAATGCACCATCAGTTTATAAAAGGGCTATCAACAAAGCCTTAGGAGATTTACGAGGGAAAGTACCACTTGTATATGTTGATGATGTACTTATACCAAGTCGAACTGTTTCTGAGGGAATTCAAAAACTTGAAGCAGTGCTTAAAGCACTCATTGTTGCAGGGTTTTCGATTATCATGAAGAAATTTTCATTTTTGAAAACTTAAATAGAACACCTCGGTTTTGTAGTAAGTAACAGTAAATTAAGACCCAGTCCATCCAAAGTAGAGCCCCTACCTAGATCCTTGCCGCCAAAAAACGTAAAGGAACTTAGGCAGTTTAACGGACTTGCTGGATATTTTCGCCGTTTTATACCAAACTTTTCGACACCAATGATACCCTTGTATAACTTGACGCGAGCAAATGCGAAATGAGAGTGGATCGTCGAATATGAAGCTGTGCGTTCTAAGATAATTGAATATCTAACATCCTCACCATTGCTCACAATCTTCCAAGAAGTATATCCAATTGAGTTGCACACAGATGCAAGCGCAATAGGACTAGGAGCAGTCCTAATCCAGAAGAAAGAAGGTCTTCAGCACGTTGTAGGATAATTCAGCATGAGAACCACACAGGCAAAATCAAAATACCACAGCTATGAGCTTGTAACATTGCCGATTGTTCGAACAATCAAACATTTTCGGCATATCTTATATGGAAGAAATTTCACAATAGTGACAGTTTGCAACGCGGTTAAAGCTTCACGATACAAATAAGAGCTTCTTTCCAGAAACCACAGATGGTGGTGGACCTTCTTGCAAAACTTTCAATTCGTACCGAAAAGGTGAAAAAATGGAACATGCAGAATTTTTCGGCCGTAATCCGCTTAGAGTAGTCGCAAACATATCTACTAAAGATGATTGGGTTATTGTGGAACAACGTCGGGATCCAGATTTAAGCAAAATAATTCAAGGCGTTCTCAACAACGACAATCACCCGGAATATGAGATAAAAAATAAAATGCTGCATCTTAAATACGTGTCTAACGGTAAAGTAAAGCTTGTGAAAGTTGTCCCACAGTCTCATCAGCGGAGTTTCATTAATACCTACCACAATGCTCTAAAACATATGGGATGGGGACTGCCTATACCATCGTCACTCTAGAATAGGTTGTTATACTCATCGCTTATGAAAATCCATGAACGGTTTCAAAATTCAATCCATGTAAAATCACCTGTTTTACTTACTACATTGTCGTCTGCAAATCGAGGGTGAGTGATATACACGCTTTTGACGTCGATATCGAAACTTTTCCATTTCAAGAGCTTGAAGGCATGTTTCAACACAATAGTGAAAGAATAAGTACAAACATGTGTATTAATAGTGATATGGCGGACTTGCAATTTTGAGTGTTGACAAATTTTATAAAATAATAGAAACTTTTATGCAAAAAATAGTTTAAACTTCCTTAATGATATTTGAAATTATTTTTCTTTGTGTTTCCTTTTTGGCCGACTTCAAAAGAGGAGGTAATCAATTCGACTGAATTTTTTTTTTGTATGTTTGTTACGCGATTACACCGGCAATTGTGAACCGATTTTGAATTTTTTTTTTTGTCGGAAAGCATGATATACAGGGTTGGTCCCATATAAAATTGGTGAAGACCTGATGAACATCTTAGGATCTGCCGACCAGAACTCCTCAAAATTAAACGGTCCAGCATTAATTCTTTTTGCGTTAGATTAAGTATAAGTATATTATTAAAAAGGGTGGGTGAAAATGGGAACAGGGTGGGGGTGGGGGGTGAGGGGGTGGAAAATAGCTACAATTGTTAATACTCAATATCTCCGGCAGTTCTTAACCGACTTAAAAATAACTTTTTTGTCAAAGAGTATTATATGATAGGTAAGACCAAAAAAAATATTGTGAAGACCTGATGAATATCTTTGGACCTGAAGGGCAGAACTCCTCAAAATTGAACAGGACAGCAATAATTCTTTTTACATTAGGTTCAGTATAAGTTTATTACTACAAGGGAGGGGGGGGGGGGTGGAAAGGGGAAAGTAGATAGGGGCGTGGGAAGGGGGGGGGATATATATAAATACTAAATATCTGCGACAGTAAATAAATGATTTTAATAACTTTTCTTCGGAACGAATTATACATAATGTTGGTCATATAAAATATGGTGATAATCTGATGAATAGGTACATATCTGGAGAGCAGACCTCCACAAAACTTTGCAGAAACGCAATGATTTTTCGTCCATTAGGTTAAGTATATGTATGTGTTTTATTAAAAAATAGGAAGTGAAGAAGGTGTAGAGGTGAGGGGGTAACGAATGAATACCACGCATAAGTGTACTCAATATCTCTAGCAGGTTGAGCCGATTTTAGTATTTTCTTTATCATAAAAACGAAATGACAGTGTAGCTTCCTTAAAAATCATAAAATATTAATTTCGTTTTTGAAATTATAAAGGATTACAATGGTTCATTTTTTATATACATTGATTCCAGTTTTCATTATATGATTACCTTTGGCATCATTACAATGCTTATGAAAACTAAAAAGTAATAAATAAAATAATTTAATTAAAAATTAAAACACCGACTTCAATGTGCACTACAAAGTAATAAATAATATATATTTCATTGTGCTAGTAGTAGGTAGTACACATTGATTAATTTTCTTATTGACTAGACTAGCCAACAAATCTTAAATACGTAATATTTTGAAGGCGGGTCGCCAAATGACGAACACGACGTCCTACACTTAAATTTAATTTGTGTAAAACATCCTAGCGAAAAATACGCAATTTTACACGCAATATTAATTTACCTTAATCTATATAAACTCACGCCATTTTCCCAGAAGGGGTATGCAGAGATTCTCCTGGTATCAACCAGGACACCCACGTTACGCCTTGCGTGTTTTGTCCCTCGGTGTGATTGGGGGTGAGAGTCTATAGTCATTTCTGGTGCAAATTCCAGTCCCTGTCCTGATAACTACATAATAGAAAAATCGCCCGTCCTTAATATATCAGCTCTTAATCAACATTGTTGAGTATCGGACTTATATACAATCGAGTGAAACATACAAACTTAACAACCCTTCCCTTTCTTATACTTTCCTCACTATGATTCCTATCACTGTTAAAGTAATTGTATATAAATATGCAAATTACTCCAATAAGTCAATGGTGTGGTCAATGGTGTACCCTGGAGTTGAAACCCTTGACCACTGTATCTTTGATCGTATGCAATACATTAAAATTAGACTACACATATGACACATATTAATTCTATTAAAATTTCAACAAATGTACACGTAGGATCAATATGTTAAATTAATTTGTTTCTAGTTTACATATGGACCTAACTGAGCGCCAACGATACATCTACAAGTAGGTAATATTCAACTGTGTTACATTACTTAAATTTGTTCTCGTTCGTCACTTGGCGACCCGCCTTCAAAATATTACGTATTTAAGATTTGTTGGCTAGTCTAGTCAATAAGAAAATTAATCAATGTGTACTACTACTACTAGCACAATGAAATATATATTATTTATTACTTTGTAGTGCACATTGAAGTCGGTCTTTTAATTTTTAATTAAATTATTTTATTATTAACAATTATTGCCTATTACAGAATTTAAATATTATTGTTATATAGATTTTTGGTTATTCTTACAAATTTAATGTATTATTTTTATTAATATAATTTACATTGGTGTCCATTTTGTTCTGTTTTGTACATGCTGAATAGCCTGTAAGTGATTTTTATGCTTAAATAATTGTTAATCACCTAGTTATATTACTCGTATAAGACATAATATTTTAGTGTGTACAACTGTTGGCTGGTCTTTAAAATAAAATAAAAATGAATCCGACCGAGTCAGAAGGCAAGGCAAGTCGCCCAGAACGAAGAAGAATCAGTACACTCTGCTTCGCATGCATATTATGTGAATATGTTATGGGCCAAGTGATTAATGCGGGCAGTATTCATAATGCCCGGGCAGTATTCATAATGCCCGGGCAGTATGAATATTGCCGAGCCATATCGGGCGAAGTGATTAATTACAATCTAAACTCACCTATTTATCACATTGCCCGGGCATTATGAATATGGCTACATGATGATCGGGCAATGTGATTAAAAGGTGATTTTTTACGTGGTGCGGTAGACCCTTAAATTAGAAAGTTTGAAATGATCTGCTTATGTTTAGTTGTTTTTTAACGTCCGAAACATTATCTTCAGAAGAAAATAAGTGTACCCACTTTATGGATCAGCTAGGTCGACTGTGAACCCCAAAACCGACTCGGAACACCCCGACTTCACGTAGTCTTTTGGCTACCAACCCTAGAGTGTATATAAAAAGCCCGAGGCGCAGAGGGAGAGCAGTCCCCACCCGCTGTAACGAAGGATAGGCAACCGTACGAGCCGCAGCGGCTGAGGCTGCAGCAGCAAGCCGAAGCTGCGGAGGTGAGCATGGGTGCCTATCTTTTGTTACGCAATGGCGAAAGGGCTGAACTTCCCGTAGCACCGGAGACGATGCAGAAGCTAATATGTATCGACAACAAGTGTTTTAAGGGTTAGGTTGCTATAATAGATATTCCTCAGGAATGGTGCGTTACCTTTTCATGGGAGTTGTACCAGGAGAGGAGCGACACCTCCCCCTCCCCCTCCACTCCTCCCAACCCACCCCCTCGTGCTGCCCTATTCTAAATTCTACCACTTCGGCTCATTGTTTTGATTTTGTTTCGCTTTACATCACTCTGCCCAATAGGCACTTGGCATTATTCATAATGCCCGGGCAATGTGGTAAATTGATTGGTTATAATCACATTGCCCGTTCTTATTGGACATTGTTCATATTGCCCTGGCATGATGAATAATGCCCGATTAATCACTTGGCCCATAACATATCACCACGCACTAAAAACGGTGAAGGAAAACATCGTGAGGAAACCTGCATACCATAGCGATTTATAAAAATTCTATGGTATGTAAGTCCGCCAACCCGCACTAGGCCAGCGTGGTGGACTATATGGCCTAACCACTCTCAATCGTACTTTCGATTGTAGAGGAGGCCCGTGCCCTGCAGTGGGACGCATATGGGCTGATACAGACATAACATACCGGGTATCTCAAGACTGCTACCGAAAACGAAGCCGGGTGGTAGTTTTAGTGGCTACAAACACAATGCAATTAAAAATTTCACCTAGAAACGCGACAATTTTTTTTTATGATTTTTTAAATATCGTCATTTTTGGGTGGTAAATCCATAGTTTTTGCTAAAATAATAATTTAAACTCTTTTATACCTTAGAGTATTTATAAATAAAAGGGTATATACTATTATTTTAGGAAAAAAATGTATTTACCACCCAAATATGGCCATAGGAAAAAAAATAACAAAAAAAAATTGTCGCTTTTTTTTGCAACTTTTTCTGTTGCATTGTGTCTGAAGTCGCTTAAACTACCACCCGGCTTCGTTTTCGGTAGCAGTCTTGATATACCCTGTATATACTTCTCATCAGAAAAATCGAAACACGTCCGTTTTTATGGTCTGTGTCCTAATTTAACTTTTGGGTTTAAGTTCGTTTTCATTACACGAAAAAAACAGACAACTTAAGCGAAATATTAAGCGAATTTCATTTGTTTATCCTGAAATGAAATGGTTCACTGTTTGAGACAAATGTGTGGACAAATACAAGTAGAACTATTATTTACGGACTTTATCGTGGATTAAGTTTCATTTTTACTTTTTTTAACTTTCCGGCGCGGCGACGTATCGGTTATTTATTTAAATCTTTATTGTACACAAACTTAACAACAACATAGATAAACAGAAATAATAATAACAAAGTGTACAAATGGCGGTCTTATCGCTCAATAGCAATATCTTACAGACGATCATGGGATATCCATCCATTCATATTAAATGAAGGAGAGAGAGAGGGCAATGTAACAAATAAAGAACTTTATTACTAAGAAGTTACTTTACAGCTTTCGTGGTCATAAATGTGTATTTACAGTTAAAATATATTACTCCTATAAAAACAAAAAAAAAAAATAGCGCGAATCTTAAAACTTTCTGTTCTTTATTTATTTACCAAGATTTGGGGAAGTATGAAAAAGGTTTTTTTTCTATAACTTATGAATACTTTACCCGCAAAGCCGCCCAAGTGATGGTATTTCTGGATTCTGGAGTAAGTCAGCGTGTTGTGATAAAAAGATTGCATCTAAGCCTGTCGTCTGTTCGTAGAGTCTGAGACTGGTTTGTTCACGCGCCGCACCGTTCAAGTTCTGGCGGGATTCGTGTCACTTCTGAGCGGGATGATGGGTTTATTGTAATCACAGATCACTTCCAATAGATACCGCATTACGATAGTTTTGTTTTGAACCGAAAACGCCAACGAAGGGAACTGCGCGGGGGGTGGGCGGGTTGCAGCGCGGTCACGTGGACTTCACTGGAGAGATGAGGCATAAGTCGGTAAATAAAAAAATGTATCGATAGTTCGATTTGCCAGTAAGCTCATGTGTTATGATCGCTTCTATAACTTAATTACCAACTTGTTAAATGTTTGATAATATTTTTTCACCGGCCTGATCTGTTAAATTATACCAACCGGCAACCGCTAACTACGAATAAAATAGGATTAAGATTTATATTTAGTATGTAACGGTTTTATTTCTATTATTCACCGTGTATTTTTGTATACCATAATGGCGAAATACCCAAATTAAGTGTTGATATAAAAGATCAGATAAAAATATGAAATAGTAAATAACTAAACCTCACGCCCTAAAGGGCTACAATAACTTATTCCGATTCTTGAATTCTGACGGCGGCTGTAGTAAATGTAATACCGACAAGTGACGATGAAACCCACTTGACGAACTATGAATGTTTTTGAGACGATATACAACGTATGTTAAAATTAGTACAACAGCTTGTGCTACTGATTCTCAATAAACTTAGTATACTAAAACTTATGATAAATACCCTCCCATTATATTTGTAAACGTACCTATACGAAAAAAGGAAATTTAATTACGCCAAAGATAAATAAAGAAATATTGTAAAAGTACCTTATTAACAAATTTAGCTATTTCAAATTACATAAAATAACGTAATTATGGTAATTTGCATTTTTTATTTAAATCAATATATATTTTGTGACATTGTCATTTAATAAAATCAATTTACATTACTGTTTTACAATATCGATATTTCTGGGAATTATATTATAAACATGCGTCAAACACTAGAAGAACGCGTGATTTCGCCAAAAAAGATGCCTTATTACGGTTATTGCTATGCGGAAAAGAGACGGCTGATTCTCCATCCGAACTCGACTGTTTAACATTGATACATTAACCAGTATAAATTGAGCTCGCTCGGGACCAAATTAATTTAAAGAATATTAGTTATCGATGAAAACTTATTGCGTTTTTTTAGATACTTTATTTTTTGAGTTTTTTGCACACCATTTTATTGAACAAATCATTATTAACTGTAATATTAAGTTCCCAAAATGTAATTTTTTTTTACTTGGACGACACTGATGACGCGACATTTGGCATCGGTTTATATCTATCTGATATCTTATATGTGTTGGGCGCAACCGCTGCCTTGCATTAGGTATCTATTGGGAGTGATCTGTGATTGTAATGAAATGAAATGAAATGAAAATATTTATTGAATCCATAAAATGTCATACACTATTTAGATTCAGTCATTTTTGAAGTGAAAACTTCTTTAGCGGCGATGAGCACTTTTTCTGTAATGGGTATAAAATCTTAAACTCGCGTCAGGACACGTGACCTGATCGTAAGACGAAAAGCGTAAATCGGATGGAGAGTAGACAGCTGTCAGTTAGCTGTCAGTTTATAAAGCTTTGATGAATTGCCAATGATTTTGAGTGGAGATTTCAACATAAACTTCGCAGACGATAAAAATCAACTATTAATTGAATTTTTAAATAATGAATTTGGTTTAACTATGTCGAATGATCGCAATCTTAGCACAACGAAATACAAAACTACTATTGATGCGGTCTTTATTAGACATTTAAATAGGTTCGAATCAAAACTGTTCGTTTCTTACTTCAGCTACCATAAACCTATCGTATCAGTTTTAGAGATTGGCGATGATAGTTCTGGTAATGATGATGGTGAAAAAGTCGTTGAAATTATGGATGAAAGTTGATTTTTCGGAGAGATAAACTTTTTAATGTAAAATAATTGTAATCGTTTTAAAGTGTTAAATTTTTAATGTAATATAAATTGTCATGTTTGTGTACGATAGCGCAATAAATGAATATTGTATTCTACCACATAAATGATAGTACTTTTATACTGATAAAGCAATTGGTGCAAAATTATTCCCTAACCATTACAAAATATCAAACATGCTCAACGTTAATAATCAAGTTTTCACTTCTGCCGGCACTCCCGGAGTGCAACCTGTCTTTTTTTTCCACTACCACCCAGTTCACAGGGCTGTTTTCGCCAGAGAAGAACGGGCAAGAAACTCTAGCGTTGCTCTTTTCAAAATAAGTTTACAATACAGTGATCATACAGGAGTTTAAATTCAGAGCAGTTCATAAATTATTCATAATAATAATTACTAGTGGTCGCCCAGCGGTCGAAACTCGACCATATCAAGAAGAGAAAAAGTTTTTACCTGTATGATGATGTGGTTATTCTGATAATTCGTGCACATTTAAATGTACGTATCTCTCAAGATCACTTATTTATCCTGAAGTATATGCAATTACTGAAATCGTAAACTACAATAATTGCTTTGAACCAGTAATAGCAAATTTTTTTTTCGTACCTGAATGTTGTTATTGCAGATTGCTGCTACAGAACTTTCTTTATGTATATAATGATAGTCCGTGTACATTTAAATGTATCTTACTGCTACACAATTTGTATAAGCGCTCGGTATTTCACGTAGTACTCGTCAAATACAACTTTTCTATTTGACATTCAACTATGTCTATAATAAATAAAAGAAACAATTTGACCAAAGAGTATGTTTACGTGTACAAATAATTGTGTATGCGTGTGTTAAATGCATGCTAGTTTGTGTAATGTTTTATTTATTGATTTAATGCACTTTTTATGCATTATTATTAAAATCTTTTTTTATATTAAATGAGGCAAATAAAACTTTTTTTTGAAATGTCTACGTCAGAAGAACAAAATGAAAAAGAAAAGAAACAATTTGACACCAGAGTATGTATGCGTGTCATTATGCGTGTCATGGATGCGTGTAGAAATACTTGTGTATGTATGTGTGTGTGAAATGCATGCTAGTGTGTGTAATGATTTATTTTTTAAACTGTAAGTGTGCCAAATTTTATGCTCCTGCGTATGCGCAATTTTCGTAAAAAGGGGTCCAAAGTTTTTGCATCACGTATTAATATATAGATACTAGTGGCCCGACCCAGCTTCGCCTGGGTGCATATATTTTTTGATTCCACTCCACACCAAATATATGTTGCTTTTCGTATAAACTCTTGTATACCTAAACTTGACGTAACTATCCTACTGTCCGGCTAAATCCCGTTTCATCCGCCTGTTCAGTCTCTTCCCAATCCATCCCGTCTCTTTTCTTTATTATCCATCCCGTTTTATAACGTGCATTTACATTTCGTCCTAACAAATCTGTCAGCTATCCCACCCCTCTCCCGTACCTATTTTACTTTATGTCCCTTCTCTCCATATGCATCCACATACATAAACATATAAAAATTGCCTTGTGAATTTTTGACATTAAAAACTTTTGCGTTTTTTATTGTCCATCCAATATTCCTTCTCTAATTTCAGCACCAAATGCTGTTTTTCCAAAAAATATTGCACGCCATTACTTTTTGTTAGTAATAAAGAGTTAAAATATAAAATTTCATAGACATAACTTCAGTGGTTTCGATTTGTTATGGTTAGAAATGGTAAAAAAATGAATACAAAAAAATAATAGCATAAACAATAATGATGGCCGACAACTGTGTAGGGAGTGAGAGAAGTCTTATTGTGTGAGAGAAACAGGAGACCGGCTTCGTTCTCATCCCTAATCCGTGCTGTTTACTGGGTCAGAAGTGACACCTGTAATTAACTGGCGCGGATAACTAATTAAATGACGATTGATCAGTTATCGACCGGGGATGAAAAAGGATTAGATTACTAAAATGGCTATTAAAAAATAAGGGTTGATCGTAGAAGGGTGAAAATTGAGGATTCTATGTATTTTTGTATGTTGTATCATAAAAAATAGAAATTAAAAATGTTGTCTAAAAATAAAAAAAAATTTAGGGGTGGACTACCCCTAACATTTAGGGGGATGAAAAATAGATGTTGGCCGATTCTCTTAGATACCGAATAAGCACAAAAAAATCCATCAAAATCTGTCAAGCCGTTTCGGAGGAGTATGGCAACGAAAACTGGGACACGATAATTTTATATATTAGAAAAATAAGGGTTGATCGTAGAAGGGTGAAAATTGAGGATTGTATGTATTTTTGTATGGTGTATCATAAAAAAATAGAAATTAAAAATTTTGTCTAAAAAATAATAAAAAAATTAGGGGTGGACTACCCCTAACATTTAGGGGGATGAAAAATAGATGTTGGCCGATTCTCATAGATACCGAATAAGCACAAAAAATTTCATCAAAATCTGTCAAGCCGTTTCGGAGGAGTATGGCAACGAAAACTGTGACACGAGAATTTTATATATTAGAAGATTGTACGGCTGAGTTAAGTGTGGTCGCCCTGACCGAAAAAGTCGAATCGGTATACACTGTTCAGCAAAAGCAAAGAAAGGCAATAAAAAAATAACAACAAAATAATAACTTCTTTACGAAATCGGCGCTTTTCAACTGCAGCAGCAGCTTCAGGTTGTGCGTAGAGTGGCTATGAATGACTACAATTAGAAGAATGTTGAAAGAACGTGGACTGGTACCGCACAAGGACCAAAATTAACTGCAGAGCATCGAAGAGCGCGTCTTAACTTTGTACATGAGCACTTAAATTGGTCTTACTTCCAGTGGAACAAAGTCCTCTTTTTGATGAGTGTAAAATTATGCTGTATAGTAACGACGGAAGAGATTGAGAAATGTTGTTATTCCTGGTGCATGATATTTTGAAATTTGGACTTAATTCATCATATTTAATGACTACTGATCGCCTACACTATTTATTTCTTCGTATTTACAAAGTATTTATTATTACTGTATTTGTTGCTGGGCCAGCTTAGCACCGTATATCGCGACGCTAAAGGTAACATGTGAAAACCAGCGCTGTGTGGTTGCTTCTGTTATCATACACCTGACAGATTGGTGATCGGTGAATCGGTGATTGCTGCACCATACTGACATGTTGACCTGTTGTCGCGAGTGAGCTGCCCAACATATGTACTTACCTAACAGTTTCATTCTTCTTTTTTTTATATTTTTGTTATTATAATTGCAATGTGTTGTATGCGGCTAATTTGCGTGATAAGGAAAGCACCGAAGAAAAGCATTTTCTTTCTTTCTTTCTCTTCTTTCTATGTTGGCCGTTCGTGGTCGGTTTGGGGAGGAATCACAGTAAAATAGAGCTTGTCTTCGCATCTTGGCCACGTTTTCCTGCTCTAAACAGTCATCGAACAGTGTCTTGAGTCTTACACGTTGCCCTATGTACATTTTATTGGCAACGGTTTCATATTCAAGCGCGACAATGCTAGGGCTCATTGGTCCACCGCGAGCATCTTACGAGATTATGTTACGAACGAAGTCGGTATATTGTACGGAACACCTCTTAGTGATAATTAAAAACACTTGATAGAGTCTTGATAGTTATATTTGATAAAAGTTCTTAAATATTAATGATTGATGATATGAGTACGCGATCGCCTTCAATCGGGTCAATTTACGCACTAAATTAAATTTATACAAATTGGCAATAAGCGCGCGATTTGCTAACGCTGCAAAATGTACGGTTGGCCCGTACATGCTCCCAGGCGAGAGAAAAGAAAAAGCTGATGAGATGGGTTAGTGCTAATGAAAATGGTTTACAAGGTGATTAAACAAATACGAGAATATGTTTTTTGTTAGAAATGTGCACTATCACTAAATTTGATGGTAGTATAACTAGGCGAAGTTCCTTTGTCTAAAACATGTGCTCTAGGTATTTGTCTTATTTGCTCACTCGCGCACTGACACTCACTGAACTGAGGCACACTACCACTTAGACACTGAACACTATCAATGCGTGATGCGCGAGCAGCTGGGGCCGGAGTCAGGGCTCCTGCTGGCGCTGGAGCTGGCAGCTCCGGCACCGGTGCGGTTGTCCCACGGCGAGTCCGGCGAAGCCGCCGTAGCGCATATACGACGCCTCCGACTCCGCACGAGCATACTAACACGTAGATTAGTGTGTAGTGATGAACGTCGTGTGATGACATCTGATCTAATTGTACGTCACTAGTTCGCAACTGATCGATTTGCTTTCCGATCTCTCTCAATTGTTGTTTCTGATCCTCATAATCCTTAGATAGCGTTGGGTCTGCGGTAGTTACGCTTATAGTTAAATTTATAATGTTGTTGATGGGTGGAATGTCTATTTTGGTAATCGGTGCTTCGAAATTCATTTGATTTGATAATTGGTTTTGGGAGAATATTTTAAATGACTCTCCTTTGATTACACAATCATGACCCATAGATATAATGGCGCTTTCCTTTACATGTTCAGTTGTAACATGATCGCCACACATAAGGCGCAGTATACATTGACTGCAGCAACTGAATAAATATGTATTAACTGTCGTCAGTTCTTCCCAAATTTCTTGACATGGATTTATAACAGTCTTACAAATTCCAGTAAGATCTTTAAAGCATAAGTTTTCATCATGCTTTATGTGATAAATGGGTCTATGCAACTCACATAGCTTTGTATCAGAATTAAAGTTAAGGCATTTTAATAAATCTGCTTGGAACATTGACAAGTATGTATCTTTCCTAATATTTATTGCAACATATTCAGATATCGGAACTATGCTCACTGTCTGGTTTTGAACTACTTTTGGAATCGGAATAACTTTATAAATCTCATAATTTTCTCTGGTTAATAAAGGCATTTTTATCTCAAGAATAAGATATTGATCTGTTAATTTTGCTTTTACTTTCAATAAACTGTATAACCCAGTTATATTCGAGTGTATGTTTTGAATAGGTAGAGATAAATCTTGAGATAAGTGGCTCGAAATGATACTCAGTTCATTTTTTAGTTGATCCGGAGGTATTAAATGTATATTAAATTTTCCATGATATATGTCGGTGAGGGTCTCTAATAGCGTGGATTGTATATTTCTCACATTCATCAATATGTTGTTGGCTATAAACATTGATAAGGTGAAATCAGTCGCGGTGTCCAAATTTCGTACTTCAGCTTTTAGTGTGTTGATATTGTGCTCCATTTTATTCAAATGTTGATGAAATAACTTATGTTGCTTGTCCATAACTCCTTCCATTCTTTGCTAAAAATTGTATTGAGCTTCAATTACAGATGTTTGATTTTTCCATAAGCGTGCGAGATGTTGTTGGTTTGATTGAATCATTTCTATGTCGTTTTGATATTGTTCAGCTAATGTATCGTCAAGTATGCCAAAGAGACTATGCGCCAAGTTTCCCACTCCATTGATAAGTCCTCGACGAACTCTCTTGCCAAAGTCAGGCTGCTTGCCCATTAACATTTGATCATAGTACATTAATTCACCAGAGCTATGACGTAATTGTAATAGGATCATGTCACATTGTGTATGATAATGTTGTTTTTTACACGTATCTTCCAAATGATTTAAATATTTATTGAATAATTTAGTAGCTGCCCAATAAGGCTCCATATTATAGTAAACTATGAGTTTTCAATTGTCTTGCACCTTGCGCATGTTTGATAACTTATCAAAATAAAGGCTCTGATTAGTTCTGAACTTAGTTATATTGTATGCTCCTTCTGTTGATGCTACCAGCATACTAAAACATAGGAAAAGTAATGTTAGAAGATGGTACCATTTGCTTTTGCTAAGTGTTGATGATTTAGTACTTGTAGGAATTTCCAGCTTTTCGTTACTGATTATTGTTGCTTTGGAACTGGTCGGCTTATTGTTATTACCGGACAATATTGATAATTTTGTGATCGGTCTTTTGATAACGCCACTTTTTGTTTTAACCGTAGCTACTCTTACATAACCATCATTTCCGGGATGAAGTTCGACTATTCGGACTAACGCCCATTTACCTGGGGGCAAATTGGCATCATGTATGACAACTATATCGTCTAGTGAGAGGTTTTTCTGTGGACTACGCCATTTGCTTCTCGTTGTTAACTGACATAAATATTCTGCTTTCCATCGGTTCCACGTATCTTGATATATTCTTCTTACTAATTGCCATCTCGTCCTTTCGTCCTTTTCGGTCTCAATGATTGTAAGTGTTGGCCCGCTTGATAGAAAATGTGAAGGTGTCAGGTAGTCTATGTCCTCAGGGTTCTCTGTTAGAGCACAAAGAGGTCTTGAATTGAGGCATGCTTCTATCTGTGATAAAAGTGTGCTGTACTCCTCAAACGTCAACTTTTGCTCTCCTATGACTCTTCGCAGATGGAACTTGAGGCTTTTGACAGCAGCCTCCCAGAGTCCTCCTGCACTGGGCCACGACGGGGCATTAAAATGCCACTGAATTTCCATCTCGCCAACGTCTGATAAAAACTCTGTGCTGATAATATTTTTGAGTTCTATTATCTCACATTGTAATGACTTGTTAGCGCCTACAAAGTTGGTTCCGTTATCGCTATATATGTGGCGTGGCGTTCCTCGTCTTGCCGCCATTCTTTTCAGCGCTGCCAAGAAAGATGATGAAGTCAAATCAGAAACCAACTCGAGATGTACAGCCTTGGTAACCATACAGACAAATACCGCGATGTATCCTTTTGTTGTTTTGATATTGCGACCTTTACTTGCTTTTATATCCACGTAGCCAGTGTAGTCGACCCCCGTGTTATAAAATGGTCGCGTAGGGTTGACTCTTGATTCGGGCAAATCTCCCATTAATTGATATTGCCTTATAGGAGACTGCCTTCGGCATACAATGCATTGTCTTATCCTCTTTTTAACGGCTCTATTACCTCCGACAATCCAGTAAAGTCTTCGCAAACGTGCTAAAGTAATTCTGGCTCCGCCATGGAATACCAATTTATGGGCTTGGTCAATAAGCAAGTCCGTCAGATGACCATTATGAGGTATAATGAGTGGATTAACCATATTTTGGTCTAGGTAAGCGTTTTTAAGTCTGCCGCCTACTCTGAGCATTCCTTGCGAATCTAAAAATGGGTTTAAATTAACTATGTTACTTTTGTTTTTTAATTTATTTTCCTTGCGCAACTCTTCAATTTCGTCCTTGAACTCGTTTCTCTGTATATGTTTTATTATAATCATTAGTGACCTATTTAACTCATCAGCGGTTAAATATTTCTGTTTACGATTATATTTCAATCGCAGTATCCATGCGAGTATTCGAGTTACTCGCGTAATACTGCTGTGTCGGCTAATCAAGTCACTAAGGATATCTTTGTGTGGATATGTCGAAACATTTATTTGTTTCGATTTTCTGATCTCCTCATTTGTGTCAAAAACTGGTTGATTTTTAGGATGATCTTCGTAAGCAATTAACCATTCCGGTCCATGCCACCAGTTTGATTGCTGAAGCAACTGCTCGGCTGATATACCTCGACTTGCACAATCAGCTGGGTTGTCACCCGATTTGACATATCGCCAACAGTCTGATGGTATTATTTTTGTAACTTCCCTTATTCGATTCGCTACAAAAGGTTTCCATTTGTTGGCATCGCCTTGCAACCAACCTAACACAGCTGTAGAATCGGACCACCCATATACAAGTATTTTGTATTCTGATAGACAATTTATCACCTTCTGAGTTAATTTTCCTAATAAATTTGCTGCACTGAGTTCTAACCGCGGTAATGTAATTGGATTATTTGGTGGTACCAATCTTGACTTGGCTGCTACCAGTGTTATAGAAATAGAGGGATGTCCATGCTTATTTGTCATGCTAATTTTACTATAAATGACGCATGCGTAGGCCTTCATTGATGCGTCGCAAAAGCCGTGCAATTCAATAGTATCATTTTATGGCACTTTATCCATCTTGGTATTTGGCATTGTTTGATATTTATTAAATCTTTCTTGATTATAGTCCATTCCTTATTTAAGTCATCGGGTAACTGGTCATCCCATTGAAGATTCCTAAGCCAAACTCTTTGAAATAAGATCTTTAATTTCGTTGATATAGGTGTGAGCCAGCCTAACGGATCAAATAGCTTTGATATTTCTGATAAAAGTGTGCGTTTGGTTTGTTTTTCTGATAAAGTACATAACTTTGAATGGAATGTAAATTGATCTGTACTAGGTATCCAATTCAAACCCAAAGTCTTTGTGGATTCTTGGTATTTAAATTTGAAAACATCTTCTGTGCTAGTTCTAACATCCACATCTTCTAATAATTCTGGACAGTTTGACGACCATTTTCTTAGATTCATTCCTCCTGATTTGAGTAATAGTATTAAATCTGTTTGTAATTGCTTTGCTGATTGCAGGTCATGATGTCCACTAAGCAGGTCATCCATGTAAAATTGTTCCTCGACAACCTTGGCGGCGTGACTTTCTTGATATTTGTAACACTCATCCTTAGCCAGTTGCCTCAAAGTCATCATGGCTAAGAATGGAGCAGCCTTCGTGCCATATGTA
The DNA here is from genome assembly GCA_009982885.2 of Hyles vespertilio. Lineage (NCBI taxonomy): Eukaryota > Metazoa > Arthropoda > Insecta > Lepidoptera > Sphingidae > Hyles > Hyles vespertilio. The sequence continues at coordinate 20,678,325 of CM042821.1, read as the reverse complement.
ACAGTGTTCAACTGATATTCGCGTAAAGGTTCTTTTCTAGATTTACGCCAAATAATTTTCTGTAAATGCTGATCCTCCTCGTGAAGCAAAATTTGACGGAACATTTTTTCAATATCTGCTGTGTAAGCGAATTTATATTGTCTCCATCTTAAAATTAATGATAACAAGTCTTGTTGCATATTGGGCCCCCGTTTCATTACATCATTTAAACTATAGCCCGTTGATGTTTTCGAGGACGCATGAAAAACTACTCTTAGGGCGGTGGTTGTCGAATCAGAGCGCAGCACACTATGATGGGGTAAATAATATTCTTTCAAAGATTCATCCGTAGATTCACGCATATGGCCTAATTCCATGTACTCCTTCATAAAAGATTTGTAATTATTTTCAATTTCTGGATTTTTTGTAAACCTCTTTTCTAACTGTAAAAATTGGGCTACCGCTCTGGACTTTGAATCCCCTAATTTATGTCGTGCGTTTTCAACTAAGGGCAGTTTTACTCGATACCTCCCACTTTCTTCACGAGTAGTAGTGGCTTGATAATGTTGTATACATTGATTATCTTCCTCGGACATGTCGGTATTTGTTGTATTACTAGATATGTCTTCAATTTCCCAAAAGCGTTTTATCTGATCTACATCGTTAATAACCACGTTACATTGAAATGATCTGTTGATAACATTTCCACTTACAACCCACCCGAGCTGTGTCTGTTGAGCAACATAATGAGAAGATTCGGGTTTTATAATTCCCTCTAAAATTATAAATGGGTATACGTCGGATCCCAATAAAATATCTATAGGGCTGCTAATATTAAAGTTTGGATCTGCTAGTGTGATGTTGTCTAGACACGACCAAGATGGCTTTCTAAAGGATTGGAATGGCAAATTCTTTGTTATACTTTTCATTATAAAAGCTTCGACCGTAAATGAATAGTCGTTGTTGACTGAAAGGCAAGTGAATTGTAGGATACCCTTACAGTTGCTTTCCTTTTCCCCAACACCGAAAAGAACGCCCTTACAACGTTCTCGTGGTAGCCGTAGTAATTGTGCCGCGTTTTCTGTGATCAATGAACTTTGCGCTCCAGGATCTACTAGAGCGCGCATAAGATGATGGGTACCGTCGGCGGACTTAATTTTTATTAAGGCCGTTGCTAAAAGTACGTCGTTGTTATAAGCAGAGTTAACATGCGAGGTGTTTTTACGTGGCTGAGTCGCAGTAAACGCTGACTTAACAAAAGCTACATGCAGTAAGGTATTGTGGCGGCCACTGCATTCTTGACATCTTTTTTCTGAAATGCATTGTTTGCCTTTATGGTCATATAAACAATTTGTACATAAATTCAATCGTGCCACTGTGTTTCGTTTTTCATGACTGGGTAATTTTAAAAAATTATCGCAGTGAAATATGCGGTGTTGATTATTGCATAGTTGGCACATTGTTTGATTAGTTGCATTGAATATTTTTACAGTGGAAAATTTTGGCGTGTTTCGAGCATTATATATTGGCTTGTGAAAATTAGCTTTCTTGCTATAAATTGCATCCGACTGTGGAGGCAATGTTTTAGATAAATCCTGTTTTCTGCGGGATGATTCTAGAGATGTAAATTTACCTTCTAAGAAAGTCAAGAAATCTTTCAACGTAGGTAGTTCCCTAGGGTTAGGTAATGTCTGTATGTATTCATTGTGTGTCTCGGCGTCAAGTTTTTGACTTAAAATATGTACAATCAACGGATCCCAAGTAGAAATGTCTACACCTAAGTTCTTAACAGCGTGTAGACTTTCATTAGTAGTGTCATGAAATTTTTTGATAACAACAGCTGATTGCTGATTTATTGTCGGGAGGTTAAGAAGAAGATTAATATGCGATGAAAATATTAATTTAACATTATTAAAGCGGTGATTGAGTATGTCCCAGCAGACTTGGTAATTCTCTGAACTAATGTGTAGATGTTGTATCAACTTTTCTGCTTCACCCCTAAGTTTGCTCTTCAGATACTGTAACTTTTGAGCGCTGGATAACGCGCGATTGTTATGTATAGATTCGCAAAATAAATCCTTAAATGATAGCCACTGGTGATAGTTTCCGCTAAATGTCGGTATTTCCATTTGCGGAGTGGATTTATCCCTATGTTGTGCGGACCACATTCTATTGTTGAGTAACTTTTTAATAAAATTGAATTTTTCTTCATATTTAGAGAATGACTGTTCATAATCTGGATTTTCACCTATCATTTCGCTATCTATCTCCCAATGCAATATATCAATAGCCGTCCACCGACTCTGGACAGTTTTGAGCAAATCTTCAAATTCCCATTTTTCCGAAATTACATCTAAGTCAATGTTCGCAACTGTACGTGAAAATGCCTTAAAATTACTTTTTTGTCGACGTAACATTTCGTCTAATTTGCTATTAGTGCTTTTGTCTACGTTGCTAAATGACGTGGATGGTACACTAAAATCTCCTAACTTCTTATCAGCTCCCGGTACGTTTAGTTGCTCGGCTCCAGGTGATGGAGTTCTAATTGTAGTAAAAGGAGTTGCTGGTTTTAACATAACCGGAGTTTTTGGTTTATCAACGTCTGCTAACGAAGAAAACTTTCTTATGTAAGCTTTAGTCTCATTATAAAAATTAAATGTTTGCTGATAGTAGTTTTTAAGAAAATATTCGTGAGACTGATCATCACAAGTAGTTAGTTGTTCATGGTTTGACTGAAACTCCTGCCAATACGTTTCTAATGTATCTAATCTTCTTTTCATATAGTCCGGAGTTTTACGTTCCGGGCCATCCTTTTTAAAATTGCGGAGGAGCTGTTGCATACCCTCCAAGACTTGGAATTGTGTTGTAATAAGACCCTCCATTGCCTAATTCTTGACTTAATAAATGGAAATCTCTTACTTTAATAGCTGCTACTTCCCCTTCTGCTTTGATGAGCCGTAGCGTGCTGCAATATCCACGTGCTCCTCAGTAGCGCCACGTGCACAAGTTAAACGAGACAGTATTCACTCGCGACGTGACCCAGATCCGGCTCGAAGGACCAAAAAGATGTACGGAACACCTCTTAGTGATAATTAAAAACACTTGATAGAGTCTTGATAGTTATATTTGATAAAAGTTCTTAAATATTAATGATTGATGATATGAGTACGCGATCGCCTTCAATCGGGTCAATTTAATTTCGATTGAACATCTATGGGATGAATTTAAGAGACGAATTCGTGAAAGAGATTCTGCCCCAGAAACACTTAGCCAGCTGTAAAATGCAATCCAAGAGGAATGGAATGGAATGGAATTCCACCACATTTGATCGTGATTCTCATCCGATCGATGAAGAACCGTATTGAAGCAATAATAAGATGTCGGGGAGGGATAAAAGTTATTAAATAAACGTTTCTTAGGCTTTTTTAATTTAAGTGCGTTGATTTATTAATTTCTTTCATACTCCATATAGGGTAAAAATGACTTTTTAAACAAAATACACAACCAAAGAAAAAATATTAATAATTGTAACATCAACATTAGGATTTGAATACCTCATAATATTCGCTGTTGAACGCCATTTGGCATAAGTAATATATTCCTAAATATACATATTTTTCTGATATTTTTTGCCATAAGCATAAACATAAGCTTGTAAGGTGTTTCGATTTTTATGATGAGAAGTGTATTTTGAAAGACATCAAGCAATCTGCTTTAATGTAAGCAAATCGGATAGATCAGTCCCCACAAGCAGCACTCGTTCACGAGTGTGAAGCCGCCGCAAATATATTAAAAAGACAACACAAACCCTACTTATTTATGTTATTTTATTGTATTCCCGAGCAGTGGCGGCGTAAAGGGGGGCGGAGGGTGCGTTCCGCCTCGGGTACCAAGCACCAAGGGGTGACAAACACACCCACGGAAAGCGCACAAAATCTACCTGTATCCAGAAATACCAACCCTTGTATATAGCTATTTGTATACTAATAGTATATTTTGAAGTTTATCACAACTGTAAATAAAAAAACTGTAATTTTTTAAATATAATGTCTCGTTCTTAAAAGAAAGAATTCTAAAATTCGGTAGCTGGGCCTCGCAGTGAATAAATTTGAGATTATCCGTTTGCACGAGTCAAGGAGCCACTTGCAGGGGCCCACATCACAGTTGATGGCGTGGAGGTCTCTATCAGCTTCTGGTGAAGTATGTTAAAACTGGAGCCCCGTTTTGGGAAGCTATGCTCAGAAAAGCAAGCACATTCTTCCCATTATTAGTTAACCAAAAGTAAAAAAAATATATCTGTTCTTTTTTTTTCTTTTTTTTCTGATTAAAATGTTGTGTCAAAAAATATAATTTCTTATGGGTCTGTGAATGTCTGTCTATGTGTGAACAGTAGAAATAACTTCGGGAAGTCCTGGTCTAACCAACTTAACTTCGATGATTCCAGCACCCCTTACCCTTACCAGAGGCTGTACGCGGGAGTTGTGCGATCGATGGCCTTTTACGGTTTCTTTTTATATACCTATTATAATTTATAGGTAAGTGATCACCGCCGACCATGAACATCTGTAACACCATGGGGCATATAATGCCCCGATCTGTTGAACATACCAAGCTTCTTTGAGCCTAATTCAAACATGTACATACCGTTTTCATTTCGGTTGAATCTCTGAACAGACTGTGCAGTTCTCTCAAGTGGTGGCGTAGCGGATGATCATTATTCAAGGATATCGTACGATCTCCCAAGGGGCCGCCTGTTTTCTGGCTGGTTTTCTTCCCTGGGACGTTGACGCCAAAGCCCTTTCGTCGTCGGTTTATTACTAGTGCCTGGAATCGTCATGTCAATGGAAGCCACCAGCCCTTAGAGCAGGGTTTCTTAAAGTGGAGTCCACGGACCCCTTAGGGGACCGTAACATGTGTGCCAGGGGTCCGCAGGAGCTCAGTAAACTTTTAATATATATTTATTAGAAAATTATCATTTAAATACCTATCATTATTAAAAATAATATAGCTAAAAAAATAAATAGTAAAAAACCAAAAACCCCGTAAAGTAAAGAATTATATTTATAAAATTCCACTAAAAATCATATAGAAATAATTTATCTTTATTTTTTTCAACGTATTTTTTCTATTTTTAGATAAATAATACTTTTTTCAATTTATTTGGCTCATAAAACTGGTTGTTACGCTAAAAGTAACAATATGAATGTTTTTTACAATATAAGGTTATTGTGTACAGTCAGCAACATAAGTCGCTGAACACTTCACATTTTTAATAACCTTTTTATGAATTAAAATTTGTACGTACTACTCTGTAGTCGTAAAATATAACCAAGTAAAGTCATCATTACCGAGAAGTGCCATACGATATTGAAAATTATTATTATTTTGGAAGATAAAACAATTCCAAATCTCGTGAATGTATAGCGACTTATGTTGCTTACTGTACAACCTAAAACATGTGAACACAACATGCACAGAAAACAGAAACTAATATCCCAACACTTTTACCAAACTAGTAGAAAAATACAGGGTATATCAAGACTGCTACCGAAAACGAAGCCGGGTGGTAGTTTCTGCGACTTCAGACACAATGCAACAGAAAAAAATGAGAAAAAAAGTGTCAAATTTCTTTTTGTAAAATTTTTCCTATGACCATATTTGGGTGGTAAATACATGTTTTCCTAAAATAATAGTGTATACCCTTTTATTACAAATATTCTAAGGTATAAAAGAGTTTAAATTATTATTTTAGCAAAAACTATGGATTTACCAACCAAAAATGACCATATTTAAAAAATCATAAAAAATAATTGTCGCGTTTCTTTGCGAAATTTTAATTTGCATTGTGTTTGTAGTCACTAAAACTACCACCCGGCTTCGTTTTCGGTAGCAGTCTTGAGATACCCAGTATATGTGAATAATAAGAAAAAAAAATTTCAACACAATAGAAATTAAAAATATGTCATCAACAAAACTGAAAACTTTGCTTTTTAAAAATATTCATCGATGCGTTAAAAATATCTATTTTTTTGTCCATAATGTTGTTTGCGAGACACATCCGGTAAATAGGGGAATGCTGACTGTGTTTGGTACAACAATATGGCAACTTTAAATTTTCTCTGTTATGGAGGCGGCTGTTAGTACGAGGAACAGAAAAGTAGATTCTTTGTAAAATATTAAATCAATCAATCGATAATGTAATTTACAATTTGATATAAGAAAATGATATCCGCAATTTTTCGTCTCTTTTTCAGGGATGTTATCTTATAATGTTTGAGTCTATCATCATATGATGTTAACTCACGACATTTGTTATCCATAAAACAGAGATGGTAAAGGAATCGTTTTTGTAGTTTTTCTAACCTATTGACATAAGGTGGGATTCCAAACTGGGCAGCATTATTCAAGTAGACTTCGTTCATAGCAATTAAAGAGCAGTACAGGTACTACATACTTGGATCCCTGAAGATCTTTGTTTGACGAAGGACGAAACCGGAAATTTGGGCCTCTTTCTTTGCAATATGATCGATATGCTCTCTAAAATCCAAGTTTTGTCCATTATAACACCCAAATCACGTATACTAAATACTTCCTCCAATTGTGTGTTGTTAATATAGTATGAACCGGGGACAGGATACATTTTCCTCGGTTTAATATGGAAACATTTACTGGCGTTTAGTATCATTTTGTTGATAAGACACCAGTGGTATACTCTATTTACATCTTGCTGAAGAATATTTACATCACTTTCTGATGGTATCACTCTGTAGAGCTTAAGGTCAGATGACCTTAAATCAAGTCTAAATTTAGTTTGAATATCCTCACAGAGATCATTTATGAAAATCACGAAGAAAAGAGGTCCCAAGTGCAATCCCTGGGGTACACCCGATGGCACTTTTTTCGGGGCCGAGATAAAACCACGAATTTTAACAAGTTGGGGTCTATTTTTTAAGTATGATTCGCACCACCGGAGTAATGATCCACATATACCTGCACGCTCAAGTTTGCATATCAACTAGTAATGATTTACCACGTCGAACGTTTTTGAAAAATCTGTATAGATTGAGTGAACTTCAAACCTATTATCCAGAGCCTCGGAAATATCACAAACATAGTCAAGCAAATTCGATGTGGTAGATCTAAAGGGAAAAAAACCGTGTTGATTGGAGCTGATCTGTGAATGGAGATGAGAATACATAATTTTTTGTACAAGCAACTCAAAAACCTTTCCGAAAGCTGAGAGAATAGAGATTGGCCGGTAATTGCTAATTTTATTTTTTTGCGCATTTTTTAAAAATGTGAGTAACATGAGCTATTTTCCATTTCGATGGAAAATACCATGAGCTAATGATTTATTAAAGATTACATATAGTGGTTTTGCAAGTTCGGTTGCATTATAATGATATATATAACAATTATAAAAAAATATAGGTGGTAGGTGTTAGTCGAGACTCTTTGGTATCAACCCATGAGCAGAAACGACAATCGGGACAATAATTGTTGAATCGACATCCCACATGTCGGTAACCTCGTGTGCTAAATCTAAATTTTTAGAATGAGGAGATCCGTAGGAGAACCAAGGTTACCGACATAGCCCATAGGATTGGCAAGTTGAAGTGGCAGTGGGCCGGGCACATAGCTCGTAGAACCGATGGCCGTTGGGGCCGAAAGGTTCTCGAGTGGAGGCCACGTACAGGCAAGCGAAGTGTTGGACGCCCGCCTACAAGGTGGACGGACGATCTGACTAAGGTCGCAGGAAGTCGCTGGATGCAGGCCGCTTCCAACAGGTCATTGTGGAGATCATTGGGGGAGGCCTATGTTCAGCAGTGGACTTCCTGTGGCTGATATGATGATGATGATGATATCCAAATGTTAATAAAAAGAGAAAAAAACCTAGTCTTCAATATATCTAAAATTCAATTTTTGAGGTTTGTGGTAGCTGGACGACTACATGACTACAAGCTTTGTGACATCAAGCTATGCGGGACTATGCGGGAAACATCGCGGGGGACAGCTAGTCTGAAACAGGAAGGCTGGCACTGACCTCAAAAAAAATAAGATTTATTAAAGACTAGCGGCCCGGCCCAGTTTCGCCCGGGTACAAATAGATTTCTGTACAATAATATGTACGTATGTATGACATATAAACCTTCCTCTTGAATCACTCTATCTATTAAAAAAAGCCGCATCAAAATCCGTTGCGTAGTTTTAAAGATTTAAGCATTCAAAGTGACATAGGGACAGAGAAAGCGACTTTGTTTTATACTATGCAGTGATTAGGTGTATTAATCTTTTTTAGTTTTAAAAAAATATTTTTAATTCATTAATTTTTCTGAGTTTTGGTCTCATAATCAAGATTAATTACTCATATTTTTAGTGAATGTCTAGAGCAGTGATTCTCAACCACTGTGCCGCGGCACTTTTGTGTGCCGCCAAATTTCAAAAGTGTGCCGCCAAATTTTGCAAATATATAATGTTAATATTATTAAATTATATCATTTAAAAAGAAAAATATTTTTAACATGAATATGTATTTAAATCCACAAAAAAAAAAATTATTTTATTATTTGCTTTGCAACGCGTTTTTTCTTAGTGCCAAATTGTGATGAAGCGGCGTGCATAGCAATAGGAATATGTCTCAAGGCGCTCTTTGTGTGCCGCCAAATTTTGACATCGTTAAATATGTGCCGCAACAAAAAAAGGTTGAGAATCACTGGTCTAGAGTGTGTTCGGCGGCGCAGTGCGGCGCGCTGATGCGGCGGCAAAGTGAAGGAGAGCGCTGCGAAGTTATAGTAATTCCTCTGAATTTAACTTTTGTGCCTAGGTAGATACCTATTATAATTATTATAGTTCTTTGTTTGATCAACTAGATAGATTAGGACGCTGAGACAAAATAGTTGACTTGTATGCGCGCCGCGGACTGAAATTTTTTTGACACTACTGCTCTGTCTCAAAAACTACAGAACGGATTTTGATGAAATTTTTATAACTAATAATTTGGACTATGCCTAATCCAAGTCAATTAATTGTGAGATGAAAATGCTAAAAAGGATTTCAGGTTTTTTAAAAAAATTCAGTGTTTGGTAAGACATGTACAGGCTAAATCTTAGAAACAAAAGAAAACAGGCGTGGCTTATGTGATATCGCCCACGTGTATATTAGTCCACGCTACGTCACTGGGTGGACACCTAGATCTAAGTGCTCCAAGAGTAGGTATGCTACATTCGTGGGGTGGATATATACTCAGACTAGTGGTGACTATTAGGCGACGCACAAATAATCAAAGGCTGCGTTCCATAAAATTTAATTATGAATAATTAATATTTTGTACATAATCCATTTGTGAAACATTACCGTATATTATTTAACGAATTGATTTTTAACACTTAACATTATCGGCGCGACCGCAATCTTTGTGAAGGCACGCGTGATGTGTACCAACTACCGACCGACTGACACAAGGCAAAATGAGCGCGGCTCGTGCACGGTTCCCGAGCGGCAGCTAGTAACGCAGGCAGTGCTCGTGGTGCACGGCGTGCTGCAGCGGCGCCGCGTTCTCCTTGTCGCGCGCGTAGTGCGGCGCGCCCGCGAACTCGCCCGCCAGCGCCGGCGCCTCGTACTCGTCGCCCGAGCCGTCCGACGCCTCCAGGTAGCCGAACAGCCGCGCCGCGCCCGCCGCGCGCTGCTCGCGCCGCCGCCCACCCCCCGCGCCGCCGCCACCCCCCGCGCCGCCGCCGCCCGCGCCGCTGCCACCTGCGCCGCCGCCCTCCGCCGCCAGCGACGCCGCGCCGCTCGCGAACCCGACGCCTCCCCCCACGCCCGCGCCGCCGGCGCCGCCCGCGCGGCTCGCGCTCGACGGCACTTTCAGGTTGCGGCTTTCGATGTGGCTGTAGACATATTGGGCGCTATGAGCTGCGGACGCACGGCACGCGGCTCGCGGCGCCGGCGCTCGGCGCTGGGCCGGACACTCACTGTGCGTCGCGCAGGTGCGCCGCCAGCTGGTGCTGGTCGTCGGCCAGGAACGGACACTTGCCGCACGACTTTTTGTTGTGCACCTTGTGCACGTGCGTGGCGAGGCGCTCGGCCCGCGCCGCCTTGTACTCGCACAGCGCGCACGCGAATGGCTTCAGGTGCGTGTTGAGGTGCCGCTTCAAGCACCAGTTGTCGACGCCGGACCACGCGCAGTAGCAGCACGCGTACCGCCGCTCCCCCTGCGGATCACGAGGCAATGCGGTGAGCGGGAGCCGTGACCGCTCGGCTCGGCGCACGGACTAGGCAGGGCGCTTACCTTGCGTCGCGCGGGTGCCGGCGGCTGCGGCGGCGCGGCCGTGGCGGGGGCCGGCGGCGTCTTGTGCATGGTGGCTGGCGGCGCCGGCTCTGTCTTGAGAGGCGCTCGTTCGAGCTTGACGGGCGCGGGGTGCACGGAGTGCGCCGCGTGCGCGGGGTGTGCGGGCGGCGCGGCGGGCACGGGGAGGGCGGCCGGCGAGCGGTAGTCGGGCGGCGCGGCGGCGGGCGCGGGCGCCGGCGGCGGCTCGGCGGGCGGCTTGTAGTAGTGCAGCGCGGGCTGTGGCTGCGCGTGCGGCTTGCCGGCGGCGCGGCGGATGCGGTTCAGATCGTACGGCTGGTCGCGGTGCATGCGCAGAAAATGTTTCTTGACGTGGTCGGCGCGGTTGAACTGCTTCTGGCAGAGGTAGCAGTGAAAGGGCTTCTCGTCACGGTGGATGTTCTCGTGGCGCGTGAACAGGTCGCGGCGGTCGGTGGCGTAGGGGCAGGCGCCGCACACGTACCGCTTGCCGGGCTCGGCCCCCGCGCCGCCCGCGCCCGCCGCGCCGCCCGCGCCACCCGCGTTGCTGCCGGCGTCCGCGTGCGCGGCGTCGGCGCTGCTGCCGCTAGCTCGCCGCTCGTTGCGCATCGCTTCCACCTGACGGCATACATGAGAATAAGTTCCAAATCAGCATACCAAATATTCCGGTTGAAGATGTATATGTAAACGTTAACTGAAGTTCTATAAATATTAAAAATACCACCGAGTGTTTACAATAATTTACGATAATTAAATTTTACCATTTAGCAGTAAAAGTAGGTTTATTATTCCTCACTGTAGTGTATACCTTATTTTTGAGTCGTTGCAAGTATCTTGTGAGGTCGTCGAGCGCGGGGTTGTCGCGCAGCAATTGGTCGGCGGCGGCCGGGTCGGAGTGGTGGTCCCGCGCCAGGTGCTGCCGCACGCCGCGCGCCCAGCTCGACGCGAACCCGCAGCCCGCCAGCGGACACTGGAACGCGCGAGCCTGCACACGCACACCATCACGTACCGCGCACGCATACACACACACACACACACACACCCAAACACACGCACGCAAGCACGCACCTGCGAGTGGGTGCCGAGCCAGTGCTCCGCAACGCGCGCCAGGAAGCCCACGCAGTCGCAGTGCGCGCACTTGAACAGCCTCTGCGCCGGGTTGTAGGCGGCAATGCGCGAGTGCGCCCACGCCAGCGGCTCCTCGGCCGCCGTCCAGCGGTCCTCCGCCGTGGGGTCGATGCGCGGCGTGAAGTTGGCCTGCGGAGGGCCAGGGCACGTGAGTGGCGGCGCCGAGTGAGGCGGAGTGTCGCGGCGCCGGCGCACTCACCTGCAGGATGCCGGGCGGCGGGAAGCCGTTCTGCATGAGCGCGGCGAGACCCCACGCAGTGATGTGCTCCTCAGGCCGCAGGTCGTCGTCGAGGTCGCGCTCGGCCGCGGGGAACTCCACGCCCACTACGCCCCCCACACCCACGCCGACGCCCACGGCCGCCTCCTCGCCGTACAACTTCTTGGTGATCTCCTTGAACATGTCCTCGCAGTCCATGGTGAGGGACGCGACGCTGCCCACGCCCGCGCCGCCGTCCATCTCGGTCGCGCTCTACCGCTGCAACCATAACGCACTCGCTGACGTGCCGCTGCATACTCATACACACTACACTTCACTACTGCTTGCCTCCGCCCCCGCCGCCCGTGATATCTGCGATTGGCGAAGGCGGCGATGAAGTCGCAATCAAGAAAAAGTGAAGTAGAGACATGATGATTCGTGAAATAAATTTGTTTATGTGTGACACCGTCGCATACGACATGACGAGCGCACACCGACATCGGGCGCGACGGGCACAGGTGTTGCCTTAGTGGATTTATTGGAGTGCGTCGGGAGGGATTGCACAGTTGTGCTAAATGTCATCATCGTCACTTAGGGGCTGTACACCCCACTGCGTATGCGAACGAGGCAGGGTGAAAGGCGGGCGCGCGGTGCATCCGCAGGGGGCCAAGGACCCACCGCCCCGGGCCCACCTGCGCTCCATCGGGCCACCCGAGACGCCCGCGCGACCACTCCGGGACTGCTTCGGGCGCTCTCCTCGCTCACCGAGCACGCGAGCAGCGCTCGAGCACAAGCTGCGTGCCGCGGCGACGCCGGGGTGGCGGATCGATGCCGCGCCACCCTCCCTCGCCGGGCGCCGCCACCCCGCCCCGCCCCGCCTCGCCCCGGCCCGCTGGCGCCTGGCGCGAGCGGCCTCGGCTCGTCCTGCGCTCACCTGCAGCAGGCGGCGGGAGTCGCGCGGCCCACCTCAGCTTCGAGCGGCGCGCCGGCCGCGACTGCCGCCTCCCGCCGCCCATCGATCGCCCCCGCCGCCCCGCACCCGCCGCCCCCGCCCCGTGCCACCCGCCGCACCCACCGCCTGCCGCCCGCCCTTATTGACCGATCACGTCTCTACGCCACTTGTCATTTCGACATTACTTCATATTGGTTTTCTATCAACGATCCAATTGATAAAGCCGGGTTAGGCCCGCCGTGCTCCCTTCATTACTGACATTTTGGCATAGCTGTCGAATATCCATGCTATTGTCATAAAAGACTTTTAGTGGGAAGTAAACCTTGCCATGATTAACGTTTTTGGTGATTACATGGCACTATTACAAGTCAATTATAACGACTCGGGCGTGCGCTCGTATGTGTCGAAAGTTCATTTTTCCGTCTTTATAATATATTTCGTAAACTGTAGTGTATGAGGGCCACTGCGCAGGCCACATGCGGCGTAGCAGGGACGCTACCGAGGTTAACATTCGTCTCGGAAAGTCGTAGCGCCGCATAGTGCGCGCCGCTCGTAGCGCGGCCGTAGCGCGCACGTAGCGAGTGCGCCTTCGACGACGGCCGCGGCTCGGCGACACCTCACCGCTGTCGTATGTACGTACTAGTGCGGGGATGCCGCTCCCTGCGTCTCGCTAGCGCTCGACTCGCGGCTCTCTTCGTCGCGGCCGCTGCGGGCGGCGGCAGGCGGCAGGCGGCGGGCGCGGCCCGTACTCGCACCGCGTACGGCCGATGCGGCAGCGCTTCGCGCCGGTTCATTCATAGCGGCGGAGGGTCCGGGCGGCGCACGCTTGCGCGCGGCGCGCGAGGCGAGCGCGGCGGGGCGGGCGGGCGCGGGCGGCGGGCGCGCGCTATTCGCCGCGTCAGTCGCGCCCCGACCGCGGCCCGTCCCCGTGCAGCCCTCGCCGCCGCCTCGCCCGCAGCCGGCCGCGCGCTCGCCGCATGCCGCGCCCGCGCCCGCGCGCTCGCTAGCGCCGGCGTGGCCGGCGAGCCGCCCGCCGCCGCTCCGCCCGTCAGGCCGCGGGCAGGTGAGCCTTCGCCCGCTCATCGATCGGCCGCTCGCGCATGTGCCGCTTTCACGTGCCTCGGCCGCCCGCCGCCCGCCACCCGCCCTCGCTCGCCCGCCGTCGCCCCGTTCCGTATTGACCGCCGGCGGGCGCCGCGACGCCGCCGCCGATCCCTGCACCGAGCGCGGCGCCGGCCGGAGCGCCGAGCCCGCCGCGGCCGGCGGAGCTCGCGAGCGGCCGCGGCTGCCTCGGTCGGTGTCGGCGGGCGTGTCTCCGGCGGCGCGCTGCACGCTCCGGCGCATCGCTCGCGCACGGTCGACGCCCCGCGCACCTCCATTGTGGCTTCGCTCGCCACCGTTTGAGATCTTTTAATGCTAGTTGAGATGCGGTTGTGATTTGAGAATGTAGTGTCGAGTCCTCAGTGTCGGAGTGAAGTGCGCGCGAGTGGGGCACGGCGCGAGTGTCGAGCGTGGAGCGCGCTGCACCGCTGTCGGTTGTTTACGGCGCGGCGCGGCGCGGCGGCGGCGGCGCACCGATATAGCGGTGCGCATAAACACGCGGCCGCGCGTGCCTCAATGAGGGCGCGCTATAAATACGCAGGCGCCCCGCGCCGCGGCCGTCGCGCCGCGACCCTCACCTACTACCCTCCAAACGCTGTTTATTTTTGCGGCGCGAGTGTTGCGCTTCCGCAGCGCGTCGCCAGCGCTGCACCCGCGCTGCACCGCCCGCCCGCGCGCAGCTGCCGAGCGACCTGCGCGCGACACAGGTGTATAATGTGCACGCGCGGGTTCCCTTACTAATGCACATTGCACAATACACAAGCAGTGTATCTGACGTGGAGAGCGCGGGCGTGCGGTGCGGGGCGGGCGGCGCGGCTCCCACGCGGCGCGCGCTTCACGCGCCGCGTCTGCACGCCTAAATATTTATACTTATGATTGTTTATAAATTAATGAGAAGCAAACTGATGAGACGCGCGCTAACTGGTCGCCGCGCGGCGCCGGCGCAGTGACGCATGGCGGCGCGGCGACCGAGCTGGTGTTGTGTTGCAGATGTGCAGCCTGGCAGCGCTGGCGCGCGGCTGCCGGCCCGCCGCCAAGCCGTGCTGTCTGTGCTGGTGCTGCTGCTGCTCCTGCTCCTGGTCGGTACCGCCGCCACTGCATGTACCCGCCACACTCACACACACTGCACTGAGCATACAGTATACAGTGCACTTGCACCGACACTAGTGCAGTATCATGAGCGGCTACATCACATCACCACTGCACTGCGTCATCAGCACACTCCGCCACATATTATCATAAATGGAGGCAACATTAATGTTGTAAACTAATAAAGTTATTATGTACATACCGGGTATATCAAGACTGCTACCGAAAACGAAGCCAGGTGGTAGTTTAAGTAACTACAAACACAATGTAACTGAAAATTTCGTGAAAACGCGACAATCTTTTTTTATCATTTTTAAATGTCGTCGAGTTTAGGTGGTAAATCCATAGTTATTGCTAAAATAATAATTTAAAGCCTTGCGTGTCATAGCGCTTTTAAAAAGAAAAAGGTGTACAATATTATTTAAGAAAAAACTAGGTATTTACCACACTAATAAGATGATAGAAAAAAAACAACAAAAAAAAATCGTCACAATTTTTTGCACCAAATTTTGTTGCATTGTGTTTGAAGTCCCTAAAACTACCACCCAGCTTCGTTTTCGGTAGCAGTCTTGACATACCCTGAATTGTATTGGATTCCAATAATATAGTAATGAACGACATAGAGGCCGACTCTATGTGGATGAGCTCACCGGCATGTGTTTCGGTTGCAGGGCTAAGTGGTAAGTGCAGGGCGGCTCGGTCCCCGCGCCCCCGCGCCCCCGCTCCCCCGCGCCCCGCTCCCCCGCGCCCCGCGCCCCGCGGCCCCGCCGTCCGCCGAGCACGCGGCGCCGACGCTCCGACGCCACACGCTCCTCCAATCCACTGCTCATACTCCATCTGCTAGTCGCTACAATTTACTCTTATTCTTGACTTATTCTTATTTTGCAGCAATCAAATACATATCAATAAATCACAGCAGACTCTTTCTTAGAGCCATGCCTTAGCGCAAGGTTTCTTAAAATTTTTGCAGTTACGGACCATTAACTAATTTTAAAATAGTTCACACACCCTATCAAAATATATTTTGGATTGAATACTCATTTTTATTGAACATGGAACTTTGTTGATAGTTGACAATAGGATAGGGTCTATGTCTTACATTAATTCATTAAATATCTCTACATCTGGTACTTTGGGGACCGCCTTCAATATTTTACGCATATATTTAGATGTTGGCTAGTCAAGTCAATAAGCAAATTAATCAACTTGTACAATGAAATAAATTTTTAGCTTTTCAGTGGAATTTTATAATTATAATTTTTTATTTAAAGTGGTTTTATAGTTTTATAATATAGAGGCTTTTATAAAAAAAAATGTTATTTGTTTCTTTCTAACATTGATAGGCATTTAAATGATAATTTTCTGATAAATTTATGAAAAATTTACTGCTGCTGCTGAGCTGACGTGGACCCCTGGCACACACCCCTAAGGGGTCCGTGGACTCCACTTTAAGAAACCCTGCGTTAGAGCTATCTGACTAAACACATACCTACATACCCATTCATTAGTGCGCACACATATACACACACTCACACACAAGTCACAACCGATATGACACGAGGCAGTAATGTGGTGCGTGTGTGCAGCCTGGCGGCGCGCGGCTCCGAGGGCGGCCCCGGCAAGAAGCCCCGCGAGCCCGGACCGCAGGAGCCGCTGCTGCCCGACGGCGACGCGCCGTGAGTACTGCTCACTGCCCAACAAACTAATACACTATTCAGTCATGTTGAACACAGAACTTGCGTCCGCGCTCACGGTGTTGTGCTCGCTTGCAGGCCGACGCTGGAGGAGATCCAGAGCTGGGGGCAGTCGTTCGACCGACTGATGCGCAGCGCAGGTGCGTGCCGGTATACTCGCGCCCCCCTCCCCCTCCCCCTGCACCCCCACCGCACCCATACACTACACGGGCCTTACACGGAGGAAAACTCAATGAAGGAGCCCCTGCGGCGACGATGCTGCAACTTCTTACCCAAACAATTTTGACTTCACTTTTAACATACAAAGCAGGAGGCTTTGAGGCTCGATGGATAGTTTGGTTTAGAGGCGCGCATTGCAATCTACACACAGATACACACATAAACATAAGCCTTTTTTTTTCCTTTTGCTCACGAACGGCCATTAATTCATCATTAGCTCATAATATAATATTTCTCAAACCGGAAGACTCACGTTAGAACGTGTGACGGAGTCAGGAATGAACACGGGGCCTCGTAGTTCTCGGCCTACTATCATCATGACTATCTTTAACTATTTCCGTACTTGGCCGAGAATCTTTAAAAACCGATACCTTATTAGATTACCTTATATGACATTATAAAATAGGTGCCGCGCGCACTTATCGCGCAGCAGAACATCGCGCTACTTCGCGTCTCGTTCCTGAAGCTACGGCTGCTCAATACCGAATGCGTCAGGGAGTCTCCACCATGAAATGTACTATAGCATACGATGTGAGATATATAGCACGAGCGTGTGTGTGTGTGCAGCCGGGCGTAAGGTGTTCCGCGACTTCCTGCGCGGCGAGTACTCCGAGGAGAACATCATGTTCTGGCTCGCGTGCGAGGAGCTCAAGCGCGAGACCGACCCCGACGCCGTCGAGGAGAAGGCGCGTTTTATTTACGAGGATTATATCTCCATACTGTCCCCCAAAGAGGTGAGTGCACCGCCGCGAGACACGCTCTACACACTAAACTGTACTGCATGCACAATCGACTCTGCCGGGAACTCCACATATTATAATCATTTCAACACCCATTTTGCCCTATTTAATCCGATGGGTAATAATTTTTAAGCGTGAGGTTTAAGCAGTCTTCCCTGATAGTTTTGTTTCGACACCTCTTATTTTTTTTGCATACTGTAATTATATGTAATGAGTAGGTAATACGACGCTGAACGAGTCACTTGAAAATTTTCTTTCAGCATTTATTTCAGTTTAGTGATTTAACGCCATTCTTCTGATTGTGAATTTATTGAGAAGTGAAATAATAATCCAGACTCATTTTTTAAATATTTCTGATACCTAAAGTTACTATCGAAAACTAAAACGAAATTTTATAAAATTTCTGGTAGTGAGATATTACTAATACAGTAAAATTCAAATATATTACAACATTAAGTGCGTGGTGGCCTGTTGGTAAACGGACTAGACGTGACTGCCAACATGTTCACGGTGGTCGCGGGTTCGAATCCCAGGGCTCACCTCAGACTTTTCGGAGTCATGTGTGTATTCATAGTCAATCACCACGCACTAAAACGGTGAAGGAAAACATCGTGAGGAAACCTGCATACCATAGCGATTTATAAAATAAATTCTATGGTATGTAAGTCCGCCAACCTGCACTAGGCTAGCGTGGTGGACTATATGGCCTAACCACTCTCAATCGTACTGTCGGTTGTAGACGAGGCCCGTGCCCTGCAGTGGGATGTATATGGGCTGATACAGAACAAATTTACGTGCCAGTGTCCATCTCCTAATGCGTACTTAATATCTCGCATTTCCTGGTATTAAATAAAAGTGTAAAATAAAATTAAAAAAAACAAAATTTTCGTGGTAAGTCTCTCATATGTGAGAGGCCATCTGGGTAGGTACCACCGCAATGTCTATTTCTATCGTGAAACAACACTGCGTAAATGCACTGTTGTGTTTCGGATTGAAGGCATTGTAGCCAGAGTAACTACTGGACATATTGAGACTTAACATCTTATGCCTCAGGATGGCGAGCGCAGTGGAATGTTGCTACTGTTTATGAGCGGTCGTATTGCTTACCATCAGGCGAACGGCTTGCTCGTCTCGCCATTCATTGCAATAAAAAAAAACCAAAATCGTCCTTGAATGAAAAATGAGAGGTGTCAAGGGACCTCCAGATGGAACGATGTTCCTTTCGATGAAGAATTTTGATCTTAATAGATTAGTGAAGGAATTGTAACTAAATTTTATTTATTTTAAGTTGTAATAATATTTTTGTTATCACTAACAAATGTAATGCAACATAAACTTAATCAGTAGGTTCAATTTTAGTATCTAATAATTGTACAAAGATACATAGTCAAATGATGATTGACAGCAGGGTAAAAAACTAAAATCGTAAAAAACGATTGTCAAATGTTTTAAAGTGTCGTTACAACTTTTGTTCTTAATTTTTCCCATCTAGCCCCCTTTCGCAATGCGCGATACGGAACTTCGTTCCAACAAAATGTATCGCATCGAGACCTATATGACGTCCCAATATGCAGTCAAACATATTTTTTTTAATTAGTATCAATTCCGTGGAGGCCCCCATTCATAAGCCAGATAACGGAATAGCGGCAATTTAAAACAAGAAAATGTTTTCAATTGAAATTTATCTATTTCGATGTACTTTTCGATATAGTATTACTCATAGTGGTTCATCCCAAAAACAACAGTTACCGAAGCGCCGTCCTGTGTCTACTAAAAGGGACCTGTGACTTTCATTTGTCCTTACTACATTTGGAGCTTCCGCGTAGTCAAACTTCTCGTTTCACAGTGTGCCCTCCAGGTGTGCACTTTCCAAAAAGTGGCAGAAAAAGTTCTTCAATATTGCTTAAAAATTAGATAAACTTTTTAAAACAACTTTTATAATAGATTGAACGAATATTTTGTACTTGTCCCTCTAATTCTGCCCTCCTGTGTAATTGAAAAAACGCAATGCAGTACCGATGCTGGCGAAGAATCCCCGATCACCGATGCTAACTGTCGTTAGTCTGCCGGATCCTTAATACGGACAGTACGAAATGGCATTTGAGCTGGACATCGAATTATGCAGCGATCTCCGACACTTTCTGCGGCGCATCAGGGGGCCGCCCGCGGTGCACTCTCGACGACACTCTCGACTCGACTCGACATTTACTACGAAAATGTGTACCAATTTGTTATAAAAAAAGTTGTAGTTTTACGATTTAATAACTAAACAGAAACTAAACTCTCTACTTCTTTTTAAATCCATCCCATGGTTGTCTGTAAGACATTGCTTTAAGCGATAAGACCGCCATTTGTACTTTTCATTTCTTTTAGTTTCTGAATATTGTTTTTTTTTTATGTGTAAGTACAATAAAAATTTAAATAAATAAATAAAACAAATAGCAATAAAAAATATTCGTAACAGTTAAACCGACTTCAACATTTTAATAAAAAGAGAAAGGAGACTGTCCCGCCCTCACACCCACCACTGTAACTCCTGTGAGCCAGGATCAACAGTGGCACGCAATGTAATGACACCGAGCATTGAAGCTCGGCGAGTCTCCGGGAATGTCTAACTTGTCTTTAACCCGCAACGAAATTAATCAGAAAGTTAAATTAATAGGAGGAGTGTAGTCTTTGGCATAATGAGCGTAAAACCATGCTAGATAGTATGCAAATATCATCTGGAGTTGTATACTACATGGACCTTGTAGAGACTAGAAAGAACTTCCATGCTTTCCGGCGTTTTTGCCATACCTATTACTGGATTCAAGCATAACAGTTCACATAATAGGTCCCATTTAAATGTAATAATAATTTGATCCGTGGTGCTTCACAGCTGGCTTCTCCGGCTGTGAAAGTCTTTTTGCGAGGTTATTTATCTCTTCAGTTCAATGTTTTGTCACCCGCTTTGCACGGAGGGAAGTGGACAATCTAATATATAAAATTCTTCTGTCACGGGGTGCGTAATCGAACTCTTCCGAAACGGCTTGACCGATTCTCATGAAATTTTGTGAGCATATTGAGTAGGTCTGAGAATCGGCCAACATCTATTTTTCATCCCCCTAAATGTTAGGGGTAGTCCACCCCTAAATTTTTATTTTTATTTTTTAGACAATTTTTTTAATTTCTATTTTTTTATGATACAACATACAAAAATACATACAATCCTCAATTTTCACCCTTCTACGATCAACCCTTATTTTTTAATAGCCATTTTAGTAATTTAATCATTTTTCCTCTCCGGTCGAAAACTGATCAATCGTCATTTAATTAGTTATCCCCGCCAGATGTCTACAGGTGTCACTTCTGACCCAGTAAACAGCACGGAGTAGGGATGAGAACGAAGCCGGTCTCCTGTTTCTCTCACACAATACGATTATTGTTTATGCATCAAGTGTAGTAGTAACGTTGACAATTATTATTTTGCTATCTCAGTGTAACTCTCATATTAAATTTTAATAATTCCTATTTTATATATAAGATGTATATGGATGTTTATGGAGAGAAGGGACATAAAGTAAAATAGAATCGAAGGTACGGGAGAGGGCTGGGATAGATGACAGATTTGTTAGGACGAACTGTAAATGCACGTTATAAAACGGGATGGATAATAAAGAGAAGGGACGGGACGGATTGGGAAGAGACTGAACAGGCGGATGAGACGGGATTGAGCCGGACAGTAGGATAGCTACGTCAAGTTTAGGCATACAAGAGTTTATACGAAAAACAGCATGTATTTGGTGTGGAGTGGAATCAAAAAATATATGCACCCAGGCGAAGCTGGGTCGGGCCGCTAGTAATTTAATAAAAAGAGAAAAATAAAACTGATTTTATGATAAGTTAAATTATGGCTATAACTTTTTGAGGTCGGTGCCAGCCTTTTTGGTTGGGACCAGCTATGTCCCGTGGTTTTACCAGCATAGCCCATAGGATTGGCAAGTTGAAGTGGCAGTGGGCCGGGCACATAGCTCGTAGAACCGATGGCCGTTGGGGCCGAAAGGTTCTTGAGTGGAGGCCACGTACAGGCAAGCGAAAGGTCGGACGCCCGCCTACAAGGTGGACGGACGATCTGACTAAGGTTGCAGGAAGTCGCTGGATGCAGGCCGCTTCCAACAGGTCATTGTGGAGATCCTTGGGGGAGGCCTATGTTCAGCAGTGGACTTCCTGAGGCTGATATGATGATGATGATGATGAATGAATAGTGATATTTATTTTATCTTACGCTTATGTTAAAGTAGCGAAGTGACAATGATATTACTACTACAACATCAGTCGCAGGGTGTCTGCTGCTGAGTATATGTTTCCTCCAACTATTTCGTTGTTCAATACACATATTACAATTTATGAGGCATTATAGCGTGTTTAAACTTTTGCCCGGTTATTCTGACGTTAACCCTAGAAGAGAGAGCGCCGTCTTCTCCCTGCTAGAATTTCCACGTTTCGTCCCATATGAATATGTATCAACAACTCTCAGATATTCGAAACCACGGCAGCGCTTTTTTTTGGCCTTAAAACCCTGATCCTCCTTCGAGTTCAGTTATAGGTATAGATATACGATATTGCCAATGTACTCCAGAGATTATTAAAATATTACTTAACTAGCGGCCCGGCCCAGGGGGGTTACTATAGAATCCGTAACTCGAAGTTTCGTGACATTTTTCGGACGGATGTTACTTCGTTACACGAAATCCGTAAAAAGAACGAATGATTTGAATTTTTCGTCAATACTTCGTCGTCCGAACTGTCAGAGACGAAAATTTGAAATTGACGTCGACGAAAATGTCATATTTCCGAGTCTCGATAAAATGTTGTTTGTGAAGTGATTTTATTACTTTAGACCATATATCAAGTGCAAAATCTTAATTAAAATGGCATTTAACAGCGGTGATTCGAAGAAAATTAAGTAATAAAAGTTCGAACAACAATAACGCAGCTAAACAAAAAGTGAAGATTGTTTGCACTGGATGTTAGAAATGCCTGTGAAATATCTTGGAAATTATAGTGGGGAAGAGGATGCACACCACCAGGAATTAAAAGTACAAGATGAAGCGTACCGTTTATACCACAGACGAGTAAATAAGTTTATACGACGCAATAGAACATTCACAACCACAACGAGACTCAATATTGTTATTTCAAGATTTGTTTTTATTGTGGCGTAAAATAACAATGTACTCCCGACAGAAAATACAGGGATAATATAAATAAAACCCAAAACCAAACCGGTATAATGGAGAAGAACATTTAACAAGAACAAAACGACCATACCTAATACAGTTTAAGACAAATTGAATAAATTTTGGTGTCAATGTGAAAGAATATAGTGTAGAACATGGTGGATATTTCAAACAAACCAATAAGATGGCAAAAAGGATACAACTATATTTTGGCTGATATTTACAACGCGAAGACCACCTAAACTTTATTTAAGAGGAAATCTTTTAAAGGTGTTTCTTCAAAGTTTATCTTATTTATACTTTTTGTACCCAAAAATATAGCTATAAAACACTTAAATAAATTAATTGTGGATAGTAATTAACATATTTTATTAAACTTTTGATATTACTAAATAAAAATTGTTTTCTTTCCACCTTATGATTAGTGGTATGTTCATAGCTCAATATCAGCTGCATTGTGAGGAATAGAAAAGTCAATATTACTAATAAGTATCTTACAAGTAGTTACATTATAAAACAATGTGATATACAGTGCATATTTTATATTTTCTCTAATAACTTATATATGAGTTTCACACACATTCAATGTTATGGCATAGTACCTACCTATTTGTTTTGATAAACTCGGCAATCTGCATGATAATAATTAGACAGTCACTTTTGAACAAAATATTAATTGAAATCTTTTATAACATGGATAAAAACTTCAATTGTATGTATTTTATTTATATAAAACTTTTTGTAAAAGTTAATTAAGAAGCATTAATTATAACCAACCATAAAGATGTCAGGACTCAGGAAAGGAAAAGGTTTTGTTAGAATGAGTTTAGATAAATAACAAAACAAACTAATATCTATCTACTTTAGAGCAAAATCGAAGTATAATTATTTCTAATTTTAATAACATCAATACAATATTATTATCCAATCAAACTATATCAACTTCACATAATAAGTATTTAACCTAATGTGAAGATAACCGGTAATTTGTAATAATATATCTTTCAATTGCTTCCTTAAATTAATTATATGAAACAGAAACTCCTTCAAATGGATGTAATATACTGTAATTATAAAGAAATGTACATACATACTTAAAAAATGGAAATAATTATTTGTAGTGTGTTATATATACATAAATATAAGTAGTATAACTTGTTTCACATAAATTACTGCCAGGTAACAAATAAAATACAAATAAAACATTTATTTCAACATATTCCATTTACAACAGTTTTCACTAATGATTAAACATTTGATGTTCCTTATCCTAGCAAAAAGAGGATCTCGTTGTTGTGGTTGAATCATCCGCAAAGTACCAAGCGATAACTTCAAGTAGTTAAATCCTGTAACCCAAAATAGTAATCTTTTAAAACATATTTACAACCTAGTGTTTCATGTTATTTATACACTACCAAACACAAGTTATTAACTAACTAAAGACTTTAATCATATACTTTGTGAATATTGATAACGTGTGTGTGACTATTAACTATATTAAATAACCACTAGTGGAACTTCTTTCTATCCCAACAAAGTTGCATGTTTGAGCGCGACATGTATAAGTAAATAAATATTTGTTAGGCGCTTCAAGGAAATATAAAAAGGAATATCAACCCAGTTCGATAATTGATCATTATGGCATTAAATAGATATTATAATTTAAAAATAAGAAACTTACCGTTTTAATAAAATATTTTGCACAAATACGTACTTTTGCCAACATTAAAGAATTTTAAACATTTAATAATATCTTTATATACAATGTACTGTGTGAATTAATTCCTTATTTATATAATTAAGTGTTTTGTAAATGTTTACAATTTAATTTTTTTTTACGTTTTGACGTTTGATAGTTGATACTTGTTGTTTTTTTACATTTAACCTATCTAAAGGCAAAAGTCCCAGCCGTACAGCCTAGGGTAATATATTGAAATTCTTCAATTTAAGTTCTTTTATTAGGAAGTAAGAACCGTAGGCTCGCCCATGTCATGCTTTAAATAAATTAGTAAAGGTGCTTTATTGAGATTTTATGTAATATAAAAATAACTAAATTAGATTGTTATATTGGTATATGACAGCTCATGTGCCACAGGCTAGGCGGTTAGCTGATGATGCCATGCCGCCTGCGAAACGAAAGGCCGCGGGTTCGATCCCCGCACCGAGAGTTAGGTTTGTGAGGCCCACAAATGTTTTTTTTTTGTGGGTTTTGTGGGGGGTCAGGATTATGTGTGTAACTATGGGCATGTTATTTATTTATATGAAATAATAGCCTCCGTGGCGCAGTTCGTTAGATGCCGGCTTTGCAAAACAAATGTCCACGGAATCGATCGCCGAACCGAAACTAATATTTGTGTGAACCACAGGTATTTGTTTGAGGTCCTGGGTGTTTATGAGACCCAAAAGTATCTCGTAGTTCCTGATACCCATGACACAAGATTCGATCTTAGTGTGAGGTCAGGACTATTTATGTGACTTTTGGATGTATTTATTTATAAATAAGAGTTCAATTTAAAATAAAATAAAAAATAATGTGTATAATTTAAAACGTCTTTTGTATAATAGTCTAAAATACATAGGGTATATCAAGATTGCTACCGAAAACGAAGCCAGGTGGTAGTTTAAGGGACTTCAGACACAATGCAACAGAAAAAGTTGCAAAAAACTAAAAAGCGACAATTTTTTTTGTTATTTTTTTCCTATGACCATATTCTGGTGTTAAATACATTTTTTTCCTAAAATAATAGTGAATACCTTTTTATTTATAAATAATCTAAGGTTTAAAAGAGTTTAAATTATTATTTTAGCAAAAACTATGGATTTACCACCCAAAAAATTCAATATTTAAAAAAATCATAAAAAAATAATTGTCGCATTTCTTTGCGAAATTTTTAGTTGCATTGTGTTTGTAGTCACTAAAACTACCACTCGGCTTTGTTTTCGGTAGCAGTCTTTAGATACCCAGTATATTATCTATACACATAAATAAAAATAAATGTCTGTTTGTAAAGTGAAACTAAAAAAAATTGTCCAACTACATATCGTTATACTCGTATACACGATATCTATACCAAAAATGATCTGAAAAGAGATTTTGTCTGTCTGTCGTTCTGTTTGTAATCGCTTATCTCGAGAACGTCTGGACCGATTTTGACGGGACTTTCACTGAAAGATAGCTTAATTAATTTTGCGGGAGTAACTTGGGCTATTTAAGTTTTGAATAACAATTTAGAGTACTGCACAAAAAAATATCCCTTTTTTGCGGTTATTTTTAAAATATGCTTTAATGATAAGAGAGTGTCT
The DNA here is from genome assembly GCA_009982885.2 of Hyles vespertilio. Classification (NCBI taxonomy): domain Eukaryota; kingdom Metazoa; phylum Arthropoda; class Insecta; order Lepidoptera; family Sphingidae; genus Hyles; species Hyles vespertilio. Next base: position 20,652,402 of record CM042821.1, on the reverse strand, counting down.
GAGTTAATTATGTTTCCTCGATTTAGTTTGCTATAAAAATATTTAGGGTTCCGTGGGACAAATCATTTATCTAAAACAAGTAGAAAGAAATAAATCATTTATTCTTAAGCCCTGCACGGCTATGATTAAAAATTAAAACTCGTAATTATTATTAATTATTTTTAAATAAAGATTTGTAGAAAAGTTTTGCAATTCAAATCCGATAGAAGTGAAACGTCAGAAAATTAACCTACGTTATCTTTTCTATAATTTTCGTTCACTGCAAATCCTCTAGAAAAAACACTTACCAATAAATATCATTTTTCCCCACTACATGCTAGGTCTAAATTACCATATAAATAGTGGAAAATTCACTTAGGTGGCAACATTGTTGGAGAATAATGATCACAGATAATGTTGTTTACTCCTTCTGAAGAATATCTATGATAATTATCATTCAGTCCGAAGTTAGTCTATGGTTACGATGAATTTTCAACATTTCGGATGGCTCACATACTCTGTGGTACATTTATTTCGTCACTGACATCCGTCATCCGAAGTTTCGTGCTTCGTAACGGATTGTAGAGTAACCCCCAGCTTCGCCCGGGTACAAATAGATTTCTGTACAATAATATGTACGTACTATACATATAAACCTTCCTCTTGATCACTCTATCTATTAAAAAAAAGACATGTGGCACTCGGAGACTGCCACGGTAAAGCTATTGCATAGCATTTTTTATCAACTTATGTAATTATAATTATTTATTTACTTTTTTATGCAGTATATTTTTCCTTTGTTTTTCTTTGATATTAATTGTACAGATATTCACTGATGTACGTGCGAGCTTTTGTAGAATCGTACCATGAAGTAAATACAATGAGGAGGTGCCTTAACGCCGAAACTCTAAGCAGGCATGAGTCACCAGATTGCGGGGCGAAGAGGGGGATTACGCATGCGCAGTAACGCCGATACAACCAACCAAGTACTTTTAAATGCGAACTGCAAAGCTATTGCGTGATTAACTGTAATCTAATCTCTTTCGATATTTAGTTTTGCCATCTATCGATGAATAGCAGAACTTTTAATGACTTTTTGAAATATCACGCTTGTCTCTTTAGTTCAGCAACTCGCCTCTAGGTGGCATTGGTTGTATCGGCGTTACGCGCATGCGTGATCCCCCTCTTCGCCCCGCAATCTGGTGACTCATTCCTGCTTAGAGTTTCGGCGTTAGGGCACCTCCTTTTTGTATTTACTTCATGGTACGACTCTACGGAGCTCGCACGTACAACAGTGAATATCTGTACAATTAATATTAAAGAAAAACTAAGGAAAATATACTACACAAATAAAATAAATAAATAATTATAATTACATAAGTTGATAAAAATGCTATGCAATAGCTTTACCGTGGCAGTCTCCGAGTGCCACACGTCTTTTTTTTGTTATTTTTTTCCTATGGCCATATTTGGGTGGTAAATACATCTTTTTTTCTAAAATATTTGAATACACTAAATACACTTTTATTATAAATACTCTATGGTATAAAAGACTAGGTAAGGTCAGGTATAAAACTATTATTTTAGCAAAACCACCCAAAAATGATGGTATTTAAAAAATCAAAAAAAAAATTATTGTCGCGTTTCTTTGCGAAATTTTTAGTTGCACTGTGTTTGTAGTCACTAAAACTAACACCCGACTTCGTTTTCGGTAGCAGTCTTGAGATAATATAAAGCGAGCCAAAGGATTAACATACCCCTTTGATGTGAGTATTCAGTTGTGACGCGCGAATTACTCGTATGTCGAGCGCGACCCGAGGTTGCAAAAAAATGCAATTTAAATTACAATTAATTTATTTAAAATATAAATATTACAAAATTATTACTAATCAATTCAGGTGCCTACTGGTCGATGCGAGACCTAGAAGTGCCGGTGGCCTGAGGGGCGAAGGCTTTGGTGTCCGCTTCCGATGACATCGGTGCGGGGCACGAGGTGCTGAATCGGCGGCTCGTGGTCGATACACGTTCCGCTGCGTCGGCGATCCTTCCGTTGCTAACTTGAATATTGGCATACAGCATAATTGCAAGTCAGCGATATCTAGGGGTGGTCAATACGTAACACCTCCCCCCGTACTTCAGCGACTATTTCGAAACGAGTTTTGATAGAGTCGCTGAAATGATGCTGGAATTGAGATTTATCTCTGTGGGATGAAATCTCGGTTCTTGTATCTCGGAGTATGTTTCTTGTAGAGTAGTTTCTTTAGCTTGATCTTTAATTGTTCGTTGGGTCCAGAAATACCAGTATGTGAGAGGTACAACGAGTGCTACTGTACTTAATAATATGATGTAAACCGGGATGGTTGTATCATTAGGCTCGACGTATCAATTTCATCTAGCTTTGCGGGTAGCTGCAGAGATATCTTCTCATTAAGTGTATGTAGGTTCTTGAGATCCGCCGAATTCAATATAATAGGTGCATTTTCTTTGGTTTTCTGATCCTTGTATGCAGGTAGTTCAATGTGTGTGTGCAGGTGTCGCTGGACTCGCGCGTGCGTGAGATCGTCAACCGCAACATGGTGGAGCCCACGCCGCACACTTTCGATGAGGCGCAGCTGCAGATCTACACGCTCATGCACCGTGACTCCTATCCGCGCTTCGTCAACTCGCCGCTCTACAAGACGCTGGCGCGGCTGTCGGGCGCCGAGCAGCCCGCGCCCCCCGCGCCCCCCGCGCCCCCCCGCCGCGCCCGCCGCGCCGCGCCCGCGCCCGCCGCGCAGTGACGCCGCCGGCGCCGCGTCCGCCGCCCGCGCGGGCCCCGGCGACCCTTCTCGTGTAAATAGCCTCGATATACATTCATTTAAACGGGTACTAATTTTGTACATAGCTAGGTTAAGTGTGAGAGTAGGTGCGGCGCCGCCATCGCCGCCGCGGCCACTTCGCTGGTCCACCGCCCCGACACGACCCTCGCCCCGTCCCACTCCCCTCCCGCTCCCGCTCCCCTCCCCTCCCCGGCCCCGTGCCCGCCCGCGGCCTCCTCGCCGCCACCGAACGCACACGCCGCAGCGCGCAACTAGTTAGAAGCAATAAAGGTGGACCAATTAAGTTTGCCGAAGATTCAACGAATAAATCTGTTCATGTACGTGTTTGCGAGTTTCATTTCCCCCCCGTGTTACACCTGCGTCACCCGATTAAACACTGTAGTGTGTCCCACTCCCACTGTGCGACGCGTGTTCGACGACATTTGCCTCTTTGGCTGGCAGAATTAGTGGTCCTGGTCACTGCTGCTCGCCACTCGAATGTAACGGCTATGGCGTATAATATTATCACTACTGCTTGATGTTTCCGTAGCAGTTCGTGAAATGATGCCCGACGCCAGACAGCCGACGTGTCACGTATTCTGCGGGAGCACTGGAGCGCCGAATATATCGACACACTACTTGCACTGTATTATTAACCAACAACTACTTTTAAACATATTAATAATGGCAGAGTGATATGTGAAATTCTCATCTTACAGAAAAATTGTTGTTCAAATGAATGAACAGACTTACTAAACAAAGGTAGCTCGACTCAAATGCTATTCAAATAAATAAAGAACCCGCGTGATAGATTGTTCTACCCTGTCTGAACTGAGAGCACCGAAGTTACTGTCTTTCAATAATGAATGCTATTTAGGATTCCTCTGGGTTCTCAGCTCTGGCGTTACATAGGTACGATCATAGGTACGTTCATATATACGAGTATGTAGGCCGTTCAGCGCTGCGATCTCTTCGCGCTCTACCTTCAAAATGAACCGTTATCTGGGGGCGCGGCCGAGCCCCCTCCAAGTCGAGCTATAGGCCGTAACATCCTTTTCTCGAAGCAATTCAGACCATTTTCAACCCCCCATAACTTCGTTGTGGTTAAAGCAAGAAGCCTGAATTTTCAGTTACTAAGTAGGCATTGTGTAAACACGGTATATTTAAAATTTCATTCAATTTGAACCAGTAGTTTAAGAATTATAATGTGTCAAACTTTCGTAATTTTGTCACTCACTGACTGACTGACCGATCATCAAAAGTCTATGGCACTTCTAGCAGACATAGAACCTTCAAATTTAGAATATAATTAGTGTTTAGTGTCTAAAGTAAGGGAAAATTCAAACATTTCATAATTTGTGTCTAGTTTTCTAGATAGACCAACTGCGTGAATAACTTTGTAATCCCATATAAATGTATAGGATTACAAAGTTACATTTGCAGTTAATGAATCATTGTACCCGTATATAGTGGAATAATAGTTGTAGATATATATCTTTATACATGAGGCATAATAGGAGGGGATATAGAGAGGGAAATGGTGTATTCAGCCCATGAAACTGTACAACATTTCTCTAGAAAAACATGACGAAGAAAAACTTGCAAATAAATAGATTAAATAACTCGAAAATATCAATTACAATGAAAGAAAGAACATTAATAATCAAATCCGCTATATTTGTGATAAATAGATACCTACAAAAATAAGAAAAATCCATAAGACAGGCTTTAAGAAAAATCGTTAGTGATATTCTAGAAGTAAGAAGTACCGAAAAGGAAAAAAGTAGGATTCTACAAAAAGACGTGAGATCCCATCAAAAACATCCTGTAAAAAAATTCCAAGTCTCGCAGCTCAGGTTTTCTACCGCAAAAAGTTGTGAGATGCATGTAATACCAAGTCGATTAATTTATTTAGTCCTTAAGGGACCTTCTATAGAAAGTTATTACGTTAGTTATTACCATATCAATATTAAAAATTCTTTACGTTTTAAATAAATAGATCGACTTGGCCAGTAGCATTATGTATAAATTGTACGATACATTATGTTTTCATGCGATGGCTAATAACTAACGTAATAACTTTCTATAGAAGGTCCCTTAAGGACTAAATAAATTAATCGACTTGGTATTACATGCATCTCACAACTTTTTGCGGTAGAAAACCTGAGCTGCGAGACTTGGAATTTTTTTACAGGATGTTTTTTAAGGGGTCAATAATTACGAATCTTGGAGATAAGGTCATAATACCTACTTTATAAATTATTGTATTGTCATCGGTCCTCAACAAATCTACAAAAAATGAATGAAATCAGACTGTTTAAAGTGGGTCAAAGTCGCGCCCAAAGGAGTCGGTTACAAACGTACAAGTGAAAACGTCCTTACGTAACTCTATCTATTGGTTAAAACTGAATTAAAATCCGCAGTGTACTTAAATGGGTCTAAGCTTTCAAAGGGATAGAAGGCAGCTACTTTATTTCAGACTATGTGTAGATGTCGAAACTATAACTAACCACTCTTAATCGTATTCTCGGTTGTAGAGGAGGCCCGAGCCCTGCAGTGGGACGTAAATGCTGCTGCAGTATGTGTAGATGCCGCGGCAAATTACTGTTTAAGGTACTAGTAGACAGTATTGGAGTTATAGTAAGGACGCAGCTCTGACATATATCACCCCGTGCAGAGATCAGCGCGACAAGGAAACGCAAGTATATCGACGTAAATATTTATTGTTAAAACTAGTTATAATTAACAGTAATTTGAGTGAGTGTGTATGTAGGTAGTTGCGGTGCGTTACAGCCGCGCCTGGATCCACGAGGCGAAGGAAGTGACGCGCGCGAAGCCGGCCGGCAACCCCAGCTGGCAGCCGCGTGACGAGCCGAACGACACGATCCCGATCTGCAACACACGTGCCCGCGTCAGCCCCGCACTGCCGCACACCGCGCCCGCCACACCACACGCCGCGCTGCATACTCACGAGTACGCGCTGGCCGCCGCTGGAGATGGCGAGCGGGCCGCCGGAGTCGCCGCTGCAGGTGCTGGTGCCGCCCGCGCCGCTCGTGCACAGCGTGGACGCCGCCACCGTGTTGCCGAACGTCTGCCGACACACCGCGTTCGAGATCACCTGCAGCCGCGCCTGGCTCAGGAACTGGTTGTTGCTGATGCCCGCGTCTGCACACGCAAGCACACGGACCTTCTTATTCAACAAGAACCGCTTATGATATCACCGCGCTCGAATTACTTGCTGTGATACGAACAGCTGCCAGCCTCATCAGGTCGGGTAAAGCTTTCTCGAAGCACCTGAATATCTGTAGAAACGTTTGAAATCGGAGGCACAGCAGTGCTCCTGCCAGGACGAGCCAATCGCAGAGCGAGGTCGCTACCTAGCGAGTAGCGCCTACCTTTTCTCAAAGCCCCATGTCGTTTTATTGAACCCTCATAATTTGAGTTAGGATTACAGAATATAAACATCATGTTGTGGATATGGGATAGTAGAGTTATTATATATATTTTGAAGTTTTAATTGCATGGCTCTAAAACTTTGAATTTTATTTGTATCTAAAAAACCCTGATTTTATCACAGACTCACTGATTATCATCAAAATTCTTAGGATACCTCCTTATGGCTTACAAAGTGGAAACTTGGATATAATGTTGTATTAATAAACAAAGTGGAAACTTGGATATAATGTTGTATTAATAAACAAACAACAACATAAATGAAAATACTAATGTAACCCTTTATAATTATATTATATGGCGTGGCGGCCTGTTGAGAAACCGACTAGACGCGGCTGCCAACATGTTCACGGTGGTTGCGGGTTCCAATCCCAGGGCATACCTTTGACTTTTCGGAGTCATATGTGTATTGATAGTCAATCACCACGCACTAAAACGGTGAAGGAAAACATCGTGAGGACACCTGCATACCGTAGCGATTTATAAAAAATTCTATGGTATGTAAGTCCGGCAACACGCACTAGGCCAGCGTGGTGGACTATATGGCCAAACCCCTCTCAATCGTACTGTCGATTATAGAGGAGGCCCGTGCCCTGCAGTGGGACGTATATGGGCTGATACAGATACTATTGTATTGTAATACTGTTAAATAATGAACAGTGAATATAGCGGAAAGGCCAAGCCATATACAGGGTATATCAAGACTGCTACCGAAAACGAAGCCGGGTGGTAGTTTTAGTGACTACAAACACAATGCAACTAAAAATTTCACAAAGAAACGCGACAATTATTTTTTATGATTTTTTAAATATCGTCATTTTTGGGTGGTAAATCCATAGTTTTTGCTAAAATAATAATTTAAACTCTTTTATACCTTAGATTATTTATAAATAAAAGGGTATACACTATTATTTTAGGAAAAAATGCATTTACCACCCAAATATGGTCATAAGAAAAAAATAACAAAAAAAAATTGTCGCTTTTTTTTGCAACTTTTTCTATTGCATTGTGTCTGAAGTCGCTTAAACTACCACCCAGCTTCGTTTTCGGTAGCAGTCTTGATATACCCTGTATTTTGACTACGGTATAGTTGTTAAAGTTGGTCATTGTCGAGTTAGGGCTTGAAGAGTGAGAAGCAAGGCTCTACATATTTTTTTAACAGTGCAAGTCATATGGTCTCGTCAATATTTTAGATAAAAGTATTCTTGCGATATTATTATACTTACCGCAAGTGGAATATAATATTATCTATCGTAAAATATTTTTTTCCTGTAATCTACTATGTTATAAGAAAAATATTTTATCCAAACTGACACCAAACAATTATAGTAAATTTTTATATTATTCCGTTATTTATTGCATACGTCCGGTAAACGAGCAACAGGTCAAAGAGGTTGCCTATTGCGAACTTGAAAATATTCAAATTAATGTTCAATAGTTTCGAAACGAAATCAAAATAATAGAAATATTTTTGATCCTTTCCTCAATGCGAGAATAAATGACCACAAAATGAATGACAGAGCTTATAAACAGAGAGCTTATATAAATAACTAGCGGCCCGGCCCAGCTTCGCCCGTGCACAAATAGATTTCTGCACCATAATATGTACGTATTAAACATATAAACCTTCCTCAAGATCACTCTATCTATTAAAAAAAAAACATTAAAATCCGTTGCGTAGTTTTAAAGATTTAAGCATACAAAGGGACATAGGGACAGAGAAAGCGACTTTGTTTTATACTATGTCGTGATTAGTTATATCGAAATGAAGAATTTTACTCTGATCTGAGGAAGCACGGCTCCCGCGTTTTTGTAAAAAAATCATATTGACAACTCACTGTCGCTGGTCTTGCCGAAACCTGCCGCCTGCGCCCACGTGCCCACGAAGTCACTGTTGAGGAGCGTGCCGCTCGGCAGGCTGATGCGCTGGATCACATCTGCGAGACAAGCACACGTGAGCCACCTCACCACCACGCTCCACACACCACACCCAAGGAGAACGGCGCTCACTCGTGTACGCGACGAAGGGCAGCGTGATGACGGCCACGTCGTTGAGCAGCGTGTGCACGTTGTATCCGGAGTGCACGACCACGCTGCTGGTGTCGAGCCGCGTGCCACCCGAGAACAGCCGCGCTGAGCCCAGCACCACCGTGAACCGCCGCGCCTGGTTGCGCGCGTCGCGCCAGCAGTGCGCCGCCGTCACCGCGCGCGTGTTCGACACCAGCGACGAGCCGCACACCGACGTCGCGCCCGACGTCAGCGTCACCACCAGTCCGCCCTGCACACGCGTCGCTGTACACTCTCCGCGCTCTCCGCACTCTCCGCACTCTCCACACTACTCACCAGGTGCGGGTGCGCGCCCACCGCCGCCGCCGTGCCGCCCACGATGCGCGCGCCGTCGAAGTCGAGCGCCTCCTCCGCGAGCCTGATGCGCGCCGCCGCCGGCACGCCGACCGCCTCGTGGTAGTTGTCCTGCACGCGCTCGCCGGGGGCGGGCAGAGCCGCCGCCGACGTCACCAGCGCCGCCACCGCGCACACCGTCGCCGCCACTGCCGCTAGTCTCGCGTTCATGTTGTCTCCGCTGATCTGATTGCGTGTTGTGAACGCCGCCGCTTTTTTATACCCATTAGTTGTTGTTTTTGTATCTAATCTCGAGGATTAGAAAAACCTTCAGCGGGATCGTTAGTGTGTCCGATGTTTGTGTTGACGATCGATTCCTGCTGATACGTCGCGACCTCCGGCGACACTCGCGCCGTTGCACCGCGAGGTTTACCATTGCGGCCGTGAGTCGGGATCTCCTTAAAAATAAAGTTGCATGGCGCCAAATTGACGTCAATGGATAAGAAATCCGATCTCAATAATTTGGAAACAGGCGGAGGTAGTGTTTTATAGTAATAAACCCCTTACACTAACTTCGTACGAGTTCAAAATTATAAGAAATCGATCGTTTTAGGTGCTTGAGACTAAAAAAATGAGGTCGCCGCAGCACTGACATACCTAAGCTACATAACATCGCGCTATGAATTACATGGGAAAACCGCGGGCATCTATCTATACGTGAACTAAATAGTTTGCTACTTACCTGCTTACCTTACTGCTTACTTAGCTTAACCAGATAGTACAATGAAATAAATATAATATTTTCCTTTGCTGTGGTTTTTTAGGACAACTAACTACTCATTTTTCTAGTGAATGACACAAACTTCAGTCTTTCACGGCGAGCTAAGTTATGCGCCCCGACCGGTCTGCAGACGGCGCCGTGAAGGAATTCTCTCCTTCGCTTACTCATATCATTGTACATTTAAACAGTTTTATAGATTAGGGTGCCAAAACAAAATAGTATGCATAAGTACATGTACATATGTGCGCTGCGGACTGTATAAGATTGGCGACCCTTGCTCTACTTCAAAACCTACTGAACCGGTTTCGGTGAAACTTACTCAGCTCCTAAGTTGAACTATATCTTATTCAAATAAAAATTGTAATATTTAAATCCTACTTGTACTATACGGGGTTAAACGTACATTTATGAAATTTGGCACTCGTGTTTAGAAGCTGGTACAGACTAAGATACTCGCATTATGGGAAAACTATGCAATTCTGACATACATGTACGTCGCATTGATAATCACCTTTTATTCAAGTCCATTTAAACTGCAGACGGAAGAACATTCGTATTCGAATAGATAGCGGTGAAGCACCTCTTGTAGTGTACACAAATACACAAGAATTTCGCGTGTCTGGTTCATCTGAGTACCCCGATACAACCAGGCCGGCCACCAAGAGTCGTGTAGGTAATCGCAATACTCACACAACTTACATTTCTTGCCCGACAATTACAATGTAACATGCCACTTAGTACCTACTACTACCAAAGAGGAGCATATTTGAAATTTATTGTCTATGTACGCTGACACGTTGTATGTGCCAAGATATTTATTTTCATTAATTTTATAATAATAATTATTGTAGTGCGTGGTGGTCTGTTGGTACCGGACCAGACGCGGCTGCCAATATCGTTCACGGTGGTTGCAGGTTCAAATCCTAGGGCATACCTCTAACTTATCAGTCATGCGTATATTGATAGTCAATGATCACGCGCTATAACAGTAAAGAAAAACATCGAGACGCAACCTGCAAACCATGTGTAAAGTCTGCCGACCCGCACATTGCCAGCGTGGTGGACTATATAAATTGTATTATCATTAAACTAACCGAACATAACCACTCTTAATCGTACTCTCGATTGTAGAGGAGGCCCGTGCTGCTCTGGTATGAACGTATAGCAACTGATAAAGAAAAATATATATGTTTTTTTAAATTATTAATGACAAACAGTCATATAAAAGGCATAATAGTATTGGAAATAGATACAAAAAACCTCCAGGTCCAGGTCTTAAATACACAAATATTAATATAAGAGAGCTAACGGCGACTCATAGTTATAATCACAAGTCATAAATTACTCCTAATTATCCAGAATACTTAAAATACGGGAAAAATAATGTTAATGTTAAAAACATAAGTGTTGGATATTAAGATATGTTATTCCTGCGCGCTAACAGCTGAAACCTTGCAGTATTAAACAAACGAATGAAACTTATTATAAAGAAGATAAATTATTCTAAACTAGCGGCCCGGCCCGGCTTCGCCTGGGTGCAAATACAGATTCCAGTCCATATTTTATTTAAAATCAACATGACAGCCGTTGTCTAAACTGCTTATCCAATCCCATCCTGTACCTATTCTTCTGTCACATTTTATCCACCTTATATTCTATTCTATCCCATCTCTCCAGATTTAAATCATTGTTTTGCTACGGAGATATAACAACACTGTTACTACTCCGACGACATTCATTGAAATCAATTTAAAGATACCACCCGACCCGACCACGCTTCGCTATGGTTTAGTTATTATATGATTAATATTATATTCAATTATTTAGCATAGCAAAAAAGCCCGACCCACCTTTGCCTGGATGCAGATATTTTTTTTATTTTACTTCACACCAAATACATGTTATTTTTCGTATAAGCTCTTGTATACCTTAACATGACGTAGCTATCCTACTGTCCTGCTCAATTCCATCCCATCCCGTCTATTCAGTCACTTCCCGATACGTCCCGTCCTTTCTCTTCATTATCCATCCAATCCCATTACTTTTTGTTAGTAATAAAGAGATGAAATATTAATTTTCATAGAAATAACTTCAGTGGTTTCGATTTTCTTCGACATAACATTTCAAATGTATAATATTTCTATCAGTGAATTATAGCGAAGGAAAAGCCATTGTAAAAATTCGTGATAAAAGTAAACATAATAATTCATAACACACACACACACAAACATACACTATTAGCACTTTCTCACACTGACACCCACAATTAATGTAATAACAATTATATTTAACTGGTTTCTCAAGACATAGGCAACGCCTAATTTGAGAACCCCTGCAATATTCGCCATATGTAAAGTTGTTATTTTAATAAAGATTTTTCATTTTCAAGTGACATTATATCTTGAAAAGAATTAAATATTCTTACGTGTGAATATTATTTATTTAATTGTCTGTTAATTTCTAAACGCATGCATAAATATTTGACAACCAATTTAAATGTCAATCACTTTACATCTTTAAAACCTAAAATACACCATTAATCGATTATTATGGATATATGTTGTCGATTCGAAACCTTTATTTAAATACGTTATTTCATTTGAGGGAAGAGTTTACCGTATCGACGGGATGAACATTAAATGTTTGACAGTTACGAACCCATGAACATTTTGTATGAGAAAATGTTAATAAGCTAATAGAAACTCGGGAAACCGGGAACGTGATAAAAAGTATCCTATGTCCTTCTCCTGGTTCTAAGCTACCTCCCCAGCAATTTTCAGCCAAGTCAGTTCAGCCGTTCTTGAGTTATAAGTGGAGTAACTAACACGACTTTCTTTTTATTGAAGATATATGTATATTACTATACAATAAATATTACAAATCTTTAGATTAAGTAAACAATACATACGGAATGATAGTGTAGGTCATGCTACATGTAATAAGTTGGTTCACAAATGGATAACTTAACAGTCGGCAAATATATTTTTTCACTTTAGTTTTATAAATTGACAAGGTACAAATAAATATCGTCGGTATAATGAAAGAACTAAATAACTAAAAATTTCAAGTTTCGAGATAATCGCGATTTACTGTTTTTTTACACATTATTAAGAGCGTTTACACCTTGCGCGCAAAGTCAACTATAGGTGTACGGGACGCGCCGTATGATAGCATTAGTATGTAAAAACTGCAGTATTGCATACGGTGCGTCGTGTTACAATTCCGCTAAGTTAAGGTAAGCCAGTGTTAATTTGAATATAGCATCAGTAACACTCTTCGGGAAGTTTAATTATATCAGCCTCGAAATCAGCATATTACCATTGTAGGAGATCATATAAACCCCTACAATTATTTGGTCCTTCGATTAAGAACTTTAGTGACAATAAAAATCTAAAATTTCCGAATTTTAGTGATTTGTAGCAATTAATCATTAGTCATTACATCGGAATTTTTACATGTTGCGAAAGTTCTACGGTTAGCATCAGTGGACATTACAGTGAAGTGGACAGTACAACCACGGACAATTTAAAATACGTGTTGGAGTTATCATCGCTACGGGTAGCAGGTTACTGTATCCAGCATATTATCATCATTGTCCTCAAGTAAGACTGTTCCTTTATTATTATCGAAATGGAAGGTTTAGTATCACGCCAATTAGAATTATTGGAAAGCATCAAGAAAATCAAAGTAAACTTTGCTAAAGATCCAGCAGTCAGGAAGACACCTGATTATATTCAAAAACGTGTTGAGTCTTTGGATAATCTGTGGGGAGACTTTGAGCAAAATCATTCTAAGTTGATTGAGCGTCCTGAACTAGCACAGCACTATATATCAGGCAATTATTATTCTCAAGGTAGTGAGTTATATCATTCGACTCGTTTGCTACTTACGTCATATGGGAAAGTGGAGGACAAAGCAACACAACCGAGTGGTAAGGTTGATGAGCTTATAGCATTACAACGCACTAATTTTAGAGCTTTCAATAGATTAATAAAAAGCATCGACATTTATGTAATTTCGGAAAAGTGGGAATTGGAAGATGAATTAAAAAATGTTCAGAATAGGTGGAGTAGCATTGATAGTCTACACATGCAAATAGATCATATAGTGCAAGGAGGTGATGTATCATACGAAGATGAATTCACTGCTTATGAAACATCATATAGAACTATCAAATGGGTATTAAATAAAAAATTGTCTTCGGTTATCCATGTATAACAAGCTACGCCTCAAATAGATATACCTACTTTCAGTGGTAAATATGGTCAATGGCCAACGTTCTATGATCTCTACACAGAAGCCATTCATACAAATAATTCTATCAGCAAGGCGCAGAAAATGCAGCACCTAAAAGGTAAGGTCAGAGGAGAACCTGAACGCCTTATACAGCATTTACACATTTCAGCGGATAATTACGATGCCGCATGGGAGATTCTTGTCATCGGTAAAATAACCCGCAAGTATTGTTTACTAATCAAATAGAAATTCTATTAAACCAACCTATCATACACAAGCAGTCTTCTTTCGAGTTGAAGAAACTATATGATACAACTACGGAATGTATTCATGCTATACATAATCTTGGAGTGGATACAAATTCGTGGGATCCACTCTTAGTTCACTTACTATGCAAGATGTTAGACCCTACCACGTATAGCGATTACAAGGAAGCTCGTAAATCACCTAGAGAGTTGCCAACCCTGGAAGAATTTTTATCATTCGTCGAGACCAAATTTATTGCTCTTGAGCCTATAAAACATAAGACTGAGAATCCCGTGTCCTCTCAATCTTCTACTAAAAACGTCAGCAAGCGGTATTCTAACAATTCATCATCGGATAATAAATATTATAATAATAAAAAGCATTATCATGCTGTTGCTACATATACTTCTAATTGCGTACTTTGCAATACTCAACATGACTTATACAGTAGCAGGAAATTTAAGAATATGACACCCGAGAACCGTTTGGCAACAGTTAAGACACATAATTATTGCAAGAATTGTTTATACCATCATAAACATAAACAATGTTTTTCCAATAAAAGGTGCAAAGAATGTCAAGCGGATCATAATACACTGCTTCATGACGCATTTATGCGCGCCGCGGTTCCCGTAATGGCATCAAGTTCTTCAATGCCCAAATCACAAATAACGCAAGCCAAGCATAACGTGAACCACGTCGCCACAGATAACGAAGAAATATTATTAACCACTTTGACATTGAATGTCTTGTCCAGTGAAGGCAAATATATTACTCTTCGAGCACTGTTTGATCAGGGATCCCAAATATCATTAATTTCTGAAAGGGCTACACAGATGCCCGGACTTCAAAGACGTCATTATCAGGCATCTATTTCGGGAATAGTACCTGTATCCAAGCAAAGCAAAGGTATTGTCTCCTTGCAATGTCAGTCAATATGTGGAGATTACTACCTCAGCACTCAAGCATTAATTGTATCGAGAGTTATAAGCAACCTTCCCAACTCATCATTTAACAATAAAAATTTGCTTCACCTTCAGCATCTCGAGTGGACGGACCCACAATATAACGTATCAAGACCAATTGATATTCTTCTAGATGCTTCAGTCTATTCGGAAATCATAATGGAAGGACTGATCAAAGGGTCATCTGAAGCACCTATAGCGCAGCAAACCAAGTTGGGCTTGATATTATCGGGGAACGTTAAAAAGTTCAATTGCTTTGCTATAACCAATCTCGGTCAGATATCTAAATATTGGGAGCTAGAAGATCTCGCTGAATCATCGTCGAGCTTGACATCAGATGAGCAATATTGTGAAGACTTCTACATTAATACTACGTATAGAACAGCATCGGGTAGATACGGAGTCGGCATACCCATGAAACCAGGCTTTGAACATGAACTAGGGTCATCAAGAGCAAAAGCGATTGCCCAATTTCACAAATTAGAAAAGCAATTCGCAAAAGATGAGACATTTTCCGCCAAATACAAACAATTTATTCAGGAATATCAAGATTTGGGACACATGCGCCAAGTGGATGATATCAGTATACACCACAATATACTACCGCAGCATGGGGTTTGGAAAATGGACTCTAATACCACGCAATTAAGAGTTGTCTTCAATGCCTCCTCTAAAACATCGTCAGGTAAAAGTTTAAATGACTTGATGTACAGTGGTAAAAATCTTCAACAAGATTTACTATCCCTCATCTTGAAGTGGCGTACCTACAGAATTGTTTTGACAGCGGATATTGAGAAGATGTTCCGACAAATTTTAATCCGGGAGTGTGATCAATATCTGCAAGCTATAATTTGGAGATATGCGCCAAATGAACCCTTCCGTACTTATCAGCTGAGTACCATTACTTATGGAACTAAAGCAGTGCCATTCTTGGCAATGAGGACCATCAAACAACTTGCCAAGGATGAATCAAAGAAATATCCATTAGCGTCCTCCGTTGCACAGAACGCATTTTATATGGATGATCTTTTTATAGGCCTAAACTCGATTTCAGAAGCAAAGGAACTTGTAATCCAACTTATTTCAATGTTCAAGGAAGCTGGGATGAATTTAAGAAAATGGTCCAGCAATGAACCACTCGTGCTAGACACATTATTGACAGAACAATTACATAATCCTTATGAATTTAAATGTCTGGAAAGCAGAAAAACTCTTGGCTTAAGATGGTGTCCGGCTACATTCATGTTTTCAAAACTGAATATGAATAAGACCACTCTCAATAAACGCCAGCTACTATCGGAAATATCTCGAATTTTTGACCCACTTGGTTGGTTATCACCGCTTACTATCAGAGCAAAATTATTATTTCAAAAAGCATGGTCAACAGCTGGGTCCTGGGATGAAGAATTACCGACTAATATACAGCACGAATGGAATAAGTTGAAGCAAGATTTAGACAACATTGACAAATTTCTGATACCGCGTCATATTGGCACCACAGAAAAGCTATCACAGTTACACGGATTCTTGTAGTTTCAAAAACTAAATTAGCTCCGTTATCAAAGAAAGTGTCCCTACCGCGACTTGAATTGTGTGGCGCACTTCTTTTCACACTCTTCGGGAAGTTAATTATATCAGCCTCGAAATCAGCATATTACCATTGTAGGAGATCATATCAACCCCTACAATAGGTATTTCTTTGTTAATTTCACGCACACATAAGCGACCAAAGCTGTGTGCGTAGAGCTGCCGCGTCGGCTTGCTATACAGTCAGCTCAATCAACTTTGATCCGTGCGCTTCAAATATTCAATTGAAATGTAACTGTAATATAATATAATAAAAATATTTTATTTGCATTATAAGTAGACAAATATTACTATGCAAGCAATGAACAATACAAAATTAGGTACTAATAATACTTTCGTTATTATTACATTGTTAAGTTGCATTCAAATCAGTATACACTACGGACGTTTTATTAATCATTTCGTGTTCGAACACATGAATAGAATTAGGGGCCTTACAACCCCTTACAATTACGAAAAATATTTAATTTTATATTACAATACATAACAATATTTAGCCTCGGAATTACATCCCATTATATTATTTAAAACATAATTTATATTCACTACAAAATCATGATAGGTAAAAAAAAAATGTTTACTACAAAAGTACTAAGATGAGGCAATCGCAGTCCGCGCGTGGCTATTTTTACTACGCACGGCAAAAATCGACTGCAGCCAGGCCGGAGCGACGAGCGATACGTCCTCCCTCTAGAAGGCCTTGCGGCGGTCTGAATTGATGCACGTCGGACAGCGTGTTTTATAGTGGTTTTTAAAATATTTGTAGAAAACACGAAAACTAATTTTGTTATTTTGGTAATTTATTGATAAGATGTTCTTCTATTATAATATGCAATTGCTATAAAAAAATATGCACGATAAGTTGGTGAAAAAAAAAAAATGTTCTTGATGAAAGTTTCTGAATAATTTCGCATGGTTTAAATTTTTATTTTTCAGGAACTAAACACAAAAAGATTATTTTTCTTAGCAAAATCCCTCCATGAGGGTCTTATTAGTCTGATAATATTTTTATTTTCATCTTATATTTAGTCAATTCGGACATCTTAAGCTTCTAAACTGCCATTTAAAGCCTAAATAACGAAACCTGTGTTCAGTAATCCTTATAGTATTCACAAATTATCCATCAATCTATAATGTTCTCCACCAAAATCCCTAGATGACAACCTTTTCTAAAATTAATACTAATTATTTTTCCTTTAAATTGTTTATTGGTGGCTATTAACTCGTTTGAAAAGTCCTGTTTTTAAGCCAAAAAACGCGCGGAAGGTATAAACGTTCTTAACAAATGGAGAACTATTTTACTGTCGGCAATTTTATATTCTTTAAGCATGTTTGCTGTCAATTCTATGCTTAATCAAACTAATTTCTTTCATGTATCAAAAATATTATAAAAATCAAAAACCAAGTTATCCAATTTTGCCACACCGAGATATTGAAAACATACCGTAGTTAGATAATTCTTTATGGTAGTTATTAAGTTTTGCCACACATTAGATGGATGTGAATACTCGAATTTCGGTCAACTAAGTACAGTTAATGAGTTTTGAATGTAATAGAAATATTTAAACACGAACGTAAGGCATTCTTAATTGGAATATATTATAAATCTGGGAGCACGGCAGTGCCCCCTCCAAGTCGAGCTAAATGTATATTTTCTCGAAGAAATAAATAAAAATATTTAATGAAAAACGAAAGAACGCCCCTAAATAACTCATGTTATTTAGTTTTCCTTCAACTTGACTAGTTTCATTAGAATATTTTCCTACGTAGAAGATAGGACTAAATAACTTAATTTAGCTAACTCATTTCATACTCAAATGATCAGAAATCTTAGTTGTTCATTTATTAATAGAGTTAGTCATTTTTCCTATAATATTTATTGTTCATTTAAAAATATCAATTTCTACAATTGAAACACGAAAATGGCTTTATTTTTGGATTGGGTTAAGATATGGGAACGTTTGTAAGACCAAAAGATGCGGCACATTTTGAGGTTCACGAAAATGGTAAAAGATCAATTTGGCCAAAATCGGGGTTATTTAGTTCTTTCATTATACCGACGATATGTCTACACTATTAAGAAATCTATACATATAAATAAAATTTAAGTGTCTGTTTTAAGAGCGTATACACCTTGCGCGCAAAGTCAACTATAGGTATTTCTTCGTTAATTTCACGCACACATAAGCAACCAAAGCTGTGTGCGTAGAGCTGCCGCGTCGGCTCGCTATACAATCGGCTCAAACAACTTTGATCCGTGCGCTTCAAATATTCAATTGAAATGTAACTGTAATATAATATCATAAAAATATTTTATTTGCATTATAAGTAGACAAATATTACTGTGCAAGCAAAGAATAATACAAATTTAGATACTAATCATATTTTCGTTATTATTACATTGTTAAGTTGCATTCAAACCAGTGTTCAATCAGTATACACTACGGACGTTTTATTAATCATTTCGTGTTCGAACACATAAATAGTGTTAGGGGCCTTACAACCCCTTACAATTACGAAATATATTTAATTTTATATTACAATACATAACATAATTTAGCCTCGGAATTACATCCCATTATATTACCTGAAACATAATTTATACTCACTACAAAATCATGGTAGGTAATAAAAATAATTAAATACTTTACTACCAAAGTACTAAGATGCGGTAATCGCATTCCGCGCGTGGCTATTTTTACTACGCGCGGCATAATCGATTGCAGCCAGGCCGGAGCGACGAGCGATACGTCCTCCCTCTAGAAGGCCTTGCGGCGGTCTGATTTGATCCACGTCGGACAGTGTGTTTTATAGTGGTTTTTAAAATATTTGTAGAAAACATGAAAACTAATTTTGTTGAAATATAAAAATGGTAATTTATTGATAAGATGTTCTTCTATTGTAATATGCAATTGCTGTAAAAAATTATGTACGATAAGTTGGTGAAAAAAAAAATGTTCTTGACGAGAGTTTCTGAATAATTTCGCATTGTTTAAATTTTTATTTTTCAGGAACTAAACACAAAAATATTATTTTTCTCAGCAAAATCCCTCCATAAGGGTCTTATTAGTCTGATAATATTTTTATTTTCATCTTATGTTTAGTGGTTTCGGATATCTTAAGCTTCTAAATTGCCATTTAAAGCCTAAATAACGAAACTTGTGTTCAGTAATCCGTATAGTACTCACAAATTATCCATCAATCTATAATGTTTTCCACCAAAATCCCTAGATGACAACCTTTTCTAAAATGTTTACAGAAACGCCCATCGGTTGTATCAACGTAGTATACAAGTATATCTTCAACTGTTTTACAATCGGATAAAATTGCAAGACATAACATGAACATAATAAAATATTTAATTTGCCAGATACAATGTTATTGGTATAAAGTAGCCACAACCTTTTCTAAAATTAGTAATAATTATTTTTCCTTTCAATTGTTTATTGGTGGCTATTAACTCATTTGAAAAGTCCTGTTTTTAAGCCAAAAAGCGCATGCAGGGTATAAACGCTCTTAAGTGTGAAAATAAAAAAAAATGTCCTACTACATATCGTTATATACACGATACCTGTGATATTTAAAATTTTTTTGTCTCTCTGTCTGGCTGTCTGTTTGTTCCGGCTAATCTCTGAAATGGCTGGACCGATTTCGACGGGACTTTTTTTGTCAGGTAGCTGATATAACAAGGAGTAACTTAGGCTACATTTATTTTAGAAAAGTTATTTTCAGTCAGTTTGTTCCGGCTAATCTCTGAAATGGCTGGACCGATTTTGACGGGACTTTTTTTGTCAGGTAGCTGATATAATAAGAAGTAACTTAGGCTACATTTATTATAGAAAAGTTCTTTTATTTTAGAAAAATAAAGTTTTTTGTTAAATTCCACGCGGACGAAGTCGCGGGCACAGCTAGTTGATAATAAAATTTGCACGAACGCCTGAAGAAACAATTTTTAGCATAGTTGGTGTGACAGAACGGTAACTAAAATGTATGATGATTACGAGAGGTTATACGAGCTAATGTTTTCGAGTAAGGATCCCGAGTCTATATGATTGTGTATGAGTTTATAAAGAAAAATAGAATCAAGATAGTTTCGCCCAGTTTGCAAAGATCCATATAGTGCACAGTGCAGGAGTTACAACGTAGCTTGCGAGTTACTCGCCAGTCGCCACCCGCCGGCACTCAACTCAATGTGCGGCAACATTTTGCCCCACGGGCTCAAGACGTTGTGCCACTATCCGACGCGGGCCACTCATAAAGAGGACAATTGCTTTTTGACATAGGAGCGGTGAGTGGCGAGCTGTCTCGACGGACATACGGGGCAATACGGGGCGCAGTGGCTCGAAGAGTGGGAGAGCGAGCTGCTGCTGGCGCCGGGTAGCCCGCGCCTCGTTTAAGGAATGTTGTAAAGTGCGCGTGAGCAGTGACGTTATCGGTGGCGGCCGGGCAGCGGGAGCTCGCCATCGCATACACACGTGCAAACGCGCGCCGACGCGACGCGCTCTCACTCTTATCTAGTGACGCAAGTACATCCGCAGCGCGGACGGAACTAATCACCGACCTTCACGTTTAGATTGATTACAGTTGAATGTGTAAACAAGTTCCTTATCGATCATATTTAATTACCGACCATTAACATTGTCGAAGGCTGTCGGTTTGTAGTTTGGACTGGGCACATGCACCGATTGAACTGCGCCAGCCCTGTTGGATATTATTATCCTACACGAGAACTCATGGGCTGCTGATTAGGCCGCGTGTTAGTGCACAACTGACAGCGTCTGAGTGAAGGAATACTGCCGAGTGCACTGTAGTGCCAGCACTATCCCGCGATTATTGAATATACATACATATGTAACTTCCTCATCAAAAAGCATAAATGTCAAGTAATTGTTATAATTATAGAAATAAAGGTGTGTGACTTGAATTAATGCGGTCTAATAACCTAACCTACAATTGATTGTGTAGGAACTTCAGTGGTTTCGATTTTTTCGACATAACATTACGAAATATAACTTACTAGCGGCCCGGCCCAGTTTCGCCCGGGTACAAATAGATTTCTGTACAATAATATGTAAGTAATATACATATACACCTTCATCTTGAATCATTCTATCTTTTAAAAAAACCGCATCAAAATCCGTTGCGTAGTTTTAAAGATTTAAGCATACAAAGGGACATAGGGACCAGTGGCGGCGTAAGGTAGGTTGGCACCCGGGGCGGCTTTGTAGTGAGCACCCCTACATAAAATATAATAACACCCAATACTAAATAAGCCTACATCGGACATATTTTGCACTTATGAAATCTGACTTTTATTGGAGGAAAGCTATTATGCTCCCCTTTCGGTGCCCCGGAGGCGGCTGGAACTGTATGTTAGTGTCACTGGCCTTCCAGCCTGGCACGTTACGGATGTTTTGGCCGAGCCGCATCCATCACAAAACCTACGCTAGCATACCGACTAAATCCCTTGGATGACCCATATAAATGTATAGGATTACAAAGTTACATTTGCAGTTAATGAATCATTGTACCCGTATATAATGGAATAATAGTTGTAGATAGATATCTATCAGTGGCGGTACTTCCATACAAGCCCAAAAGCCCGGCTTGCCCTACTTCGTACATTCTCGATACTGAATACAAACCATTTTATTCCACACAATACAATCATATTTTATTAGAAAACATCTGCAATTTTTGAATTTACCGCGTCCTGTCGAGCGCGACAGAGGTCGTCCTGTCGCGCGCCTAAAATCCAAATTAATATTATTAAAAGCGCCTGCGACGGTGCACCGCGACGAAGCGCCACGCGAAATTCATTCAATTGGCAGTGACATTAAAATACGAAGTCCGCTGGCTCCACGCGCGCTCCCGCAGTCGCAACATCGTACAATATATCTATCCCTTTCTCTCTCGTGTGCTTTTACGAGGCTTTTTGTGCGTTTATTATATGGGCAATACTGTACGAAATGCGATTAACTTCATATGTATTTTGACATTTTGCAATTGTTAGTAGTTCTCAAAAATAGTTCTTTTTAGTAATAATGTTTTGTTTTTGATATTATTTAAAATTTTTGATAATATAATGAGTGGTATTGTTTTGCTGTGATGGTGTGAGTGTGACGATGAAAGTATTCATTGCCGTTAAAAAGGTAAATTTATATTGTAAATGTATATTGTTAATAAACTGGCGCGAAAAATACGCCGGGATTGTGAATTTCTCAGTCGTGGTATATAACAACAGACATTTTATCGACTCGCTTTAAACTATGTGCGTTGTTTAATTTTAAAATGCTCCACTTCAAATAGGTTATTGAACAATCATGTTTCTTAAATGTTTATCAAACGCCAAGTTTTGTGTGTTAAATTATTTGGAATATAATGATTTAAATTTAAAATAAATTAGTTCGTCCTTCAATAGAAATTATATCAATTGTATTACAGAAAAATATAACATGAATG
Organism: Hyles vespertilio; assembly: GCA_009982885.2. Lineage (NCBI taxonomy): Eukaryota > Metazoa > Arthropoda > Insecta > Lepidoptera > Sphingidae > Hyles > Hyles vespertilio. Next base: position 20,629,555 of record CM042821.1, on the reverse strand, counting down.
TATTAATAACAATTTCTGCCCGCGAAGTTATACACGGCACCGTAGCTGTAGCTATGCTTTTGCTATTAAAATGCAATATAAAGTTACAGATGCATGTCCAAAGGTAATTTAAATTACATATTTATTTTATTAATTGATTTAAAAACGAATGATAAGTAATGCCTTCAGCATATTAGGAATATTAGATGGCTGTGCAAATCGCGCCATCTATTAGATTTTTACGGAACAACTTATTGTAATAGATGTTTCCATATCGCTGATAAAGATAGCTGTTTATTTTAATAGTTTTCATCCTATTCTTATATAGATTGAATGCGGTCTAGGGCTATCTCGGTGCCTGAGGTGTCGGATTCGAATCCCGGGTCGTTTTTATATTTTTTTTAAGTTCATTAATAATATTAACATCGCAAAGGCCCGCCCCCTATCACATGATGGCACGGAATATGCAAGGCGAAACATGAGTATCCTGGTAGCACCTCTTTCAACATGTGTATGTATAGATGTTGTGTGGTAGGTCTGCCGACTTAATACCATTTTGCTTCTAAATCAATACATATTAAAATATCTAAAAAAAAATTATTGGGCTTGCCCTAGTCCAGAACCCTAGGCACGCCACTGATATCTATATATATGAGGCATAACAGGAGGGGATATAGAGAGGGAAATGGTGTATTCAGCCCATGAAACTGTATAACATTCCTCTAGAAAAACATGACGAAGAAAAACTTGCAAATAAATAGACTAAATAGCTCGAAAATATCAATTACAATGAAAGAAAGAACATTAATAATCAAATCCGCTATATTTGTGATAAATTGATACCTACAAAAATAAGAAAAATCCATAAGACAGAGGCTTTAAGAAAAATCGTTAGTGATATTCTAGAAATAAGAAGTACCGAAAAGGAAAAAAGTAGGACTCTACAAAAAGACGTGAGATCCCATCAAAAACATCCTGTAAAAAAATCCAAGTCTCGCAGCTCAGGTTTTCTACCGCAAAAAGTTGTGAGATGCATGTAATACCAAGTCGATTAATTTATTTATTTTCTATATAAAGTTATTACGTTAGTTATTACCATATCAATATTAAAAATTCTTTACGTTTTAAATAAATAGATCGACTTGGCCAGCAGCATTATGTATAAATTGTACGATACATTATGTTTTTATGCGATGGCCAAGTCAATCCTTTATTTAAAACGTAAAGAATTTTTAATATTGATATGGTAATAACTAACGTAATAACTTTATATAGAAGGCAGTGGCGGTACTTCCATACAAGCCCAAAAGCCCGGCTTGCCTTACTTAATACGCATATACTCAATCCTAAAGACAAATCAGTACTTTAAATAAAATATATTCGTTTAATGCAAAACGTCTATCATTTTTAAATTTACCGCGCTATAATGGACCCCGCGCCTGCGACGAAGCACCCGCGCCGCGCCCGGCAACTCGCCTAAGCGAGCGCCGCGCCGCGGTCTAAAACTAATATAAAATTATTTCATTCAAAATCAACGCGTGACGCAATATCTTTAAAAGATGGAACACGCCAAAGTATTATCTATCTTTTTCTCTCTCGTGTGCTTTTACCTGGCTTCTGGCGTATATTGCCCTCTCAGTCGCACCTCTGGGTAAAATGCTATTACCATGACACTACGTACCTATACATATAGCTATTTTTTTATGCAATTTGTACCAAGCAAAATGCCCGGCTTCGCGGAGTGAAGTTGTGCACTTGACATGTCATATTAAGATCCAAATTTATCGAAAAATATTTATGTTTTGCTACAAGTTATATTGGATAATATACAGGGTGGACAAGAAAACGGCGCACCTGCCAATATACATTATAGTATATGGTGAAGGAATCTTATTTAAGACGGATTTGTATGGCGCTAGCGAATATTAAGAAAGATGCCGAGAAAAAAAAAACTAACGTTACACATGCTACCCCTTAACATGTTAAGCTAAAGTGATTGAACCTTACAACTGAACGGTAGACATTCAACAATAAATAAGCAGAGCTCATTATTTACTTATAAGTCGATTGTGTACACCACGCTCAGGGTACATAAAAAAGATATTAAATTAATACTGCCAACAGTCACATACATGGGTACTAACCCCACACTAAGATACAAATCTTGTGTCGCGGGTATTAGAAAAATAATTATGGTTCACGGAAATTATTTGTCTCGGGGCGGGAACCGAACCCGCGGTCTCTCATTTCACAGGCGGTTCTTACCAACTGCGCCACGGAGGCCGTCGGTGACTCATATGGGCTGGTTAGTTGTCATTAATGACCACCAAAATAGTTAACTGACCTTGTAATGTAAACCGTAATGACCTTGATAGGCAAAGCTGGAAGCGCAGGATCCGCCAAAACCCGCACGAAAACACTGTCACAGTTTGGTAGCACAAATCACTTTTTCTTTTCATCCATCCATCAGCCAAAGGAAGTCCACTGCTGAACATAGGCCTCCCCCAATGATTTCCACAGAGACCTGTTGGAGGCAGCCTGTGTCCAGCGACGTCCCGCGACCTTTACCAGGTCGTCGGACCATCTTGTTGGTGGACGTCCTACGCTGCGCTTTTCTTTTACATTTCACATAACACAAGTTACATCAAAAGCTATCAGATTGGGTAATGTTCAAAGCATAGTGAAATTAATAAAATTTACTCAAAATAACTGAAAACGAATTTACAATAATATGCACACGACTAATACATGCACACGCGATCGCAATCCGAATTCAACTAATAAAAATAAATTATTATTTTGATTCTTGAAAGATAAAGGCCTGTTCACATTAGATACAAAGCTTTCCTATTTGAGTTCATAATAATTCATCTGAACAATTAGTATTACTACTGTATCAGACCATATACGTGCCACTGCAGGGCACGGGGTCTCCAGTGCAGTAAATTAGTAGTTAGTGTTTATTGATTTCACTAATTTTATCTCAAATAAGTCTCATATGCAAATTCTATGCTATAATGGTAGACGACATTTCTCTAGGTATAAGAATTTAGAAGAAATTTTATCACTTTAAAGTAACATTATTTTCAAAATACATTAAAATAATGTTAAATACAATAATAAGCAAAGTAAATAGGCAATTTGTAATTGACTGGATCGGCTGATGACATATTTAAATAACATTATAAGCTCTTGAGCAAGTATCAGTACCAGTCCAATAAGATCTTTTTTTTAACGTAACTTTTATATCGGAGTACTTAATCCAATTAAGTTATATCAAATGTGTAGTGTGAACACACCTCAAGATGTCGGTCTTCTTTTGCAAAATGCTAAAAGTTACCGACAAAGAAATTGCCGCCTTTCGGCACGCACTCACAAACGGCGGCGGCGACCTCAAAGGAAGAATAATCGAGCCGCGTTGGATCCGACAAAGTACACTATGACCGGCGGCTTCCTTTGACTAATAGGGCCGAATTGGGCCATCATTTTAAAAATATTATTTTTTATTAATCAGTGTCATCAGATTATTTTTTCAATGAATCTAAATTATTTAGAAAATTTAAATGTTATGTAGGTATTACCAAAAATTTTCTAATTATAATTAAATTCGCAATCTTACATGATTTAAGCGATGACCAGTGTGATTTCTTGGTATCTTTCAGTTTGGATTTGTGACACTAAGGAAAATAATGACAAACAAAATAGTCAATCCATACACGATGCAACTGCACCTAAAGTTAATATGTTAATTTATTGACGCTTAAATCTAAGTACGTCCCTGTTTAACTGATTGATTTATTTGAAATGAAACAAAAAATATCCTTTTTTGAAGTTAGAGAAGGATAAATTATACAGCTAAGAGTTCATGACCTTACTCATGTGTAAACAGCTGTTAAAGCGAAGTTTAAGAAAGTTTTGATGCTGTTAAAATTGGTTTTCGTGGTATATTTCGTTAACCGTTCAATTAACGACGAAACGAAAAAATACGTATGTGTTTAAATCTTGTTCTTCATCCATTCCAACTGATTTTATGCGAAAAAGTGGTGATTAAACTTAAAACTTTAAACGGTCATAACTTCAAAACGGATAGGTATTTTCCAAATATTATTTTTTTATTACGATATTAATATTATGCCCTTGTACCCAACTGAGCAAGTGCGCCATTTATTTGCGCTCCCTGTATAAAATAAATAGATATTTTTTGAGACCGTATTATAATGTTTTAAATATTTTTATGAATATATTAGAATTAGAATACTTAATTTGGAATTGTCCATAATTTAGGACCTGTGGCTAGCTTCACGCTTATTATTATGTCTTTCGAGCGGACGATTAATCAGTAACAACTGAACATATACGTTTAGTTTTTGTTTCATTATAGTATTTTACGTTTATTATCTATAATAATGGGTGAAAATGTGCCTTGTGATGGTTTGAAGTGTGTGCAAGTGTTGATCGGCGAGGAAAAGTTAAATTCATTACATTTCGTAGACAAACAACTACTCGTATCTGGTCGAAAACCTACGCCTGATTTGTTGTGTATTTCTCGAAAGTAGTGAAAACTGTAGAATACAATTTTATAGATCAGTGCACATAACTACATAGATTGCTGGATGTTCTCATACTAATAAGTTATACTGTCGGTGTTGTATATTTTTTTCCAACGATGTACTTAAATTTTTGGAATTGTTCCGGCTATAGTGATTTAAATAATTTAACTGGTACTTTTATAGTAATTGACAAAAACATGTGAATGCATTAATATATTTTCATAATTCCGGTAAACAGCGTATAGAAACCTCTTTATGCGTCATATACATAATATGTGATGAGATTTCAAAACATGCTCGCGTAGACAGTAATCGTAGTTTTTTTCAGATATTCCTTAGCTTTCTTTCAGAGCTCATGATGAATCAAAAAATCATATGCATACACAAAAACATAACATGAATATATTAACAATAATTTGTGGCCGCGAAGTCAAACACGACGCCGTACTTGTGCTATTGTAGTGCCGTTTATTAATTTACAAAATAATTACAATATAAAGTTACGTATGCATGCCCAAAAGTAATTTAACTTACACATTTGTTTTATTCATCTATTTAAAACTAATGATGGGCCCTTCAGTATTTTGTCAATATTAAATAGATGGCCGTGGAAATCGCGCCATCTATTAGATTTTTTCGAAACAACTTGTTGTAATAGATTTTTTCATAACGGTGATAAAGATAGTTATTATTTTATTGGTTTTTATCCTAATCTTATATAGATCGTGTGGTAGGTCTGGGACTGTCTCGATGGCGCAAAGTTGATGTCTCGGATTCGAATCTGGGGTCTATTTTTATTTAACTACATCGCACAGGCTCGCCCTCTATCGCATGATGAACACGTTCTTCTTTCTTAATACCATTTTGCTCTTGAACCAATACATATTGTTACTAAAAAAATATTGGGCTTGCCCTAGTCCACAACCCTAGGCACGCCACTGATAGAAGGTCCCTTAAGGACTAAATAAATTAATCGACTTGGTATTACATGCATCTCACAACTTTTTGCGGTAGAAAACCTGAGCTGCGAGTCTTGGAATTTTTTTACAGGATGTTTTTGATGGGATTGTTATTACTTAATTCATTAATCAGTGATTATTTTGCTGTTCTTAGTTCTCTGCGCTATTTTTTTTATATTAATTATCTGAGAAAGATAATGAAAGAAAGCCAGTGTCAAGCTTATATTTTAAAAATAATATTTATTTCATGGAACTCGTGAAAATATTATTTTTTTGCTTTGGAGTGGTAGTTATTATTTTTTGGTTTTTAGTGGATTTTTGTTTTGAAGTCGGTTTTTATTTTTTTTATTAAAAATTTTAGTTATTTTTATCTTTTTAGTGTTGATAGGCATTTAAATGAAGATTTGGTCCCCACAAGGAATATGTTCTTTCCGATGACAATGAAATCGCTAAAATCGGCTAAAAGCTGCCAAAGATATTGGAATATTCACATGTTTATTATTTTTGCTCCCCCCTCCCTCCCTTCGCGCCTACCCCTTTTTCCCTCAACCACTGTAGCCTAGCTTTTTTACTGAACCCAATGCAAAAAGAACCGTTGACATCCTATTAAATTTTGAGGAGTTCTACTCTCCAGGACCGAACATGATAATAAGATCTTAATGTTGTGTTCCTGGAATCAACCTGTTAATACGTTCTTTCCAATGAAAAACAAATCACTAAAATCGGTTATAAGCTGCTGAACATATTAGTATTTACGTGTATTTTAACGTTAACCCCCCCCCCTCACCCCTTCCCCTTTCTCCCTCCCTCACTGTAGCTTAACTTTTATAATAAACCTAATGCAAAAAGAACCATTGGAATCCTACTAAATTTTGAAGAGTTCTATTCTCCAGGTCCGAACATAATCATCAGATTTTCATGTTGTATTCCTGGGATCAACCTGTCAATACGTTTTTTCCAATGAAAAATAAATCACTAAAATCGGTTAAAAGTTGCCGAAGATATTAGAATTTACGTGTATTTTAATTTTATCACCCACCCCCCTCACCCCCACCCCTTTTTCCCTCTCTCACTGTAACTTAACTTTTCTAGTGAAGGTAATGCAAAAAGAACCATTGCAATTATCCTTAATTTTAAGGAGTTCCCCTCTCCAGGTCCGAAGATATTCATCAGATCTCCACCATATTTTTATGGGGCCAAACGACAAGCACCAGCTTTCAATCAAAGAAAGAATGATTGAAATCGGTTCACACAGTACAGAGAAACGAGGTAACAAACATAAAAAAAAGCAACATACAGTCGAATTGAGAACCTTCTCCTTTTTTTGAAGTTGGTTAAAAACGGCAACATTGGAATGATATAACGCCTCTCCAATAAAAATAAAGCAAATATCAGTACGAAAACTGTGTTTTTGTAATTCAGGCTTAGTTTTGCCGTAAACTAGGCACCAAAATTACTAAGAAAATTAATTATTAATCTTAATATATATAATTCACGTGTCACGTTGTTTGTCCGCGATGGACTCCTAAACCACTCAACTGATTATAATGAAATTTTGTAGATATGTGTTATTTGATCCAACTTAAAGGTGGGATAATTTTTATCTCGATTGAATTGACGAAAGTATAAAAAAAAGGAAAAAACATTTTGCCATCATTGAGGTATTACAACTGGAGCGGACACGTAGAAGAAAAATTGTGCTCATTTCAATATGACAGCGAAGTATAGATAAAGTCGGCATTGTAGCAGATGCGACACTTCAGAAATTTCTACCTACATCTATATACGCCTGATAGAGCCTATAAATTCTTATATTGAATTTAAAGTTTAATTTTATTTTCTTTATTTCGGAAAAAAACATTATAACAATAAATATACAATTTACCAATTAATTAAATATATAAAGTTAAGAGCGTATACACCTTGCGCGCAAAGTCAACTATAGGTATTTCTTCGTTAATTTCACGCACACATAAGCGACCAAAGCTGTGTGCGTAGAGCTGCCGCGTCGGATCGCTATACAATCGGCTCAAACAACTTTGATCCGTGCGCTTCAAATATTCAATTGAAATGTAACTGTAATATAATATCATAAAAATATTTTATTTATTTATTTATTTATTTATTCATTCTTTACTGCACACAAAAAGTGAAAAAGTATACAATATTTTACATATAAGATTAAAGAGTACAGTTGGCGGTCTTATCGCCCTAGGCGATTTCTTACAGACAACCTTTGGATGGATATAAGAAAAGGATAAGAAGAGAGGGCAGTTTTATTTGCATTATAAGTAGACAAATATTACTGTGCAAGCAAAGAATAGTACAAATTTTGGATACTAATCATATTTTCGTTATGATTACATTGTTAAGTTGCATTCAAATCAGTGTTCAATCAGTAGACACTAAGGACGTTTTATTAATCATTTCGTGTTCGAACACATAAATAGTGTTAGGGGCCTTACAACCCCTTACAATTACGAAATATATTTAATTTTATATTACAATACATAACATAATTTAGCCTCGGAATTACGTCCCATTATATATTACCTGAAACATAATTTATACTCACTAAAAAATCATTGTAGGTAATAAAAATAATTAAATATTTTACTACCAAAGTACTAAGATGTGGTAATCGTATTCCGCGCGTGGCTATTTTTACTACGCGCGGCATAATCGACTGCAGCCAGGCCGGAGCGACGAGCGATACGTCCTCCCTCTAGAAGGCCTTGCGGCGGTCTGATTTGATCCACGTCGGACAGCGTGTTTTATAGTGGTTTTTAAAATATTTGTAGAAAACATGAAAACTAATTTTGTTGAAATATAAAAATGGTAATTTATTGATAAGATGTTCTTCTATTATAATATGCAATTGTTATAAAAAAATATGTAAGATAAGTTGGTGAAAAAAAATATGTTCTTGACGAGAGTTTCTGAATAATTTCGCATTGTTTAAATTTTTATTTTTCAGGAACTAAACACAAAAAGATTATTTTTCTCAGCAAAATCCCTCCATAAGGGTCTTATTAGTCTGATAATATTTTTATTTTCATCTTATATTTAGTGGTTAAGGATATCTTAAGCTTCTAAATTGCCATTTAAAGCCTAAATAACGAAACTTGTGTTCATTAATCCGTATAGTACTCACAAATTATCCATCAATCTATAATGTTTTCCACCAAAATCCCTAGATGACAACCTTTTCTAAAATTAGTAATAATTATTTTTCCTTTAAATTGTTTATTGGTGGCTGTTAACTCATTTGAAAAGTCCTGTTTTTAAGCCAAAAAGCGTGTGCAGGGTATAAACGCTCTTAACGGAAACTATAATTAAAATGTCCAAATATGCCACATTTTTGTATTGAGAATAAATTAGAATTTTTAAAAATATATATCCCATCATCACATACAATATCCACTATTCCTATACGAAAACTTCAATTTTTACCTATCTGTCACTACATTAATATTAGTCTATAATTTCACTCAAAAATGGCGGTTGTCAAAACGACTCCGGTAAATAATTTCTTAAATTAAATTTCGTACTTCTTTATTTAAATAATGGTTGATTTACCTATGGAATGAAACTCCATCTTTTCTTCCTATTGTTCTGGAATGGGTTTTGCACGTTTTTAGCACGCAATATGGCATTTATGACCAATTATATTTACACCTAATTAGGTCCGTCTTCGCTGAAACGTCAAGGACGACTGACAGCCTAACGGTACATGTACTCTTGCGAATGTTCCAAACTATTTGGTCTTGATGTCCCCTCCAGTTGTGTAACTCAATGTTTGCCATACAAAATGTTCATGGGTTTATAACTGTCAAAGATTTAATGTTCATAGCGTCGATACGGTAAACTCTTCCCTAAAATTAAATAACGTATTTAAATAAAGGTTTCGAATCGACAACACATAGCCACAATATTCGATTTATGGCGTATTTTAGATTTTAAAGATGTAAATTAATGACAGTAATGAAAAGTGGTTGACATTTAAATTGATTGTCAAATATTTATGCATACGTTCAGGAATTTATTGTAAACTAAAGAGTATATTATGATGCTACATAAATATAGGACAATTAAATAAATAATATTCACATGTATTAAGTTTTACTTCTTTTCAAGATAGAATTTCACTTGAAAATGAAAAATCTTAAATAAAATAATAAATCTTAAATAAATAAAATAACACATAAAAATAAAAACTGAACTGAACTGAATAAAATAAAAATTTTATATAATTATGGAGAATATTGCAGGGATTCTCAAATTAGGCGTTGCCTGTGTCTTGAAAAACCAGTTAAATATAATTGTTTCTACGTTAATTGTGTGTGTGTGAGTGCATTTCTACGAAAATTAATATTTCATCTCTTTATTACTAACAAGAGTAATGGCGTAATATTTTTGGAAAAACAGCATAGTGGGGGTGAAATAAGGGATGGGATATTGCATGGATAATCAAAATCGATAAAGTGTTTAGAAAGTAGAGAGAAACTGGATATAATAGAGTGGGAGGTAGGGGAGAAGACTGGGATAGCTGACAGATTTAATAGGACGAAATGTAAATGCACGGTATAAGACGGGATGGTTAATTAAGAGAAAGGACGCGACGTATCGGGAAGTGAATGAACAGACGGGATGGGACGGAATTGAGCAGGACAGTAGGATAGCTAATTCATGTTTAGGTATACAAGAGCTTATACGAAAAATAACACGTATTTGGTGTGGAGTAAAATAAAAAAGTATCTGCACCCAGGCGAAGCCGGGCCGGGCCGCTAGTATTTTTATAAATAAATTTATAGACGCTTAAGAATTGCATAACAATGATTTTACCAATGTTCTTTTACTGGTGGTAGGTCTCTCATATGTGCGACGCCATCTGGGTAGGTACCACTGCAATGTCTATTTTTCCCGTGAAATAACACTGCTTAAATGCACTGTTGTGTTTCGGATTGAACGACATTGTAGCCAGAGCAACTACTGGACATATTAAGACTTAACATCTTATGTCTCAGGATGGCGAGTGCAGTGGAATGTTGCTACTGTTTATGAGCGGTCGTATCGCTTACCATCAGGCGAACGGCATGCTCGTCTCGCCATTCACTGCAATAAAAAAAAATGGTTGCCTGTAAAGTCGGTTTTACGGGCGAAGATTTTACGTGACAACGTCTTTTTCTCGGTAGAATATTTATTGATATGAATATAATTAAATTGCACAATAGGAACAAGGAATTGAATGAAAATAAGAATTGCACAAATTTTAACTATAGAAATATATTTTGTTTACTAAAACATTGTACATGTAATGACGAATCTAAGCACTCCATATTTTCACTACAGACACAGCTGACGATACTTTAACCACACGTGTGAACTTGTATTGTGACGCTTTCTTGTTTTTCCAACGCCAAGAACGTTCGAGAAAGACAAAGACAGAGACACAAGCATGCGCCGATTCAATGCGCCTAATTCTCTAGTGCTGCGCGCGCACCGTTACGTTACCGGGCGTTACACTTTTTCATAAGTGACTCCCAGCCGCAACCTAATTTAAGACGTTGTCACGTCAATAAGAAAAATCGTATTTTGCCTGCTCTCGATTGTCGAGCTCGTCAAGACGATTCCTCTGACTCCAAACACGGGGGGTTTACTTTAAGAAATGACGGAGTTATGCCTGGACAAATATTTTAGGGGAGAGAGGGAGGAATTTGGGGATTTGGTTGGGGCCAATCTGTAGAGCTCACCGAGCCGGTTCCAAAGATACCAAACTCGGTGGGTCTACGATCTATATTGGCCGAGATAGGATTGGGGGGGGTGAGGTAAATTTTCGGGGTGGGGGTAAGGGAGGGGGGGGGGGAGGAAGGTTTCGTGGGGAGGCTAACTTAAATTAATTTTTTGGAGGTAAAATATTTTTTTTTGGGGGGGTAATTTTTTGCGTAATTTGGGATTTCTGGCGGGGTCAATTTGTAGCCCTCACCAAGACGGTTCCGAGGATACCAAACTCGGTGGGTCTACGACCTATGTTGGCCGAGATAGGATTGGGGGGGGTGAGGTAAATTTTCGGGGTGGGGGTAGGGGAGGGGGGGGGGGGGGTTAGGTTTCGTGGGGAGGCTAATAGGCACTATTTCGGAATAAGGGTGGGGGAAGGCTGGGGGGGGGCTATGGGACAATTTTGGAAAAAGTGGGTGAAACTGAAAAATAATTCTCTAGTGCTGCGCGCGCACCGTTACGTTACCGGGCGTTACACTTTTTCATAAGTGACTCCCAGCCGCAACCTAATTTAAGACGTTGTCACGTCAAAAAAATCAATGTCGCAGAACGACATCATTGCATGCCAAGACCTCGGAATCTTAACCACGGAGGGCTCATGGCCGAGAGCGAGAGGTCTACTCTGGCGGCTGCATGGAGTGCATTATGGATTGTACTTAGGGCATCCACGAGAGTCTCTGATATAGATGGATTGCTACCATTTTGACATACGCCACCACATGTTGGTAACGGAGTTATCGAATCACCCGCTTTACTTTCTATCGTATTCAATCGCGACATGACAGACTCCAATGTGGCTCTTACTGAACTAATATCAAAATTGGACGTATAAAAACCAGGATTAGCATGTCGAGAATACTCTCGATAATTAGTTCTGCGGGTTCGCGATCGTGCACGCTTATGGTGGTTTGCTTGCGATCTAATGTATGTCCATAAGAATATAGAACAATTTCAAAAGGTTAGCGATATTCATGACGGAAATACTAGAAATAGAAATAATAATAAAAAAATAATCTCATAACCAAAGACCTTTCATGTGCGTATCATCTATATGCTGACGATCTACAGCTTGCAAGCTTGCAGCCCATGCAAGTGTGGATTGTTTGTCCACAGCTATTAAAAAAGTGAACACCGACTTAGAGTACATTAGGGGCTGGTCTACTAGGTTTGGGATAACAGTTAACCCTAATAAGTGCCAGGCCATAATCATAGGCAGCCAGCGCCTGATAAATCGCATTGATTTTTCGTCTGTACCACCATTTACATTTGACGGCACAATTATATCGTGGTCGTCATCTGTTAAAGACCTTGGACTTATTATAGATAACGTACTTAACTGGCAGGTGCAAGTTTTCTCTGTTTGCCAAAGAGTCACCGGTGCCCTTCGTGTTCTATATCGCCTTAAAAACTTTCTTTCCTCTAAGACGAAATTGATGCTTGTGCAGACCTTAATCTTCCCACTGATTGACTATGGTGATGTATGCTATTTCGACCTGAATGCAGATCTTCTTAACAAACTGGACCGCCTTCTCAATAACTGCATTCGATTCATATTTAACCTTCGCAAATATGACCATGTATCTTCACATCGCACTGAACTGAAATGGTTACCAATTCGTCAACGGCGAAATTTGCGTGCCCTTACAACTCTTTTCAGTATTGTAACGTCTCCTACACCACCTTCTTATTTCATTACCCACTTTCAGTTTCTTGGCGCAAGTCATGAGCGTAATCTTCGCTCCTCAAATAACCTCACGCGGCTGTCTTCCCGGGCGCTATCGAGAATAGGGTGCTTGCGTGCAACCGACACGCTCACTCCTCGCGCGGTCTCTTTCCGCCATGCGCTGTTGCCGCTCACGATGGCCTACGTGACTTCTGGCGTATAGGCAACCGCCCCGAGTCCTAAAGGACATCGGTATGGCGTCAGTCGTCCCGGAGGAGCCTGACAGGTTAGACGGTTGCACGCCTGCACGTTACGAACCCACAATTATACTTTCACTGTAGCTTTGTATGTGTTTAAGTGAATAAACTTTAGAGAAACCTTCTCATGTTTTTTTTTTTCGTATGTAGGAAGTAACCCTCCTCATACAACCTTTTTAAATTTAGTAACCGAGCCAGACGCAATGATAAAATGACATGTATACCCCACAAAACTGCATTATTTCATAAAAGTGTGTTCTACCTAATTCCTGAAATATATAATAACATGCCAAAGTCAATTAGAGAATTGAATGATCTCAATATTTATAAATGTTCATTATTTAAATTTCTAAATAACAAATGTTATTATAGTTTAAATGATTTTCTTAATGATAAGTAAAACATACTACGATATTTTTGTTTTGTATAGTAAGCTTTATGTTTTTGGGTTCTATGTTATGTTATATTAAGTTCAGATCATTGTATGCCAGCACCGTGGGTCATAATTAACAAACCAAACCATGGACCACATTATAATTATTATTTTTTAATAATTAGTAATAACTGAAATTGTGTCTAATTGAATTTATGTTTTTGTTGTATTATTTTTGATTCTATTTTAATTTTGTAGTTTTGTTATTGGTTATGGTTTTACATTTTAATTGTTTGGTTGTTTTTTTTTTAATTTATTTTATTTTCTAACCTTAATTATTGTATGCCAATGTGGCGGGTCATAGCTGTGCGAAGCAGATACCAATGTAACATCTATGTATTTACCTATGTACCACAATAAAACATTTTGAATTTGAATTTGAATTTGAATCATGTAGCTATATTCATAATGCCCGGGCAATGTGATAAATAGGTGAGTTTAGATTGTAATTAATTACTTGGCCCGATATGGCTCGGCAATATTCATACTGCCCGGGCATTATGAATACTGCCAGCATTAATCACTTGGCCCATAACATAGACATAGTTGAATATCAAACAGGAAAGTTTTATTTGACGAATACTACGTGAAATACTGAGCGCTTATACAAATTGTGTAGAAGTAAGATACATTGAAATGGATACGGGCTATCATTATATGCATAAAGAAAGTTCTGTAGCAGTAATCTGCAATAACAACATTCAGGTACAAAAAAAATATAATTTGCTATTGCTGGTTCAAAGCAATTATTGTAGTTTACGATTTCAGTAATTGCATATACTTCAGGATATATATGTGATTTTGAGAGATACGTACATTTAAATGTGCACGAATTATCAGAATAACAACATCATTATACAGGTAAAAACTTTTTATCTTCTTGATTTGGTCGAATTTCGACCACTAGGCGACCACTAGTTCATATAAATATTTATATGAAACGAATATGAAGGGGTAGTAAATAAACACAAAAAACGAAATCGAACAATCATGAATTTAGATTATAATAAACATTTTCAATTGAATTAATTAGGATGCAACAACAATACATGTATTTATAAAATTACGAAGCGTCTACTGTTTGTGATTGTTACATTCATAGAAATCAAACAAATATTTGGAGAGAATATTTACATTTTTGATTATTGATTTGATGAGTAATGATTTCTTATAAGTTACGAGCATTATTTTCCAAATATTCAAATGTTTCCTTGACGTCACTTACACTGCACGTTTAATACACGTATTCACTGCACATTAATCACTGCACAAAGCAATCCTTTCTGGTCATTACAAGATTTTAAAGTCAAGATTGTCAAGATTTTACCGGTTTCTGGAAGAATACAAATCGTTTGAGAAGTCGTCCTGGTCTTCCCGTGTCTGTAAACGGTACAAACGACTTTAAATGCATCGCAAATAAGTTTAAAAATAATTTTGTTGTCAGATCACCTTTAGGGCCATCTTCTTCACAGGAGAGGGGTGGGGTAAGTAGTGGTTACATTGATACCAGAATCACGGCAAGGGATGTATTAAGGGCCATAAAATCAATATCAACTGGAAAATCCCCTGGTCATGATGATTTAAGTGTGGAACATGTACAGCGGGCCGGACCACATATGTGCAGAGTGTTGGCTATGTTCTACAACTTTTGCATTTCACACTCCTACTTGCCTTCCGATATGATGAGAACTATTGTTGTGCCTGTGGTTAAAAATAAAGCAGGAGATTTATCAGACATATCGAACTACAGACCTATTTCCCTGGCAACAATAATTGCAAAGGTGTTTGACAGCGTTCTTGATACACAATTAAAAAATCACATTAAGTTACATGATAATCAATTCGGATTTAGACCGGGATTGTCAACAAAAACAGCAATATTGTGTCTTAAGAGTGCTGTTAAGTACTATACTGTTAGAAAAACCTCTGTTTACGCTTGTTTTCTCGACCTCTCCAAGGCCTTTGACCTGGTCTCATATGACATCTTATGGAATAAAATGAGATCATCCCATATACCAAACGAACTTATTGAAATATTTAAGTACTGGTATGGGAACCAAATTAACAACGTTAAATGGGCAGGCACGTTGTCGGACCCATATAGGTTGGAATGTGGTGTGAGGCAAGGAGGTCTGAGCTCTCCTTTTCCATTTTCAACCTGTACATAAATGGGTTGATCGAGGCGCTCAGTAGACAACATATAGGTTGTTACATAGATGGCGTGTGTTTTAACAACATAAGCTACGCGGACGATATGGTGCTGCTGAGCGCCTCGGTCTGCGGACTTAGAAAACTGGTGACTATCTGTGAGAGCTATGCGGCTGAACATGGCTTGATGTATAATGCCAAGAAAAGCAAATGCATGGTTTTTCAGGGTGGTTCAAGAAAAGTATTAGAAATGGAAATTATAAAACTTAAAGATACGCAGTTAGAAAGAGTAGATAGTTTTAAATACTTGGGCCATTTGGTTACACCTGATCTAAGGGATGATGATGATGTTGAACGGGAGCGAAGGGCGTTGTGTATCAGAGCCAACATGTTGATTCGCAGGTTTGCGCAGTGCTCTACTGATGTTAAAATAACTCTTTTTAGAGCCTATTGCACTACGTTTTACACATGCAATCTGTGGACAACATACACTAAAAAATCGCTCAACGCCCTTCGGGTCCAGTTTAACAACGCATTCAGGATGTTGTTGGGGCTGCCACGCTACTGCAGTGCTTCAACAATGTTTGCGGAAGCGCGAGTGGATTGCTTCCACACGATAATACGCAAGAGAGGCGCTTCTTTAGTACGCAGAGTGCGTGAAAGCGCCAACAGCATGCTAGCGGTGCTTGCAGGTAGGCTTGACTGCCCCATCATTAATCACTGCTGTGGGCTACATGTTGCATGATGTTGACAATTTAAGCGTATTTTGTTATTGTATGTTTATCTATTATTATTCTGATTTTATTTCATTTGTAATGTGACTAATTTTTGTTATTGTAAAAAGCTATGAGTCTTTGGTACTTGAAATAAAGATTATATTATTACAGTAGCAACTTCACTACAAGAAAATACATTTAAATCTATCGACGCATTTCATAATACTTGTTATCCGAAGGCATGGCGGCCCGCGACGCAGACGCCCCCCCCCCCCCCTTTTATTACCGCCGATGAAATGAAATGAAAATATTTATTGAATCCATAAAATGTCATACACTATTTAGATTCAGTCTTTTTTTTCCACTACCACCCAGTTCACAAGGCTGTTAGGAGTTCAAATTCAGAGCAGTTCATAAATTATTCATAATAATAATTATATTGTAGGGCTGAGTTAAGTGTGGTGGCCCTGACCGCGGAATCGGTATACACTGTTCAGCAAAAGCAATGAAAGGCAATAAAAAAATAAAAAAAAAACAACGTAATCTAATATTATCATTATAAGCAAATTGAGCAGACCAGTCTACACAAGCAGCACCCATTAACGAGTATGACCCATGTGCCAGCCATCGGTCTCCTCAACCGTGTTATAGGGAAGTGACCGACCCTGCATACGACGCCGCCGCAAGCACAGACCTTTAAGCGAGCATGACGTACTCAAATTGCCTACAACTATGGTGACACAAGTGGGATAGTTATTTTAATTATATTTAACAGAGTACACACACATCTGGTTTGGGGACTTATATTATGTTTTATTCCCACGCCTTGCTATCATCTAAGTATTCTGAAATTTTATAATATGCTTTATTACACAACTATCGTTTAATATTAGATTAAAATTTTTTTTTCGGCGGTACTTGTGACGTGAACATTTTTCAAATTTGCTCTACATATCTTTTTTCGAAAATAATAGTTAAATACGTTTATTTTAAAGTGCTTTTATGTACAATTAAAGTGTATTTACTGTACCTGCCGGTGACTGTTTTTCACTAGTGAAATAATACACAACATAACTATTATCACTTTTTTATTTCTGACTCTACACAAGTGACAAAATGGAGTCCATCAAAGAGTCTATCACGCAACTCAGCCAGATCTTCAATCAAAAGTTTGAAGAGAGGCAGCAGAAGTTATCCTTCCCAACAGCAAGCACTACAACAACACTAGAGGCTGAATTTTCATCGTTCAAAACATTCACATTGAATGCTCTACGCACACTTCAAGCACAGGTGGAGCTTATTTCTTCTGAGAATGATCGTCTGGAGATGCATACTCGTAGAAATTTTTTATTGCTGCATGGAGTACCAGAAGACCAGAAAGAGGATGCTTCAGCAGTAGTAATAAATGCACTCGTGCAGAAACATAAACTGGCCGACATTGATGTTGATGATATTACTCGCTGTCACAGGATGGGCAAACCTCATAGTGACCGATCCAGGCCTATATTGATAAAGCTGTCTGAGTTACGCCTTCGTAACACGATTTGGGGTGCTAAGACCAAACTTAAGGGTTCTGGCATAACTTTGTCAGAATTCTTAACCAAGAGACGACATGAAGTGTTTATGGCTGCACGCGAGCGCTTTGGAGTTACAAAGTGTTGGACTCGCGACGGCTACATCTTTGTGTTGGGCGCTGATAATACACGACATCGTGTTTCATCCATTGCTGAGCTGGATGGTCTCATTCCGAAGACTGCGCGTGCTGCTTCTACCCACAGGAAAGCTGAAGTTACTCCCAAAAATACCTCAGTTGCAAGTAGGGCAAGGCGAGCTGCAGTTACCAAGAAATAGTCTGTTTTGCACTTTTCTATTTTAGTCACTTTAATTCTACTATCACCTTAATTTCAACATTATTCTTGTACTCGAAGCTTCTATATGACTCCTACCCCTTTATTTACAATCTCAAACACAAACTTTATTTAACAAAGTATGAGTACCTACTACCTACTAGTGTTGAGTAGGACATACAAGAGGCAGTACATTTGTCCCGTACATGACGTCAAAATGTAAGAGCGGCTCAACTTTTTACTTTGTACTACTTCATATTTGGTGTACTACCGTAAAACGTGGTGATTAGGGATCAAAGGGAGATTAGGGACAAAACTGAGAAAACATTTTAAGATTGATATGTGAGCCATTAGTTGCACATAATTTATTATAAACAAATTATAACACTAGAAGACTATATATAGTCCCTAGTGCAACAATCAGTAACAATTAATTTGAGTTACAAAATGTCTTATTAGTCTTTTGAAAATAGCCTTTCGATATGCAGTAAAAATACACTGAAACGAACTTCGGTCTACTACAAAAACTACGCCATTTATGAAAGAGATATTGTTAAACACACAAATTATAAGTATTGGACTATCGAATTCATAAAAGGTTAGTCTCAATTTCTCGTTTATGTTTTTTTAATCATTTAAAAAGTAAATAAAAAAATATGATATTTTGGGGGGAATAGAGGCAACTCGGGGGTGATTAATAACGAGACTAAGGTTTATAGAGACGTGAAAAGGGTGTATAGGTACAGGTGTGTTAGGGTTGTCGCAACAGTTTTATTTGTTGTAAAGTATTTTGTCTTTCTTAATTAACGTTGTCTGTTAATTATATTTATTTTTAATGCTATAAGTTACATTGAAAGTACTTCCACTTAAAATAACTAAAATTTTGCTTCAGTTCTGGTCACAATGGTTAAGATATTATATGTAGAAACTGC
The DNA here is from genome assembly GCA_009982885.2 of Hyles vespertilio. Classification (NCBI taxonomy): domain Eukaryota; kingdom Metazoa; phylum Arthropoda; class Insecta; order Lepidoptera; family Sphingidae; genus Hyles; species Hyles vespertilio. The sequence continues at coordinate 20,610,293 of CM042821.1, read as the reverse complement.
AGTAAGAATGTTCTTCATAACAACTATTCTTTTTTGATAGATAGATCTAGTACTGTGCGGTGCATGGAGTATTTCTTTAAATATAGAAAAAACTGATTCGCCATTTTCCTCTTTTTAATAAGTAGTACACATTAATTTGGGCAAACCGCTAAACAGCAGTGTAAATGCTCTGTTGTGTTTCGTTGTGAAGGACATTGTAGCCAGAGTCACTACTGGACATATTGAGACTTAACATCTATGTCTCTTTGTAATTTAAGGTATTGTTTGGTATTGTTACTGTTTATGAGCGGTCATATCACTTACCATCAGGCGAACGGTATGATCGCCTCATCAGTGCAATAATAAAAAAGAGCATTACGCACTTAAGAAATTTCGTGTGTTATTTTGCCTATCAATTTTCTTCGTAATTTGTTTTGTTAGTGTATCTCATAATTTAGCATATTATAAGCAAGAAATCATTAGCTGATTCCAAACTATACGTAATACTCTACCTATTACTTCTTAGAAGAATAATAAGACTGCATTATAGAATACCTAATATGTTGATTTTTAAATTTTTGAAACTATATCTTATTGAAATGTGTCACTTGATTTGATAAATATCATTTAAGACAGTTGTAATCTTTAATTATTTCATTTGTGTCAAAGCAAATTATTACAATAAATAATTCAGAATATTTAGATGTGTCGGTTAAAAAGTAATTAATAAGAAACAATTCAGTGCCAACCCTTGTTAATTTCCCCATTGAACTCGATCCCGCCTCTATTACCCCCAAAATCCCTATTAACCCCAAACCCTTATTTTGTGCCCTTTTTTTCTTATTTTCCAAGGGATCTAAAAAAATTGTATAGTTAATAGTCAAGACGCAACTAAGACTTAATGAAATATGCTATAACACAAGAATATTTCTGTATAATACTACCAGAAAATTCGTCGTGAAGTTGAAAATTGTCCCTATCCACCTCGTTTTACGGTACTTGGTTTGTAATGTCATTTCATTGGCATGAGCCGTGAGGCAAAGTTATGACACACAAATAAGCATCAGTACGCCTCACTTCAATTGAAGTGGGACATTGTACTGGCTCAGTACAAAAATGAGGCTACTCTTACAAACTCTTTTTCAATTCATGTCCTACTCAACACTACTACCTACTTGTTTGTTACAAATCATTTACAAATATATCAATTGTCAAACGTTTGACATATGTCATACGATTGCGTTTGGTTTATGCAAGCATTATTCTGTTTTACACTTAATTTAATTTTTTTTTTATTTTTTTTTCTGTTCATTATTCATATGGTAAATTAATTTGCGTAAAAATATATCTCCTATTGCATATAGTCTTTGTTATTGTAGTTTGTTATATTTTTGCATTTTTATCATAATTTGTTACAAGGGGTCTTGTGATAGCTTCGTTAGTTAGTAGCCTTAGTTTAAGTGTGTTGTATTGTAATACTATAGTAATGCTGTTCTTTTAACAGTAACCGGCAGGTGGAGACATCTTATAATACTATACTTTTGGGTTATTTGATAATAATAATTATTTTATATTTTATTTATTTGTAAAGATATATTATATTTTGTTTTTATTATATTATGGACAATATTTTTAATTGCAGTGATAGCAGCAACTTTTTATCTATTTCTGACTGTAGTCTGAGTGAGGATAGTTTTGAAAGTATACCCTCACTCTCCGAACATTGGATTCCCATTTTTCTGACGTCCCGAAGAATTTGAATGTAGTTCACATAAATGCGCAGAGCATTCCGGCTCATTTCTCCGACATGCTGGTGTCGTTTGACATAAAAAACATTCATGCCATTTTAGTCTCAGAGTCATGGCTAAACCCTCACTTCCATCCATTTCATACACATTACCCGGCTTCAATCTTATTCGCAACGACAGGATCGGCAGCGGTGGTGGTGGAGTAGCTATTTACCTACGAGCACATATTCCTTTCTCCGTAATTAGCACTTCCTCCCAACCGCCTCAGTCCGATGCTGGCGAACATTTGTTTATTGAAGTCGTTCTAGCTCATACTAAATTACTTCTCGGAGTATATTACAGTCCCTCTTTACGCATCAATTATTTTTCCTCCTTTGAAAATATTTTAGAAGACCTTATGCCTGCTTATAATGATACCATAATTATGGGTGATTTTAACACATGCCTTCTTAAACGTGATCATCGGTCCTCTTCTCTAGAAAGCATAGTGAAGTCGAGCAACATGCACATTCTTTCCCTTAGTGCCACCCACAATTTTCCTAATTCGACTCCATCCCTTCTTGATCTTATAATTGTTTCATCACTAGAGCATGTCGACAAGTACGGCCAATGCCTAGCTGATTGCTTTTCCTATCATAACTTAATCTTCCTTTCGTATAAACTTCGGCCTCCAAAATCTAAACCTACAATTCTTCTGCGACGCAATTTTGGTGGTATGAACAAAGAGGCTTTTTTGCAGGATGCCAAATCTCTGGATTGGAGTCCTGTGATGAAAGCTGAGAATATCGACGATCAAGATGCCATTTTTAACACAGCGATCATTAAGTTATATGACACCCATGCACCTTTGAGAGCCGTTAAAATCAAACATCTTCCTGCTCCGTGGATAACGAATGAAATTAAGGAGCTCCAAAGGAAAAAGTCAGCAACTAAATCGAAATATAAAATGTAACCTACAGAGGCGAATAAAATACGTTATGTAAAGGCCAGAAATCGCTGCAATACGGTGTGTAGGGACGCTCAACGACGCTATATTCATAGTTCAGTTCAAGTCGAGGATCCAGCTAAAGTGTGGAAGTTCCTCAGGTCATTGGGAGTTGGAAAATCTCGTCAAGAGACTATTCCTAACAACTTAAATATTAACTTATTAAACCAACATTTTACTTCAACGTCCTTTATTGATGACGCAGCTAAAGCACACACTATTAATCATCTCTCAAAAAATTCTGCTCCTGACCATTCTTCATTTGTCTTTCGTCCTTTCACTGCTAGTGATGTTCGAAGGAGCTTAGTCTCTATAACATCTAATGCAGTTGGGATGGATAGTATCAGCCGCAACATTCTCCTTCCCATCCTTGATCTCATTCTTCCTGTCCTCTGCCATATTTAAAATTTTTCTATTTCCAATGCTGTGTTTCCTTGCTCATGGAAGGAGGCACAGATTATCCCTCTACCTAAGAAACCTTCTCCTAAATCTTTTTCTGATTACCGTCCTATATCCATTCTCCCCTTCCTTTCAAAGCTCCTTGAACGCCTGGTTTATAATCAGGTGAGCTCCTTCCTTACCAGACACAACCTCCTTAATCCTTTTCAATCTGGCTTTCGTCCTGGACACAGCACAGTTACTGCACTCGTTAAAATCACTGATGACATTCGTCTAGGGATGGAGAACGGTCAGCTAACTGTGTTGACGCTTCTTGACTTCAGCAACGCCTTTAACACGGTTGATTTTGATATCCTCCTAGCTATACTTCGCTCCTTCAACATATCTCCAAGCGTGATTGACTGGTTTCAAAGTTACCTGTACGGTCGCCGTCAATGCGTCCGCCTAGGGGAAATGAATTCCTCATGGTGTACCACATCTGCCGGCGTACCTCAGGGTGGCGTCCTATCTCCTCTTCTTTTCTCTGTTTTCATTAAATCCATATCTCGTAATCTTTCTTGCTCCTACCACCTATATGCAGACGATTTACAACTGTATTGCCAGTTTCCGCTCAATCAGCTTAGTCACGTTATTCATGTAATGAACAGTGACCTTCATAAAATAACAGAGTGGTCTAAATCATATGGTCTTAAGCTAAACCCCTTAAAAACACAGGCCATTGTTTTAGGTAGCCAGAGAACTCTCTGCAAAGTCGACTGGACACTTCTGCCTGACGTGATGCTGGACGGGGTTGTTATTCCGCTCAGTGATCATGTCAAAAACCTTGGCGTAATTCTCGACCGCAGTTTGTCTTGGGGACCTCAAATAATGGCTATGAGTCGCAAAATATTTGCCTCTGCAGGGTGTTTACGTAGGTTGCGTAATTTTCTTCCCACTACCACTAAGATTGCGCTTGCACAGTCTCTCTTGCTCCCTATTCTTGATTATGCCGACGCCAGCTATCTTGATCTTTCCGAGGCCCAGCTAAATAAGCTTGAGCGTCTCCAAAATTTCTGTATCAGGTTTATATTTGGACTGCGCAAATATGACCATGTTTCTGAATATCGTATTAAGCTCAAGTGGCTTCCTATACGCCGCTGCCGGGATGTTCATATCCTATCTCTTCTCTACAATATACTGTTTAATCCCTCGTCTCCGCGCTACCTTCAGGAACGCTTTAGTTTCCTACATACTGCCAATTCACTTTCTCTTCGGTCGTCAGAGAATCTTATGCTTAAGTTTCCAGCACATAGGACATTATTTTATGGCCGCTCTTTTACGGTAGAAGCAGTACGGTTATGGAACGCACTGCCTCTCTCTATTAAACGTTCGTCCTCGCTGGAAACCTTCAAACTACATTTAAAGGCCTACTATCTCTCGTAATAGTATAATGTCCATACATTATTAAGTATATGTATGTATATGTATGTATTTGTTATGTATTTTTATGTAAGTTTATTAATTTGCTGAATTTAGTAATATATATATATATATATATGTGTGTATATAATTCTAGAAATATATACTATATATGTAAGTATTCTTTATGCAAGTTTATAACATAAAGCACCTGGTCTCCGTAAGTCTCCTGGCATTTTTACCTGATTTAATGGTTGTCTGGAAGAGATCGCTTTTAGTGATAAGGCCGCCGATTGTTTCACAAATGTTCAAATCCAAATGTCCAAATGTTCTTCTGTCTCATAGTTTTTATTTTATGTTTTGTGGTGCAATAATAAAGAGTTTATTATTATTATTTCTCTTTATTTCCATAATATTCTTTTTTACATTTTTACACATCATATCATATATATATATATATATATATATATATATATATATATATATACCGGGTATCTCAAGACTGCTACCGAAAACGAAGCCGGGTGGTAGTTTTAGTGACTACAAACATAATGCAACTAAAAATTTCGCAAAGAAACGCGACGATTATATTTTATGATTTTTTAAAAATCGTAATTTTTGGGTGTTAACTCCATAGTTTTTGCTAAAATAATAATGTAAACTCTTTTATACCTTAGAGTATTTATAAATAAAAGGGTATACACTATTATTTTGGGAAAAAATGTATTTACCACCCAAATATGGCCATAGGAAAACAATAAAAAAAAAATTGTCGCTTTTTTTTTGCAACTTTTTCTGTTGAATTGTGTCTGAAGTCACTTAAACTACCACCCGGCTTCGTTTTCGGTAGCAGTCTTGATATACCCTGTATAAAAAAAAAACAATATGTCGTATAAAAATATAAAAAGTAATGACCCTTCGGTGGCGGGGCTCAAGACCCAAGCCACCGGCGGTTAGGGATCCAAAGTGAGGAACCTCCTCACTATGCGTGACACCGCCTTTTGGATCTGACTCTTGACCCAACGACCAATTGAGAGCCTCTGAAGATGTTGGTCGAAGCTCTTTGGCATCAGTCCATGTGCAGAAACAACAATCGGGACAATAACTGTTGAGTCCACATCCCACATATCGGTAACCTCGTGTGCCAAATCTAAATATTTAGACATTTTGTCTTTTTCAGCTTTGACAAGGTTATCGTCATGCGGGATGGTGACGTCAAAAAGTATAGCCCGGCGCGCCAATCGATCTATTATCACAATATCAGGCTTATTGGCTAGAATAGTCCTGTCTGTGATAATAGAACGATCCCAGTATAGCGTTGCATGACCATTTTCAAGAACTGGTCGTGGAACGTACTGGTAATATGGCATTTCAAGAGTCACAAGTCCATATCGAAGTGCAATTTGCTGATGTATGATCTTGGCTACTAGGTTATGCCTATGCAAATACTCGCCGTTAGCAAGATACGAACAACCGGAGATAACATGCCTGATTGACTCGCCCGGACGGTGGCATGCCCGACAAATGTCGACCGTACCGTCCTTCAGGATGTATTTCCTATAGTTGTTCGTCTTTTATTATTATTATTATTTATATTAAATTTATTCTCCCACGTCAGTAGGGCAAATCAGTTTTCCGCGGGCTTTTGGGCCAGGCAGGAAAATGAGATATATAACTAGCTAGTTTGTTAATAAAAACTTCCTCACTATTCTACAAGTATTGAGTAATATAGCTTTCTGTAAAAGGATGAAAGACAACTTGTGCATACCAAGCGATCGGAGGCTATCATGTAAATTATGGGGGATTACGCCGGTGGAAGAAAGGACTACTGGTATTGTCTTCACTGTATGTACATTCCACTGTTTTTTCAGTTCTATTGATAGGTCTATGTATTTGGCAATTTTTTCATTATATGTTGATGCAAGATTATGGGTGTTGGGTATAGCTATATCTATTAAATATACGGTACCATTATTTTTGTCATATAAAAGAATATCTGGTCTGTTAAAATGTATTGTTTTGTCTGTAATTATAGTTCGGTCCCAGTAGAGTTTATAGTGAGCAGATTCTAATATTGTAGCAGGCGTGTACTTGTAATAAGCGGTTTTATCTTTAATAAGTGAGTATTTGAATGCTAGGTGTTGGTGTATGATGGAGGCTACTTGATCATGGCGATGCCTGTAATCTGTTTGTGCAATAGATTTACAGGCACCGGTGATGTGTTGTATGGTCTCTGATGCACTGTGGCATCGTCGACACAGATCAGTGGGGAGGTTATTAGCTTTAATTATTATTATTAAATTTATTTATAGTTAAGCCTTTTATGTGAGTGGGAACTTTATTATAGAAATGTATACAGCCAAGACACACAAAGAAAACGCTACGAATACCTGGAAAACATTAGACTGCATTTTTGGAAAAGGTGGCAAAGGGAATACGTCTCTGAGCTACAACAAAGGACCAAATGGAGACAAAACTCAAGACAGCTCAACATTGGCGACATGGTACTACTGCATGAAGACAACGCACCGTCATTGAGTTGGCGCCTCGGAAGAGTTCTGCGTCTGTTTCCAGGACCAGACGGCATATCAAGAGTGGCCGATGTCCATACTGTGAGGGGCTCCATTCGACGACCACTAACACGCTTGTGTCCCTTGCCTACGGCCGAAGAATTAAGTACGGGTTGAAACCGTCTTTTCAACGGAGGGGATGATGTTGCGGCGCATAACGCCTATATTTTATTCTAGTAGCAATTTTATCATAAATCAGTGTTGCTATTCTTTATCTGTCAAACATTTGTAACGTAACTGTAGCTGTCAAATTCACAACCTTTTAAACTAGCGGACTGTTAACATCTTCAGTTGAAATATATTTTGTATTACCTTTTTTGGGTGTTTAATTTTGCCCCAGTGTATACCAAAGTATACACATACTATGACACACTACTGTGATGATTCAGCCACTCTATCCAGCAACAAATCCCGAACCTTCTTTTTAAACACGAAATGGTTCATGGACGTCCTGATTTCGAGAGGGAGCGCATTCCAAAGAAGAATAGATTGTATGAAGAAGGAAGAATGTAGGAAATTAGAATGATGGGGGGGACACTTTAAAAGAAGGTTATTTGAGGAGCGAAGATTACGCTCATGACTTGCGCCAAGAAACTGGAAGTGGGTAATGAAATAAGAAGGTGGTGTAGGAGACGTTACAATACTGAAAAGAGTTGTAAGGGCACGCAAATTTCGCCGTTGACGAATTGGTAACCATTTCAGTTCAGTGCGATGTGAAGATACATGGTCATATTTGCGAAGGTTAAATATGAATCGAATGCAGTTATTGAGAAGGCGGTCCAGTTTGTTAAGAAGATCTGCATTCAGGTCGAAATAGCATACATCACCATAGTCAATCAGTGGGAAGATTAAGGTCTGCACAAGCATCAATTTCGTCTTAGAGGAAAGAAAGTTTTTAAGGCGATATAGAACACGAAGGGCACCGGTGACTCTTTGGCAAACAGAGAAAACTTGCACCTGCCAGTTAAGTACGTTATCTATAATAAGTCCAAGGTCTTTAACAGATGACGACCACGATATAATTGTGCCGTCAAATGTAAATGGTGGTACAGACGAAAAATCAATGCGATTTATCAGGCGCTGGCTGCCTATGATTATGGCCTGGCACTTATTAGGGTTAACTGTTATCCCAAACCTAGTAGACCAGCCCCTAATGTACTCTAAGTCGGTGTTCACTTTTTTAATAGCTGTGGACAAACAATCCACACTTGCATGGGCTGCAAGCTTGCAAGCTGTAGATCGTCAGCATATAGATGATACGCACATGAAAGGTCTTTGGTTATGAGATTATTTTTTTATTATTATTTCTATTTCTAGTATTTCCGTCATGAATATCGCTAACCTTTTGAAATTGTTCTATATTCTTATGGACATACATTAGATCGCAAGCAAACCACCATAAGCGTGCACGATCGCGAACCCGTAGAACTAATTATCGAGAGTATTCTCGACATGCTAATCCTGGTTTTTATACGTCCAATTTTGATATTAGTTCAGTAAGAGCCACATTGGAGTCTGTCATGTCGCGATTGAATACGATAGAAAGTAAAGCGGGTGATTCGATAACTCCGTTACCAACATGTGGTGGCGTATGTCAAAATGGTAGCAATCCATCTATATCAGAGACTCTCGTGGATGCCCTAAGTACAATCCATAATGCACTCCATGCAGCCGCCAGAGTAGACCTCTCGCTCTCGGCCATGAGCCCTCCGTGGTTAAGATTCCGAGGTCTTGGCATGCAATGATGTCGTTCTGCGACATTGTTTTTTTTTTTATTGCAGTGAATGGCGAGACGAGCATGCCGTTCGCCTGATGGTAAGCGATACGACCGCTCATAAACAGTAGCAACATTCCACTGCACTCGCCATCCTGAGACATAAGATGTTAAGTCTTAATATGTCCAGTAGTTGCTCTGGCTACAATGTCGTTCAATCCGAAACACAACAGTGCATTTAAGCAGTGTTATTTCACGGGAAAAATAGACATTGCAGTGGTACCTACCCAGATGGCGTCGCACATATGAGAGACCTACCACCAGTAAAAGAACATTGGTAAAATCATTGTTATGCAATTCTTAAGCGTCTATAAATTTATTTATAAAAATACTAGCGGCCCGGCCCGGCTTCGCCTGGGTGCAGATACTTTTTTATTTTACTCCACACCAAATACGTGTTATTTTTCGTATAAGCTCTTGTATACCTAAACATGAATTAGCTATCCTACTGTCCTGCTCAATTCCGTCCCATCCCGTCTGTTCATTCACTTCCCGATACGTCGCGTCCTTTCTCTTAATTAACCATCCCGTCTTATACCGTGCATTTACATTTCGTCCTATTAAATCTGTCAGCTATCCCAGTCTTCTCCCCTACCTCCCACTCTATTATATCCAGTTTCTCTCTACTTTCTAAACACTTTATCGATTTTGATTATCCATGCAATATCCCATCCCTTATTTCACCCCCACTATGCTGTTTTTCCAAAAATATTACGCCATTACTCTTGTCAGTAATAAAGAGATGAAATATTAATTTTCGTAGAAATGCACTCACACACACACAATTAACGTAGAAACAATTATATTTAACTGGTTTTTCAAGACACAGGCAACGCCTAATTTGAGAATCCCTGCAATATTCTCCATAATTATATAAAATTTTTATTTTATTCAGTTCAGTTCAGTTTTTATTTTTATGTGTTATTTTATTTATTTAAGATTTATTATTTTATTTAAGATTTTTCATTTTCAAGTGAAATTCTATCTTGAAAAGAAGTAAAACTTAATACATGTGAATATTATTTATTTAATTGTCCTATATTTATGTAGCATCATAATATACTCTTTAGTTTACAATAAATTCCTGAACGTATGCATAAATATTTGACAATCAATTTAAATGTCAACCACTTTTCATTACTGTCATTAATTTACATCTTTAAAATCTAAAATACGCCATAAATCGAATATTGTGGCTATGTGTTGTCGATTCGAAACCTTTATTTAAATACGTTATTTAATTTTAGGGAAGAGTTTACCGTATCGACGCTATGAACATTAAATCTTTGACAGTTACAAACCCATGAACATTTTGTATGGCAAAATGTTTTTTCCTTTTTTTTATACTTTCGTCAATTCAATCGAGATAAAAATTATCCCACCTTTAAGTTGGATCAAATAACACATATCTACAAAATTTCATTATAATCAGTTGAGTGGTTTAGGAGTCCATCGCGGACAAACAACGTGACACGTGAATTATATATATTAAGATTAATAATTAATTTTCTTAGTAATTTTGGTGCCTAGTTTACGGCAAAACTAAGCCTGAATTACAAAAACACAGTTTTCGTACTGATATTTGCTTTATTTTTATTGGAGAGGCGTTATATCATTCCAATGTTGCCGTTTTTAACCAACTTCAAAAAAAGGAGAAGGTTCTCAATTCGACTGTATGTTGCTTTTTTTTATGTTTGTTACCTCGTTTCTCTGTACTGTGTGAACCGATTTCAATCATTCTTTCTTTGATTGAAAGCTGGTGCTTGTCGTTTGGCCCCATAAAAATATGGTGAAGATCTGATGAATATCTTCGGACCTGGAGAGGGGAACTCCTTAAAATTAAGGATAATTGCAATGGTTCTTTTTGCATTACCTTCACTAGAAAAGTTAAGTTACAGTGAGAGAGGGAAAAAGGCGTGGGGGTGAGGGGGGTGGGTGATAAAATTAAAATACACGTAAATTCTAATATCTTCGGCAACTTTTAACCGATTTTAGTGATTTATTTTTCATTGGAAAAAACGTATTGACAGGTTGATCCCAGGAATACAACATGAAAATCTGATGATTATGTTCGGACCTGGAGAATAGAACTCTTCAAAATTTAGTAGGATTCCAATGGTTCTTTTTGCATTAGGTTTATTATAAAAGTTAAGCTACAGTGAGGGAGGGAGAAAGGGGAAGGGGTGAGGGGGGGGGGGGGTGTTAACGTTAAAATACACGTAAATACTAATATGTTCAGCAGCTTATAACCGATTTTAGTGATTTGTTTTTCATTGGAAAGAACGTATTAACAGGTTGATCCCAGGAACACAACATTAAGATCTTATTATCATGTTCGGTCCTGGAGAGTAGAACTCCTCAAAATTTAATAGGATGTCAACGGTTCTTTTTGCATTGGGTTCAGTAAAAAAGCTAGGCTACAGTGGTTGAGGGAAAAAGGGGTAGGCGCGAAGGGAGGGAGGGGGGAGCAAAAATAATAAACATGTGAATATTCCAATATCTTTGGCAGCTTTTAGCCGATTTTAGCGATTTCATTGTCATCGGAAAGAACATATTCCTTGTGGGGACCAAATCTTCATTTAAATGCCTATCAACACTAAAAAGATAAAAATAACTAAAATTTTTAATAAAAAAAATAAAAACCGACTTCAAAACAAAAATCCACTAAAAACCAAAAAATAATAACTACCACTCCAAAGCAAAAAAATAATATTTTCACGAGTTCCATGAAATAAATATTATTTTTAAAATATAAGCTTGACACTGGCTTTCTTTCATTATCTTTCTCAGATAATTAATATAAAAAAAATAGCGCAGAGAACTAAGAACAGCAAAATAATCACTGATTAATGAATTAAGTAATAACAATCCCATCAAAAACATCCTGTAAAAAAATTCCAAGACTCGCAGCTCAGGTTTTCTACCGCAAAAAGTTGTGAGATGCATGTAATACCAAGTCGATTAATTTATTTAGTCCTTAAGGGACCTTCTATCAGTGGCGTGCCTAGGGTTGTGGACTAGGGCAAGCCCAATATTTTTTTAGTAACAATATGTATTGGTTCAAGAGCAAAATGGTATTAAGAAAGAAGAACGTGTTCATCATGCGATAGAGGGCGAGCCTGTGCGATGTAATTAAATAAAAATAGACCCCAGATTCGAATCCGAGACATCAACTTTGCGCCATCGAGACAGTCCCAGACCTACCACACGATCTATATAAGATTAGGATAAAAACCAATAAAATAATAACTATCTTTATCACCGTTATGAAAAAATCTATTACAACAAGTTGTTTCGAAAAAATCTAATAGATGGCGCGATTTCCACGGCCATCTATTTAATATTGCCAAAATACTGAAGGGCCCATCATTAGTTTTAAATAGATGAATAAAACAAATGTGTAAGTTAAATTACTTTTGGGCATGCATACGTAACTTTATATTGTAATTATTTTGTAAATTAATAAACGGCACTACAATAGCACAAGTACGGCGTCGTGTTTGACTTTGCGGCCACAAATTATTGTTAATATATTCATGTTATGTTTTTGTGTATGCATATGATTTTTTGATTCATCATGAGCTCTGAAAGAAAGCTAAGGAATATCTGAAAAAACTACGATTACTATCTACGCGAGCATGTTTTGAAATCTCATCACATATTATGTATATGACGCATAAAGAGGTTTCTATACGCTGTTTACCGGAATTATGAAAATATATTAATGCATTCACATGTTTTTGTCAATTACTATAAAAGTACCAGTTAAATTATTTAAATCACTATAGCCGGAACAATTCCAAAAATTTAAGTACATCGTTGGAAAAAAATATACAACACCGACAGTATAACTTATTAGTATGAGAACATCCAGCAATCTATGTAGTTATGTGCACTGATCTATAAAATTGTATTCTACAGTTTTCACTACTTTCGAGAAATACACAACAAATCAGGCGTAGGTTTTCGACCAGATACGAGTAGTTGTTTGTCTACGAAATGTAATGAATTTAACTTTTCCTCGCCGATCAACACTTGCACACACTTCAAACCATCACAAGGCACATTTTCACCCATTATTATAGATAATAAACGTAAAATACTATAATGAAACAAAAACTAAACGTATATGTTCAGTTGTTACTGATTAATCGTCCGCTCGAAAGACATAATAATAAGCGTGAAGCTAGCCACAGGTCCTAAATTATGGACAATTCAAAATTAAGTATTCTAATTCTAATATATTCATAAAAATATTTAAAACATCATAATACGGTCTCAAAAAATATCTATTTATTTTATATATTATCCAATATAACTTGTAGACCGCGGCGCGGCGCTCGCTTAGGCGAGTTGCCGGGCGCGGCGCGGGTGCTTCGTCGCAGGCGCGGGGTCCATTATAGCGCGGTAAATTTAAAAATGATAGACGTTTTGCATTAAACGAATATATTTTATTTAAAGTACTGATTTGTCTTTAGGATTGAGTATATGCGTATTAAGTAAGGCAAGCCGGGCTTTTGGGCTTGTATGGAAGTACCGCCACTGCCTTCTATATAAAGTTATTACGTTAGTTATTACCATATCAATATTAAAAATTCTTTACGTTTTAAATAAATGGATTTACTTGGCCATCGCATAAAAACATAATGTATCGTACAATTTATACATAATGCTACTGGCCAAGTCGATCTATTTATTTAAAACGTAAAGAATTTTTAATATTGATATGGTAATAACTAACGTAATAACTTTATATAGAAAATAAATAAATTAATCGACTTGGTATTACATGCATCTCACAACTTTTTGCGGTAGAAAACAGGCACCGTCGTCGTCGGACCCGTAGACCCGGCGACGACGAACAAGAGCGGCTCCTTCTCGACCTCCACAGAGAGGCGAAGAGAGCGCTGCGGGTGGCCATCGCACGAGCAAAGGCTGCGGCGAATGATGAGTTCCGGAGAACTCTCGACAGAGATCCACGGGGGCGTCCGTATCGCGTGGCGATGAAAAAACTCCGCCCGTGGGCGCCCCCGCTGACTCAGAGTCTCCGGACCGATCTCGTCAAGGATGTGGTCGCGGACTTGTTCCCGGCCACCGAGGAGTTCACTCCTCCACCGATGGCACCACGTCCATCGGCGCACTCGTCGTCATCGGTTTCGGAAGGGGTTATCCCGGAGGTTTCGCCGCAAGAATTGGAGGCGGCAGTGCTTCGGCTGCGGGGCAAAAACTCAGCCCCGGGGCTCGACGGGGTGCCCGGTCGTGTCTGGGTGCTGGCCGTCGAGTCGCTGGGTACGAGGCTCCGCGGCCTTTTCTCCGCGTGCTTGGAGCAGGGCATCTTCCCGTCGCGATGGAAGACGGGCAAGCTTGTCCTGCTTCGGAAAGAGGGGCGACCCGCAGAGTCGCCATCGGCCTACCGGCCCATCGTGTTGCTCGACGAGGTGTGCAAGCTTTTTGAGCGTATTGTTCACGCGCGCCTCGTCGAGCACTTGGAGGACACGGGCCCGGACTTGGCGGATTGCCAGTTCGGGTTCAGACAGGGCCGGTCCACGATCCACGCGATTTTGCGGGTCAAGGCACAGGCGGAAGAAGCGGTGTCCCGGGGAAAAGTCGTGGTGGCGGTGTCTCTCGACATCGCCGACCCCACGCAGGGCTGCTCCCCAGCTCCGCCTCCCGCGCAAAGCCGCCGTGACTCTAACGGTGTCGCCGGAGGCGTTGAAGCGGGGAGTAACCTACGCACAAGTCCTGCGTGAGGTCCAAGCCAAGGTGGACCTGGCCAACATTGGCATCACAGCTGGGCTAAGGTCAAAGGCGGATTGCCACCGGGGCTTTCCTCTTCGAGGTGCCCGGGCCTGAGTCGGAGGCGAGGGCCGACTCCCTCGTCGCCAAAATGAGGGAGGTCCTTCGCGGGTCGGGCGAGGACGTACGTGTCTCCCGGCCCGTGAAGACAGCGGAACTGCGGGTCTCAGGGCTGGACGCATCGGCCACCCCCGAGGCAGTCGCAACGGCCATCGCCCGTCTCGGCGAGTGCTCCCCCGACGATGTCAAAGTCGGGGAGATTCGCGACGACCGCTCGGGCCTGGGCGCGGTGTGGCTCCGCTGTTCGGCGAAGGCAGCGGAGAAAGTCGTGAAGGCGGGGCGCGTCCTCGTGGGTTGGGTGGCAGCGGCAGTGCGGCTGCTTGAGGCCCGGCCCCTGCGCTGCTACCGATGCCTCTATAAGGGGCATGTGAGGGTACAATGCACCGGCGAGTGCGACCGCAGCGGGCTCTGCTACCGCTGCGGTCAACCGGGACATAAGTCCCGGGAGTGCTCCGCGGACCCGCACTGCGCAATTTGCGCAGATGCCGGGAAACCCGCGGACCACCGGGTGGGCGGCAAGGCCTGCGCTGCCTCCTCGGTCCCGCACCGTACACAACGCGGTGTGGGAGCCGAGGTTGTGACGCGGCCGCAACCGTCCCGCCCTGAGGCGATGGAGATCGCTCATACATAAATGGACTTAAGTTTCCTCCAGGCGAACATCAACCACTGCCAAGGAGCACAGTACATGCTCGAACAGTCCCTGGCGCAGTGGTTGATTCACGTGGCTGTGGTCGCCGAGCCATACTCTGTCCCTGCCCGCGACGACTGGGCAGGGGACCTTGATGGCTCGGTGGCCGTCTTCACCCAGGGCGCCGCCGGCTCTCCGCCCTTCGAAAAAGTAGCGAAGGGTGCGTGGTGCGGGATGCGTGGCGGTCCTGGTGGGAGGGTTGTGGATAGTGGGAGTCTATTTCTCTCCCAACAGGTCCCAGGCGGAATTCGAGAGTTTCCTCGCGCGCCTGGGGGCCCTGGTACAGCATGACAGCCAGCCTCGCCCCGTGCTTGTAGCCGGCGACTTCAACGCCAAGTCCTCGGCTTGGGGTTCGCCGGTTACCGACGCGCGGGGTGAAGCCCTGGAGGAATGGGCGATCTCCATCGGGTTGGTCGTCCTGAATCGGGGGTTGGAGAACACGTGCGTGCGGCACAACGGCGGTTCGGTGGTGGACGTCACGTTCGCCACCCCGGCCCTTGCCCGCCGTGTTCGGGACTGGAGGGTTTTGGTTGAGGAGGAGACGCTGTCCGATCATCTCTACATTCGGTTCAGCGTCTCATCCTCCCAGGTCTCCACCCGCCAGTCCCGTTTAGCCCCTCTCCTTCCCCTAACTAAAATTAGAGATCTTGGTGTTCCTCTTTGTGTATACTTCCGGCTTCTCCATTTGCGATTCCAGGCTCAGTCGCGCCTGCGCAACCTTTGTTCCAGAGATCTCCATTGGGCTTCTTACTTTTTCGGGTGTTTTGCTTGTTGCCCTGTTTTCTTTGGCAGGGGTACGGAATCCAAACATTTTTTGTGGGACCAGAGGTGATATTAGGGGAATGCGTCAATTGTGTTTTAAAAATTTCAGCATACACGCTCGCTGTGGCGGTTGCGTTGCGACTGGTTAGGTTAGGTTAGGTTTTTTTTTTCTCCTGTGTTCTATTTTGTAGGGGTGTGTTTGTCTCGCTGCAGAGTGTTGTGAGTGAGCATGTGGGGTGAGATTAACCAGCAAAGGGTTAGGGTCTCGCTATTTGATACGACGACCCGCCCTTTGCCGGTTTTATGTGTAGGTGTAGGGGAAATATCCGGAGAGGCAAGACTACGACATAGCCATGTTTTCATCCGCCCCTCGTCGGTTCCCCTTGGTAAAGTAAGGAATTGTCAAGTGTGTGTAAGCGTGTTGAGTAAAAATGTGTGGTCGCGAGAGATAATTCTTATTATCTAATTCTTATATTTTAGGTATAAATGAGTTTTTCATAGTTAGGTTTTTTATTACAATAGTAAGTATGAGTTTATCGGATGGCTACAGTTATGTAGCAGTTATATAAAGCGAAGTGATCGGTGTAAGTGACAAAAGTGTATGGTTATAATAGTGAGATATATGAAATGGTATGGGTAATAGAGTATGTAAATAGTGGTGACGGTAAATATTTCACGAAGTTAAATTGTGTAATAATTAATCGATGAGTCGATGTGAATCAATTAATAAAAGTTTCGAAAATTTTCCAATTGGAAATTCCAATAAGATTTTTCCCAATGGGAATTCTAATTAGAATTCCAATTGGTATGCGAACAAGTGAGAATTTGTAAAATTATATAATGAGTTTACGTGTATTAATTATTGTAAAAGTGATATGTGAAAATTAACAATTACTAATTGTGTTGTATGTGTGTAAATGTTTATATAAGTGTTAATGTTGTTTAATGTTTCAGACTAATCTGGAAGAGTTTAATTGTGTTTGAGTGAATATGAGTGGGAATTATGTTAGTGTGTAAAGTTTGTGTGTGACAATTAGGGAGGTTCGTACATGGTGAAATTATGTAGATAATTAGGGAATTATAGTTAAATTTATGTATGGAATGTTAGGCGCGGAAAATTAGTTATAATGTGTAGTGCTACAAGTGAATTACTGTTGAATAATATGAATATTTGATTTTGATAAAGTGATTAGATAATCAATATTATGGTAATGTGCAGTAAAATTTTTAAAAGTAAATATGTATTTATATCAAAATTCAAAGGGAATATACTTAAGATTAGAAGGAGTATATATGATGTATTTATTATGTGAAAGTGAGAAAGGAAAACCAGTGTTATTTATGTAAAGAGGGACTTAGAACTATACATGGAATACAACTATTAATATAATATTAAGAGCTAACTAACTTAACAAAAGAATATAATATATTTAAAACATTGCTTGCCCGTCGAGTCGAGCCCCGTTTGGTCTAGTTTGTGATTACAGTGCATGGTATAAGGTCGGAAATATTTTGTCGATTACACTCCATGAGAGGGGCCTGAGGCGGCACCGAGGCGCCAGGAGGCAGGGGGGTTAGGGGCTCGCGCGGCGGGCGGGCGCAGCGTACTGAATGCTAACAATAGACACAGATTGATAATAGCAAGGTGATATCAGGCCGCACTAATGGTAGTACGGGCCGATATCACCCCGCTTACACGATAGTGAATGTTTCAATTAAAAATTAGTCTTACATGCTAGGTTACTATGCTTATAAAATAGATTCATTTATACATATACAGAAGTTAGGTAATTATATTGTAATAGGAGTTGGAGTTGGAGGTAATGTAGGGTAAGACTGAGAGGTGTTGAGTGGGAAATGAGGATGGAGGTAAGAGGGCGTGGGAGATGATTGGTATGGGTAGTTAAAGAAGGGAAGCACATATATTGGTGTATAAAATAGAAGAATATAAGTAGTAGAGTGAATTAATAATAAGTAGTTGTTGTATAAAATAAAATAAGCTTAAGATTATTTATATAACTAACATAGTAATGTTCGTACAATAGATATAAGGTGCTACTTACTGAGAGAGTGGAGTTTTAGCCCGCCGAATATTGGCGCAGGAATCAAACCGAGATGCCGCTATGAGAAGGCGGCTCAGGCGACGCGAACCCGAGCCATGTTCAAGCGAGTGTGTGTCGAATGTGTGAAAGGTGTGTGTGAGTTGTGCTTGCGGTGTGTGAATGCATGTTTAGTAGTTAGCGAGTTGTATAAGTGTTGTTAAGAGCCTACCTCGAAAAATATTCGCAGCATTTTGGGGCGTGGTTAACGAAAGTTGCCGCATCACGCCGCGGCACTGCGCTACTGGCGCTCATTCCCCGATTAAATATTATCTACTGGTATTATTAACATTAGTAATAAAAAAATAATGTAGACCTATGTATATTTATAATTCGTATGATTCTGACAATGTGCCTATATATTGTTTATCATACTTTAGTATTGATAAAAAAATCTATTACAATCTAAGTGTTAAAACACGAACTTTAAACTATTACTTTACGAAAACCTCAAAAACATTTACAATAATATCTGTATAAATACAAGATAGGTACCAATTGTTTTGCCGATCACTCACTCTACTAGTGTGAAGCGCTAATCGCCTAGGCGCTCTTTGATAAATGCCGCCAAAGGCATTGCGCCTAGCGATGAATTATTTGTTTCTACTTCATTTGACCTGTGATTTGACCACTGACTTTCGCCTATAAAAGAATGTCATTCTTAGTTCTGCTGTTTTGTGATTTTTGACTTACGATACAACTGTAAATTTAACAAAAATGTGTGAAATAAATTTGAATTTTGTAATAACAACCAAACTAAACTGACTAGGTATTCCTGAAGTATGTACACAGAGCGGAAACGATAAGTAATTACATTAGATTATTGTTTAAATTCCACATAAAATAATTATTATTGATTTTCGAACTGTGCGGTCACACCGGCGCTCACGCTCTTATTATTACTGCTATGCGCTTGGCGCGAGAATGACGGCGATCACACCCGCCCGTTCCAGTTTGAACTTTCTTCACAACCAAATAGGGATAATTTTTGTTTAACAATGTTTCTTTTATTTACGCTAGACAAATTTTTCGGCGAAATTATTTGATATCAATTACAATTATTTTGCTTTCGTTATATGAAAAGCATTGTAAATATTAATTTTATAGTAATACTAGCGATCGGGCCCGGGTCCGCCCGGGTGCATACACGTTTTAAAATGGCGGTCAAAATGTTTAATTCTGACTATCAGTTTAGAATATCGACCAATCGGACCAAGAAAAACGAACAAAATATCCTCGTATTTGCTAGAAATATCACTACTGCTTTCCTCCTATAGGTCATAGCGTGATGATATATAGCCTATAGCCTTCCTCGATAAATGAACTACCCAAAACTGAAAGAATCATTCAAATCGGACCAGTAGTTCCCGAGAGTAGCGCGTTCAAACAAACAAACTCTGCAGCTTTATAATATTAGTATAGATATAGACTTTCAGTCACATATAAAATAGATTCGTATAAAAAATATTCTAAATCTGGGGGCACGGCAATGCCCCCACCAAGTCGAGCTAAAAAGTGGCACAGTCGTACCATCCTTTTCTAGAAGCAATTCAGATCATTTTAAACCCCCCATAACTTCGTTGTGGTTAAAGCAAGAAACCTGAATTTTCAGTTATTAAGCAGGCATTGTGTAAACACGGTATGTTTAAAATTTCATTCAATTTGAACCACTAGTTTAAGAATTGTAACTAGTCAAACTTTCTTAATTTTCTCACTCACTAACTGACTGATCGATCATCAAAAGTCTAAGGCACTTCTAGCAGACATAGAACCTTTAAATTTAGAATATAACTAGCTGTGCCCGCGACTTCGTCCGCGTGGAATTTAACAAAAAACTTTATTTTTCTAAAATAAAAGAACTTTTCTATAATAAATGTAGCCTAAGTTACTCCTTATTATATCAGCTACCTGACAAAAAAAAGTCCCGTAAAAATCGGTCGAGCCATTTCAGAGATTAGCCGGAACAAACAGACAGATTAGCCGGAATAAACAGACAGACTTTTTAAATATCATTTTCGGCACAGGTATCGTGTATATAACGATATGTAGTAGGACATTTTTTTTATTTTCACTCTTAAAACAGACACTTCAATTTTATTTATATGTATAGATGTATAGATTAGTGTTTAGTGTCTTAAATAAGGAAAAATTTAAACATTTCGTAGTTTTTGCCTAGTGTTCTAGATACACCAACTGAGTGAATAACTTTGTAATTCCATATAAATGTATAGGATTACAAAGTTACATTTGCAGTTAATGAATAATTGTACCCGTATATAATGCAATAATAGTTCTAGATAGGTATCACTACATAGTATAAAACAAAGTCGCTTTCTCTGTCTCCTTGTGTGCTGTGTCCTGTAAAAAAAATCAGCCATCCAGCAGCATTATGTATGAATGGTACGATACATTATGGTTTCATGCGATGGCCAAGGCGATCCATTTATTTATAACGTAAAGAATTTTTAATATTTATATGATAATAGCTTACGTAATAACTTTATACAGAAGGTCCCTTACGCAAGGACTAAATAAATTAATCGACTTGGTATCGGTATATGCATGTAGCATCTCACAATTTTTTTAGGTAGAAACCCTGAGCTGCGAGACTTGGAATTTTTTTACAGGATGTTTTTGATGGGATTGTGTCTTCATCTGTCTATTGATAGAGGTGCTCCCGAAAGGTACTATTTTTCAAATGGTATTATACTGGATGGTTTTGAAAAATATCACAATATTATGATGACCAGTTCATGACCAGACACAAAACAGTTCAAAATGGCGGCCTCAACTATCAATTCTGACTTACTCATTCAAATGAAGGAACCATTAGATATCGATTTAGATATCAATCGAATTTCGCCATGTATGTTCCGTCCCACGATGTGATAGGTGGCGAGCCTATCGCCATATCGGGCACAAATTCCTGACTCTGGGCTGATAATGAATAGAAAAATCCAATATCACTTCGCCCTACCCGGGATTCGAACCCGAGACCTCACCTTTGTAACCGTACCTTAGTACAACTACGCCACTGAGGCAGTCTACAAGTCGTGGATATACAAGCTCAGGTAATAGTTGAAAGTTGAAATTAATCGGCCAATTGCCAATTCAAGTGCGTGGTGGCCTAACTACTCTCAATTGTACTGTCGATTGTAGAGGAGGCCCGTGCCCTGCAGTGGGACATATATGGGCTGACACAGAATTGCCAATTCTGACCTTGAATTTAGTTTATGGAAATGAAGAGTCTCTTAGATATCGAATTAGAAACCAATCAGAACAATAACAAAAAAATCAATAAAAATGCTGACCACATTTTTTTTCTAAGAATATTTTCATGTTTTCGGAACGAAGGTTCTTTCAAATATCGATTTGGAATCATTCGGATAAATAACAAAAAAACAAAAATTAAAATGACCCGGACTCGAACCCGAGACTTCAGCGTCGTAATCATATTATGAGGCAAAAATGTATAAAATTTCACGCCAATAATAACAAAAAATCAATGAAAATGCGGATCACATATTCTTTTTTCTGAGAATATTTTCATTTTTTCGGAACGATGGTTCTTTCAAATATCGATTTAGAACCATTCGGATAAATAACAAAAAACCAAAAAGTAAAATGACCCGGTTTCGAACCCGAGACTTCAGCGTCGTAATTATATTACGAGGCAAAAATGTATAAAATGTTACGCTCCCTTCGACTAATTTCGTTGAGCGCTTATACGTAAGTCAATGACCTTTCTCTTTTATTTTGGTAACTTAGCTAGTTAAAAATGAATATATACTGCTATTAATTTTTTAAATATATGTAAAAAAATTAAAATGTACAAACAAAAAAGAGTACCACCTAAAATAATAAGAATTACGTAAATTTGAAATTACGTAAAAAATAATCGGCGGGCTAGAATTTTGAAACGTCGAGCGCAGATCCGTCGTCCACCAAGGCCCGCGGCCGTCTGACGGGAACGCCCCCAATGAGATAGCTTATATGGCCGTAACGTACAAGAATGGGATAGGATGGCCCATGCGCTTCTCAAAATAAAACAACATAAGCGCCAAACCATATTTTATTTTATTGTCATCGTACTATTTACTTTTTTCTTGTTTTTTTCTCGCGAAAAAATAATATTTTTAAATATGTTTATGTCAAATTAATCTTGAGTTTCTACACGGGGTAAGTTAGGAGTTCTGAGTTCTTAAAAAACTTAACAGCTGCTACTTTGGACTGTATTGTTGTTAAGGCAAAGTAGCGTAATCATGTATTTTGATTCATAAAATTGGTAATTATATCATCAATTAAAACATATCTGAAAATGGACTACCTAATCTTAGTAATTTATGATATGTAGGCTTTTAAAAAAGCCAAATTTTTCGAGGTATCCCCTTAAGTGTGCCGATTCAACTCCGGAACCGACACGGGGCGCGGTGTTATGCGCGTGCGCCCGCATTAAGTGATAAGAGAGAGTGCGGGCTATTGGCCGTAATCGACCCGTTGCCCGATCCTCTCCCTCATAGAGCGGAGGCGCGGACAAGTCGGCGATGTCGCCTTATGTCCCGTGTCGATTTTGGAGTTGAAACGGGTGTTGTGATTGACACAGTTATAACAAGTCGGTTTACCCTTCTTCTCTCTTATAAGGCAGCTGTCGGCCGTGTGTTTGCTGTCTGCGCAGTGTGCGCAGGGTGAGTTAGTGTTAGTGCATTTGGCCTTAGTGTGCCCGAACTGTAAACAGCGGAAACACTGTACGAACGGGGAGAAGTCCTCTGCGTGAACTCGCTGGTATTCCACGCAAATCCGCCCCAGTTCGGTGATCCGCCGCCACACATTCGGGCACGCAACAAGCACTGCGTTGTAGAGTTTGTCGTTTCTGTTGTTTCGCTTGAACCTAAAACTTAGGTCCGCGTCGCTCTCAATTAATGATCCAATCTCGGGATTTTGACCGCGTATAATTGATACTAGTTCCTCCGCAGGTACGTCACCGGAGGCGTAGGGTGAGAGGGCGTTTTCGCTGTGGTGGGCTTAGCGACAGTCCGGCCGCCGGCGGAAGCAGCGGCGGAGGCCGCAGCGGAAGCGACCGTGGCATAGGTCACCTTTGCTTGTTGTTTTTGCTGTAGGAGGAGGTCTTGTTTCATGTTTTCCACAGCCGTGAGATGCTTGCCCATCTCCTCTCTTACGCAGGACATGATATCTTCTTTCAATTTCGATGTGTCGACAGTTGGGGTGGGTGCGGGGCCTGCACCATCGTGTGGTACAAAGCCAACGCACAGCAGAGTGTTAGCTATCATGCGCACATCCTCGGACGCAACGCAGATACGGCGTTTATTTGCTGCAGTGACACTTTTGGCGTCTTTGATGGCGGTGGTAATTATATCAGCGAGTTTGTTTAACGCAGTAGTGAAGGAAAATATGTCACTTGGGTTAATTTCGTCCGGTCCAATATGAGTCGTCGGCTCATCACTAGGCTGCGACATAGTGCATACAAGTGGTCCGGTTCATGTGAACCCAGAACCGCAAACAGTTAAAATGTTACGCACCAAGCATAAGTCAATAAAGTTTTAAAACACATAAAAGTTAAAAATCACTAAACAGTGCACCGAGGCACACCTTCCCCGCTCCCGCAACCCGGCCGCACCTCAGGGGTCGCCCGACCGTGGGAACGGGTGGACATCGCGCAAGCGAAGGCCGCGGCGAACGAGGAGTTCCGGAGGTCTCTGGACAGAGATCCATGGGGGCGTCCGTACCGTGTGGCGATGCGGAAATTCCGCCCATGGGCGCCCCCTCTGACACAGAGTCTCCGGACCGATCTAGTCGAGGATGTCGTCGCGGCCTTGTTTCCGGCCACCGAGGAGTTCACTCCTCCACCGATGGCGCCACGTCCACCGGCGCCATCGTCGTTGGTTTCGGTAAGGGATATCCCGGAGGTTTCGCCGCAAGAGCTAGAGGCGGCAGTGTTTCGGCTGCGGAGCAAGAACTCGGCCCCGGGTCTCGACGGGGTGCCCGGTCGTGTCTGGGTGCTGGCCGTCGAGTCGCTGGGTACGAGGCTCCGCGGCCTTTTCTCCGCGTGCCTTGAGCAGGGCATCTTCCCGTCGCGGTGGAAGACGGGCAAGCTTGTCCTGCTCCGCAAGGAGGGACGACCCGCAGATTCGCCCTCGGCCTACCGGCCGATCGTGTTGTCGAGGACACGGGCCCGGACTTGGCGGACTGCCAGTTCGGGTTCAGACAGGGCCGGTCCACGATCCACGCGATTTTGCGGGTCAAGGCACAGGCGGAAGAAGCGGTGTCCCGGGGCAAAGTCGTGGTGGCGGTGTCTCTCGACATCGCCAACGCTTTCAACACCATGCCCTGGGCTTGCATCGTTGAAGCACTGCGGTACCACGAGGTGCCGCCCTATCTCCGGCGCATGGTGCACGCGTACCTCTCTGACAGGTGCGTGGTGTATCCGGGCGCCAACGGGTGGCACCGAAGAGCGGTGACGTGCGGTGTTCCACAGGGATCGGTTCTGGGTCCGCTCCTGTGGAACATCGGGTACGATTGGGTGCTCCGTGGTACCAACCTTCGGGGCGTCGCTGTCGTCTGCTACGCGGACGACACACTGGTGACAGCGACGGCCAGGACTTTCAGGAGAGCCGCCCTGCTAGCCTCGTTTGGTACGGGACTGGTGGTTGGCAGGATTCGGCGACTGGGCCTCACGGTGGCCCTGAATAAGACCGAGGCCGTGTGTTTCCACGGACCTCGGTGTGGGCCCCCACCAGAGGCCCACCTCACAGTGGATGGCGTGCGGGTTCCCGTCGGCTCGAGCATGAAGTATCTTGGCCTCATCCTCGACAGCCGATGGGATTTCCGCGGGCATTTTGAGAAGTTGTCGCCGAAACTGGTGAAGGCGGCGGGCGCACTGGGGCGCCTGCTGCCCAACACCGATGGTCCTGGCATCCCTTGCCGAAATGCCTTGCTTGTATGCTGGAATCGTGCGGTCCATGGCCCTCTACGGGAGTCCCGTTTGGGCCGAGTCCCTGAACCCTCGTTGCGTCCGCCTGCTGCACCGTCCGCAGCGCATGGTGGCGCAGCGAATCGTCAGGGGTTACCGCACGGTCTCGCACGAGGCGGCCTGCGTTCTTGCGGGAACTCTGCCCTGGGAGCTGGATGCTAAGACCCTCTCGTCAGTTTTCTTTGGACGAGAGGAGGCGTCCCAGCGCGGGCAGAGACTGGTGTCCCGAGAGGTCGAGGCAATGTTGGTCTGCCTCCGCAGGACCGCCGTGGAGGAGTGGCGTTCCAGGCTGGAGAGCCTTAGTGCTGGTACGAGGACCGTCGCGGCAGTGCGACCTGTCCTCCAACAGTGGCTGGAGAGGCGCCACGGTGCGCCGACATTCCGGCTGACGCAGGTGCTCACCGGGCACGGCTGCTTCGGTGCGTACTTGTGTCGCGTAGCCGGAGCCGAGGAGTCCGCCGTGTGCCACCACTGTGGCAACTGCCGTGAGGACACGGCCCAGCACACACTGGAGGAGTGCCCAGCCTGGGACGAGGAGCGCAGCGCTCTCACTGCGGTTTTGGGTGGAGACCTCTCGCTGCCGGCCGTGGTCGCCGCCATGGTCGGCAGCCAGAGGTCGTGGCGAGCCATGCTCTCCTTCTGCGAGCGCGTCATGTTGCAGAAGGAGAGCGCCGAGCGGGATCGGGAGCAGAACGATCCCGCTCGTCGTCACCGCAGACGACGAACTAGGCGCCGGGACGCCAACTAACCCGGCGCCGCAGAGGCCACACGGGGCCGCCTTCCCTATCCTGGCGGCCCCCGAGACGTAACGCCAAAGGCGTTTGAAGCCGCGTCGCTCTAAGCGGCAGTGCACAAGGAGGCGGTCCTGGCGCGTCTGTTCAGCAGTATCCCGGAGCCGTCTCCAAAGTGCACCGATGGTGGCCAACGCGGGGTTTTTAGTCGGTATTTCGGTGCGCAGACTACGATAGGGACCCGACCCAGCTCCACGTCTCGCTGGGCCGGAAGGCGCACCGGTGAGTCCGACACACCCCCGCCCCTTCGGGGGTGGGATGGTCCGTAAAGGGATTTTCCCCGCGAGAAAAAAAAAAAAAAAAAAAAAAAAAAAAAAAAAAACGGTTCGGTATCCCGTACACAAGGCGCGAGAGTGCTCCGCGGATCCGCACTGTACGATTTGTGCAGAAGCCGGGAAACCCGCGGACCACCGGGTGGGCGGTAAGGCCTGCGCTGCATCTTCGGTCCCGCCCCGCACTCAGCGCGGCGTGGGCGCCGGGGCTGTGGCGCGGCCGCAACCGGCCCGCCCAGAGATGATGGAGATCGCCCAGTCATAAATGGCGCTAAACTTCCTCCAGGCGAACATTAACCACTGCAAGGGAGCACAGGGCATGCTCGTCCAATCCCTTGCAGAATGGTCAATCCACGTGGATGTCGTCTCCGAGCCACACTCTGTCCCGGACACTGATGAGTGGGCCGGGGACCTGGATGGTTCGGTGGCCATCGCCACACGGGGCGCTGCCGGCTCCCCGCCCTTCGAAAAAGTAGCGAAGGGCACGGGATGTGTGGCGGTTCTGTTGGGAGGGATTTGGGTCGTAGGTGTGTATTTCTCTCCTAACAGGCGCCTGGCGGACTGTGAAAACTTTCTCGTCCGTCTGGCGGCCCTGGTGGTGCAAGACAGTCAGCCTCGCCCGGTGCTTGTAGCCGGCGACTTCAACGCCAAATCCTTGGCCTGGGGTTCGTCGGTGACCGACGCGCGGGGCGAGGCCCTGGAGGAATGGGCGATCTCCATCGGGCTGGTCGTCCTGAATCGGGGGCGGAAAACACGTGCGTGCGGCAAAACGGCGGTTCGGTGGTGGATGTGACGTTCGCCACCCCGGCCCTTGCCCGCCGTGTTCAAGACTGGAGGGTCCTGGTCGAGGAGGAGTCGCTGTCCGACCATTTATATATACGGTACAGCGTCCGGACCTCCCAGGTCCCCGTCCAGTCCGGTGGTAGTCCGACTGTCGGTTTCATGGGCGGCCGGCGATGGGCCGTAAAACGCCTCGATGTGGAGGCGTTGAAGGAGGCCGCTTTAATCCAGGCGTGGCTCCCCGTACCGGACGGACCGGTGCGGGTCGAGCAAGAGGCGGAATGGTTCGGGGTGGCGATGTCGCGCGTCTGCGACGCGGCCATGCCCCGGGTCACCCGCCTCCCAGCGAAGCGCCAGGTGTACTGATGGCGCCATCGGTTTCGGAAAGGGATATCCCAGAGGTTTCGCCGCAAGAATTAGAGGCGGCAGTGCTTCGGCTGCGGAGCAAAAACTCGGCCCCGGGGCTCGACGGGGTGCCCGGTCGTGTCTGGGTGCTGGCCGTCGAGTCGCTGGGTACGAGGCTCCGCGGCCTTTTCTCCGCGTGCCTGGAGCAGGGCATCTTCCCGTCGCGATGGAAGACGGGCAAGCTTGTCCTGCTTCGGAAAGAGGGGCGACCCGCAGAGTCGCCATCGGCCTACCGGCCCATCGTGTTGCTCGACGAGGTGTGCAAGCTTTTTGAGCGTATTGTTCACGCGCGCCTCGTCGAGCACTTGGAGGACACGGGCCCGGACTTGGCGGATTGCCAGTTCGGGTTCAGACAGGGCCGATCCACGATCCACGCGATTTTGCGGGTCAAGGCACAGGCGGAAGAAGCGGTGTCCCGGGGCAAAGTCGTGGTGGCGGTGTCTCTCGACATCGCCAACGCTTTCAACACCATGCCCTGGGGTTGCATCGTTGAAGCACTGCGGTGCCACGAGGTGCCGCCCTATCTCCGGCGCATGGTGCACGCGTACCTCTCTGACAGGTGCGTGGTGTATCCGGGCGCCAACGGGTGGCACCGAAGAGCGGTGACATGCGGTGTTCCGCAGGGATCGGTTCTGGGTCCACTCCTGTGGAACATCGGGTACGATTGGGTGCTCCGTGGTACCAACCTTCGGGGCGTCGCTGTCGTCTGCTATGCGGACGACACACTGGTGACAGCGACGGCCAGGACTTTCAGGAGAGCCGCCCTGCTAGCCTCGTTTGGTACGGGACTGGTGGTTGGCAGGATTCGGCGACTGGGCCTCACGGTGGCCCTGAATAAGACCGAGGCCGTGTGTTTCCACGGACCTCGGTGTGGGCCCCCACCAGAGGCCCACCTCACAGTGGATGGCGTGCGGGTTCCCGTCGGCTCGAGCATGAAGTATCTTGGCCTAATCCTCGACAGCCGATGGGATTTCCGCGCACATTTTGAGAAGTTGTCGCCGAAGCTGGTGAAGGCAGCGGGCGCACTGGGGCGCCTGCTGCCCAACACCGATGGTCCTGGCATCCCTTGCCGAAACCTGTATGCTGGAGTCGTGCGGTCCATGGCCCTCTACGGGAGTCCCGTTTGGGCCGAGTCCCTGAACCCTCGTTGCGTCCGCCTGCTGCACCGTCCGCAGCGCATGGTGGCGCAGCGAATCGTCAGGGGTTACCGCACGGTCTCGCACGAGGCGGCCTGCGTTCTAGCGGGAACTCTGCCCTGGGAGCTGGACGCTAAGACCCTCTCGTCAGTTTTCTTTGGACGAGAGGAGGCGTCCCAGCGCGGGCAGAGACTGGTGTCCCGAGAGGTCGAGGCCATGCTGGTCTCCCTCCGCAGGACCGCCGTGGAGGAGTGGCGTTCCAGGCTGGAGAGCCCAAGTGCTGGTACGAGGACCGTCGCGGCAGTGCGACCTGTCCTCCAACAGTGGCTGGAGAGGCGCCACGGTGCGCCGACATTCCGGCTGACGCAGGTGCTCACCGGGCACGGTTGCTTCGGTGCGTACTTGTGTCGAGTAGCCGGAGCCGAGGAGTCCGCCGTGTGCCACCACTGTGGCAACTGCCGCGAGGACACGGCCCAGCACACACTGGAGGAATGCCCAGCCTGGGACGAGGAGCGCAGCGCTCTCACTGCGGTTTTGGGCGGAGACCTCTCGCTGCCGGCCGTGGTCGCCGCCATGGTCGGCAGCCAGAGGTCGTGGCGAGCAATGCTCTCCTTCTGCGAACGCGTCATGTTGCAGAAGGAGGGCGCCGAGCGGGATCGGGAGCAGAACGATCCCGCTCGTCGTCACCGCAGACGACGAACTAGGCGCCGGGACGCCAACTAACCCGGCGCCGCAGAGGCCACACGGGGCCGCCTTCCCTATCCTGGCGGCCCGCGAGACGTAACGCCAAAGGCGTTTGAAGCCGCGTCGCTCTAAGCGGCAGTACACAAGGAGGCGGTCCTGGCGCGTCTGTTCAGCAGTATCCCGGGGCCGTCACCAAAGTGCACCGATGGTGGCCAACGCGGGGTTTTTAGTCGGTATTTCGGTGCGCAGACTACGATAGGGACCCGACCCAGCTCCACGTCTCGCTGGGCCGGAAGGCGCACCGGTGAGTCCGACACACCCCCGCCCCTTCGAGGGTGGGACGGTCCGTAAAGGGATTTTCCCCGCGAGAAAAAAAAAAAAAAAAAAAAAAAAAAGGTTCGGTATCCCGTGGGTGCGATGTCGGAAACCTCCACGTGGTGCATCCTGGGCAACGTGGGTCATCGTAGTTGCAGTTCTGCAACTACTATGGCCGACGGCGAATATCCGACGGGGAGGGCAGGGGGTTTGGCGGTCGCTGTCTTTTGTGGCGGCCGCCTCCATCTGTCGTTGCAGGCGAGATCCTCCATTTGGGTCACCCTCCGGTTCTGTCCCGGAGGTTTCGGCGGGCCCGGTGTGCGCTTACCCCGCCGCCGGGCGGGCTGTGGGAGTGTCCCTCCCACGGTCACCGTCGCATATCGTAATCCGGTTGTGAGGTTTGTGGTCATGTCTCGCACTCCTGCCGGACCGAGGGTCTTGGCTTAACCGCCCGGACCGCGAGGGAGGATGCCTCCATAAAAAGTACCCCGAATCCTAAGCGGCGGCGCACCGCGAGGGGATGCATGGCTGATGGGCAGTTCAGTCTCTAGTGTGACCCCCGCCAGAGTACCGGCCGACCCTCTGGCGGGTTACGCTAGGCTTACCCAGGTACAGGGGGCACTGCCTGGGCGGACCTTCTTTTCCCCCATTCTCGTGGGAACAAAAATGGATACCTCATTTAAAAAAAACAATAAAACAAGAGATTGTTCCGTAGTGGTGGAGAGGTTACCTGACTCGGACACTTCACAAGCGTCCAGTCGGGTACCTTCCTTAATGGGACCGCCTGTGGTGAGGAACGCGCCATCCCGCGACTTCGATTCGGAGTCCGGGATGAGCAGCGACTCATCGCGAGCGAAGAAAAGCCGCACAAGGCAGCGAGGGACACGTCCTGCTGAAAAGCGGCAGAGAGGAAGCGATGGTGGCAGTACGGCGGAGACGGACTCCCGTGCTGCCACAAAAAAGCTGAAACGGAAGCCCCCGGCTCCAGCGGGGAGCTCGTGTGACGACGACGCCGTAGAAAGGGCGAAGGCGGCGTACGAGGCGGCGCTTGAAAGCGAGTGCATCGCAGAGGCCGAGGCGATGGAGGCGGATGAGGCCGATCTGCGGAAGGCCAAGGAGGTGCATCCCTGGACAAAGCCGGCTCCAAAAGATGCGCCGCCGGTCACTCGCAGCGAGGCCCTCACGCGAATGGCGGAGCGGCTCCGACACGTGTCCCGGACGTCCCGACACTTAAAGGGAACATACGTTCGGGACATCAACGAAAGCGTGTCGGAGCTGTTGGCGTTGGCGCAAGAGCCGGCCCCTGCGGAGCTTGCCAGGGTTGAGGCGGAGAACCGCGAACTCCGCCAGAAAGTGACGGCGTTGGAGGCAGCCCTTACCACTCAGGGCAAGATGATTGCGGACCTGATGGCGTCGGTCAGATCACAGCAGCGGCCAGCGGCTGAGCTGGCATCCGGCGTTCCGGAGGCAGATGCTCTGAAGCAGCTGCTTTCGAGTGCGCCCTGAGTTTGTGGATGGTATGGTGTAGACCAGAGCTGTTTAATTTTGAGGAAGCTACAAGTCTGTTTGAAAAGGTCTGAGGTAAAGTTTGACCCTTGATCTGTTAGTATTGACTTCGGGATGCCAAAGAGACTAATAAAATGAACGAGACAGTCTGTGCTTTCTTCTGCCGTAACATTGCGCATAGGGTACGCGACTGAGAATTTAGTAAGATCATCTTGCATGGTAAGAATGTATTTGAGTTTGGCACTGCCGGATTCAGGAAGAGGGCCAACCACGTCAAGCGTTACACGCTGAAAGGGACTTGTAGATGTTGTAGTAATTTGCATTGGTGCACGATTTGTTTGTCTAAGGGCTTTATTCAGTTGGCAAGAGGAACAATGTTTAACGTAATCTTCGATTTCCGAACGCATTCCTTTCCAGTAATATTTCTCTTGGATCCTTTTAAGCATTCTATTTGAGCCTATATGACCGGTGATAGGAATATCGTGATTTTCTTGAGTATTTTCTTTATTTCCGTTGGAGTAGGATAAATAATATTGTTGCGATAAATGTTAATGATTATGTTAGTATTATGGAAAAGATAAGTAAGTATATTAAATATTTTAACATATGATTGTTTCTCGAAGGGATTTCTAAAGTCAGAAATTGCGATTTCTCTTACAGTTGGGTCAGAGGATAGTTCGGTTCTTACGGTTTTTAAGGTGTCGTAGATTTCTTTATAAGAACTTTCATCGAAATAATGAACCTTAAAGAATAAAAAGTAGTAATCCTTATTATCATGAGAAAATTTAGAAAAGGAATACAGAGTCCGTTCAGAATTTATTAAGATTTCCGGGTTTTGAAAATTTCCTAGAAGTTCCTGTATATACGGATTAGATTCGTCCAAATCGATTGATGAAGGAACTAGAATAATTATGCAATTTGATTTAACAAGATTTTCATTATGTTCAATAAGCTTAGTATCATAGTTGCCCTTTTTGACTGCGAATTCTTTTAGGAAATTAGAATAATCTTCATCGTTGTATGATAGCGTTTGAGACTTCGAAGCGGACAGTTCCCTGTTAGGTATAGGCTGGATGTTTGGCACGTCTGAGTTTTCAAATTGGGAAATAGAGGGATTTATGTCCTCAAGGGGGATTTGTCGGAACTCTGGAGTTGGAATTTGTACAAGATCTGCGTCAGGAATATCTGTAAGTTCTTCAATACTAGGATTTTCAGCACCGATGTCAAGATTAATCTCATTAGAATTTAAGTTAGTATCAACCTCATCTAGGCTAAATGATGGAGGAGATACTAGTAGATCCATTAGGTCTTGGTCAAGATTTGCATCGGTGAAAGGGGTGTCAGTTGGAATAGTAGGATTGGTAGGGTTAATAGGATTAGTAGAACTAGTAGGATTAGTAGGATAAGTAGGATTAGTAGGATTAGTAGGATTAGTAGGATTAGTAGAACTAGTAGGATTAGTAGGATTAGTAGGATTGGTAGGATTTGTAGGATTAGTAGGATTAATAGGATTAGTAGGATTAGTAGGATTAGTAAGGTTAGTAGGATTAGTAGGGTTAGTAGGGTTGGTAGGATTGGTAGAATTGGTAGGATTTAGTGTGTTCTCGTTATAAATTGGGTTGACTGGGAATCTGGAAAGAGCATCGGCGGCAGAATTAAGTTTCCCTTTTCTATATATAATCTCATAATCGTATTCTTCGAGTTTTAGACGCCACCTCTGCATTTTGCTGGACGGGTCTTTATGATTAAAGAGCCACTTCAGTGGTCGGTGGTCAGTTATGATTTGGAATTTACGGCCATATAAGTATGGACGGAATGTTTTACAGCCAAATATAATAGCGAGTAACTCTTTTTCCGTCGTTGAGTAATTACATTCACTCTTGTTGAGAGTCCGGGAAGCAAAAGCGATGGGTCTATCTCGTCCGATGGGACCCTGAGATAGCACAGCGCCAATAGCGTGATTTGATCCGTCCGTGGTGAGTATAAATGGTTTGGTGAAGTCGGGATAACATAATACGGGCGCAGTGGTTAGTTTTTGCTTTAGGCATTCGAAAGCCAGCTGTTGTTGATTCTGCCATTCAAAGGCTGTATCTTTCTTTAGCAGTGACGTAAGAGGTTTAGCAATTTTTGAGAAATCTGGGATAAATCGTCTATAATAAGACACAAGGCCAAGAAAGGATTTTATGTCTTTTGGCGATTCGGGGACCGGAAAATGGGTTACAGCTTTTATTTTGTCGGGATTAGGTTTGACTCCATCTTCGGAGATTATATGTCCGAGGTATGCAACTTCATGTCGCAGGAATTCACATTTGTCAGGCTGCAGTTTAAGATTAAACTTTCGAAGACGTTGAAATACTGAGGTAAGGTTGGCAATATGGGATTGTAAATCATGGGAATATATAACTATGTCGTCTAGGTAAACAAAACAGCGGACACCTTGTAGTCCGGATAGTGCCGTATTCATCAGTCTTTGAAATGTGGAAGGCGCGTTTTTTAGACCAAATGGCATTCGTGTGAACTGAAAGTGTCCTTCGGGGATAGAAAACGCAGTTTTAGTAGCATCCTCCTTATTAATTTGAATTTGGTGGAAACCAGAAGCGAGATCGAGTGTAGAAAAATATTTACTGTTGCCTAACTGATCGAGGATTTCCGAGATTTGCGGTATAGGGTAAGTATTACCCACCGTGATGTCATTGAGTTTTCTGTAATCTACGACAATCCTCCATTTTTGTTGCCCAGAGGCATCGCGTTTTTTGGGGACGATCCAGATCGGGGATGACCAAGGGGATGTAGAAGGTTCAATTATGCCTTGGTCTAGCATTTCTCCGATTTGTCTTTTGACTTCAGCCTTATGTATTTCAGGGAATCGGTAAGACTTGGTATGAATTGGATTGTCGCAAGTAGTCTTAATCTCATGTTTAATGGCCTCTGTGCACGAGAGTCTTTCACCCTGTAGGTGGAATATATCAGAATAGTCTGAGCAAATTTGGAGCAGGGATTGGGTCTCCTCGGCATTTAAATGTGATATACGGACTTGATCAAGGACATCTTTTGTCCTTTGTATAGTATCACTTTTGGAATGGGAATTGAATACGTCTGGGGTGGTAAGGTAAGATGCGTCGATTGGAGTTAGGGTAAGGTTAAGGTTTATGGGAGCGTCCGTACCGTGTGGCGATGCGGAAATTCCGCCCATGGGCGCCCCCTCTGACACAGAGTCTCCGGACCGATCTTGTCGGGGAAGTCGTCGCGGCCTTGTTTCCAGCTACCGAGGAGTTCACTCCTCCACCGATGGCGCCACGTCCACCGGCGCCATCGTCGTTGGTTTCGGTAAGGGATATCCCGGAGGTTTCGCCGCAAGAGCTAGAGGCGGCAGTGCTTCGGCTGCGGAGTAAGAACTCGGCCCCGGGTCTCGACGGGGTGCCCGGTCGTGTCTGACGGACATCGCCAACGCGTTCAACACCATGCCCTGGGCCTGCATCGAAGAAGCACTGCGGTACCACGAAGTGCCGCCCTACCTTCGGCGTCTGGTGCACTCGTACCTTTCTGACAGGTACGTTGTGTATCCGGGCGCCGACGGGTGGCACCGTAGGGAAGTGTCGATGGGATTTCCGCGCGCATTTTGCGGAGTTGTCGCCGAAGCTGGTGAGGGCGGCAGGTGCACTGGGGCGCCTGCTGCCCAACACTGATGGTCCTGGCATCCCTTGCCGAAACCTTTATGCTGGATTCGTGCGGTCCATGGCCCTCTACGGGTGTCCCGTTTGGGCCGGGTCCCTGGGCGATCGCTGCGTCCGCCTGCTGCATCGTCCGCAGCGCATGGTGGCGCAGCGAATAATCAGGGGCTACCGCACGGTCTCGCACGAGGCGGCCTGCGTATTGGCGGGAACTCTGCCCTGGGTGCTGGACGCGAAGACCCTCTCGTCGGCTTTCTTCCGGCGAGAGGAGGCGTCCGGGCGTGGGCGGAGGTTGGTTCCACAAGAGGTCGAGGCCATGTTGGCCTCCCTCCGCAGGTCTGCTGTGGAGGAGTGGCGTTCCAGGCTGGAGAACCCTAGTGCTGGTACGAGGACCGTCGCGGCAGTGCGACCTGTCCTCGAGCAGTGGCTGGACAGGCGCCACGGCGCGCCGACATACCGGCTGACGCAGGTGCTCACCGGGCACGGCTGCTTCGGTGCGTACTTGTGTCGCGTAGCCGGAGCCGAGGAGTCCGCCGTGTGCCACCACTGTGGCAACTGCCGTGAGGACACGGCCCAGCACACGCTGGAGGAGTGCCCAGCCTGGGACGAGGAGCGCAGCGCTCTCACTGCGGTTTTGGGTGGAGACCTCTCGCTGCCGGCCGTGGTCGCCGCCATGGTCGGCAGCCAGAGGTCGTGGCGAGCCATGCTCTCCTTCTGCGAGCGCGTCATGTTGCAGAAGGAGAGCGCCGAGCGGGATCGGGAGCAGAACGATCCCGCTCGTCGTCACCGCAGACGACGAACTAGGCGCCGGGACGCCAACTAACCCGGCGCCGCAGAGGCCACACGGGGCCGCCTTCCCTATCCTGGCGGCCCGCGAGACGTAACGCCAAAGGCGTTTGAAGCCGCGTCGCTCTAAGCGGCAGTGCACAAGGAGGCGGTCCTGGCGCGTCTGTTCAGCAGTATCCCGGGGCCGTCTCCAAAGTGCACCGATGGTGGCCAACGCGGGGTTTATAGTCGGTATTTCGGTGCGCAGACTACGATAGGGACCCGACCCAGCTCCACGTCTCGCTGGGCCGGAAGGCGCACCGGTGAGTCCGACACACCCCCGCCCCTTCGGGGGTGGGATGGTCCGTATAAAGGGATTTTACCCGCGAGAAAAAAAAAAAAAAAAAAAAAAAAAAAGGTTAGGTTAGGTTAGGTTAGGTTAGGTTAGGTTTTTTTTTTTTTTTTTTTTTGAAAAAGTCTTTTCCCCTGACATGGGTATCAGAGACTTTACGTGCGTTGGTGTTTTTTAATCCGTCTGTTTGTTATAGTCTTGTCCGGTTTGGACATTTTACGGTTTCTTTTTTTGATGTCTTTTCTATTATTTTTGGCCACTAAAAATATATAATCAGCATTATGTATTTTAGTTAGCCTTTTGTTTACTTCTATGCTTTTTTCGTCA
Source organism: Hyles vespertilio (assembly GCA_009982885.2). Taxonomy (NCBI): domain Eukaryota; kingdom Metazoa; phylum Arthropoda; class Insecta; order Lepidoptera; family Sphingidae; genus Hyles; species Hyles vespertilio. The sequence continues at coordinate 20,574,043 of CM042821.1, read as the reverse complement.
TCATCTGTTTTTTCCTTGCTATATACTAAAGATATATGTTGGTTTTCTTTGGGAGTTTCATCCATTATGAATGGCGGGTCTTGATAGCCATTATCTAGTCCGTCATTCAGTGTGCCAGCTACAGCTGTTATATGGCAATAATATTCATTATTTTTTGCGTCTTCAGAATATAGGACTTCCGCTAAAACCTTTGACGATGACACCGGACTTAATACAATCCCGTTTTTAGTGTGTGAAATGTCCTCCAGTTCCGTGTTGCATTTTGTCTCTTGCTTTCCCCTGAAACTTTTAAAATTCTCTGTTTGTGCCACTTTAACTGCATTTTTATGTTTTTCTTTTCTTTTCAGATACTCAGCAACGGTTACGTCTTTTCGGACAGGCGTTGTGCAGCGGACTTTCCCCCATTTAATGGCGACGGACTTCTGCGCAGCGAGTTCTTCAGACCACCTCGACATAGTAAGTGTTTTATATTTTTTATTAAATATTGTAGTTTTCCTAGATTTAATAATGGCTTTTATATATCTTTCTTCTTTTTCATTACTTTCTGCTTTAGTTTTTATATTTACAATTTTTCTTACTATTACTTTCTTTTTTGTTATCAATTGGTCCAATTTGTTACCAAATTTATCCCAATTTGCTTTATTTGTGTTAATTATTTTTGTTTTCCTTTTAAAATGAATACTTTTATGCTTTTTTAATTTAACTTTTGATAATGTAGCGTTGTGGTCCTGATGAACTACACTTTCTTCGACCGTCAAATCCTCCACCAGACTAGGCAAATCCATCACGCATACAGTAACGTCCTCACAGCCTGCGCACTGTTTTCCAGCTCTGATAGTGGGAGAAATTGCTGCATTTCCGTCGCTGGATATCCGAAGACCCCACTCTGCCAGTGCGCCCTTAAAATCCTTGCTTCTGCTATCAGTGGTCGCGCTGTCCCGCCGCATGCATTTGGCGGTGAGATCTCCAGATCCCAGTTTTTGCATCTTACTCAGCTGTTCGAGTATTGTGTCCCTAGGGACCACCTCAGCAATATGCTGTGGCGGATCTTGCCAGGGTGTCCCATTTTTGTCTCACTGGGCATTCAGCGCCAAAAGCATTATGGTCTACTCTGTCGAGCTTTGCCTTGACGCAGTTACAGCACGTTGGGGGTATCCGTGACAGGAAATCCGCGCATTCAGTTTTCAGGTGCGCCCCCCCCACAGTGGCTGCATGCGTCGACTTGGTCTCGACAGAACTTCTTTGTGTGGCCATATGCGAGGCAGCGCGAGCACTGGATCAACGGCGACTGATCCTCAACTCGGATTCGTTGCATGTCTATATGGATAAAGCCCTTATGTGTCATTCGTCTCCAAATTTCAGATGACACCTGCATCACTACGTGGCTCGTAAGTGGATTTCTCGCCCGTTTTCTATATTTTATAATTATTTTTATATTATTCTCTGTTATATCTCCTATTAGATGTTTATTCTGATTTTTTATTGCTTTCACTATTTCTTCGTCTGTATTGCTATTTATGACATTTCTCATTATAACTAAAGGGTCTTTGTTTTTTATCTCCTCCACATTTAGCTGTCCTTCTGCTGTCTTTATCTTTTCTTTTATTTTTTGCAGGTCTTCCTTGGAGTTGCACCCAACTATTATTTTCCTATCTTTGGCTTTCCTGAATCTATCAATCCTTAATCCTTCTTCCTTCGCATTTATCGTTTTCCTTATTTTTTCGTATACTTCTTCCCCAGTGTCGTTTTCATTCTGCGAGGTGATTATTACGGAGTGTAATTCTTTATCTTCTTCTATCTTTTTCCTCTCCGAGCCAGTCACCACACTGGCGTAACTTTGTCTGTCTTTCCACTCTTCTCTATGCTTTTTTATTTCCTGTTTTAAGCTTTCCATACCTTCCATGTTCTGTTTCAGGAGTTCGCTGTGGGCTATAATATTGTCACATAGTGTTTTGTCTTCATTCGTTGTTCCGTTTTCACAGTCTGTGGTATTTTCTTTTTCACGTGAGTTCCTGGTTTTATCCCTTTTGTCTTTATTGTTTTCTTTAGGGTTTCTCTCCCCTTCCGCGTCTTTAATTAAGTTATATAGCCTTTCAGCTAATTCGAGAACATCCATCCGGATTTCTGTCTTTAAATTTCGACTGATTCTAAGTTGGTATTTAATTTTATCAAGGTGTGCTTTCGCTTCAGTCATCCTACTGACATACTCTGGTTTTTTAGCTGGTAAATTTTCGGTAGTATTTGTATTAGCTGTCAACTTTACTGAGTCATTCCCGTCAGACGGAGGCGCCCGAGGTCCCATTCTCGACGGCCCGGCGGAGTTAGTCTCTTCAAATTTTTCAATTTGGGATTCTATACTTCGCCTTGCACGAACGAAACTGGGGTCCGGTGACTTCACCTGACCGGAAGTCTCTGGCGTTTTTGTTTGTTTAGGTGATTTTATGTTGGTTCTCTTTATTGGTGTATGGAACCCAAACATCTTGTGTCAAGAGGTGAGAATGAGATTACCGTCAAGATAAGTCAGGAGAAGTGTCAAAAAAGTCTTTTAAAATTATTGGTTTCCACAGGTGTAGATGGCCTGTGGTATAATTGTCAAAAGTATGCTTTATAAAAGGCAATATATGTCGATTAAAGGAATAAATAAACAGTTTACCCAATTCAATTGGGAGTCTGGTAAGTTGACTATGGTATTAACTTTTATCTTATGTTTCAGATGGCGTCTTCGTAAGGTCTTCGCCTTATCCTGTACCAGGTAAGTCAGAATAATGTTTTTCTACAGGTGTAAATTGCCTGTAGCTATGGTCAAATTTTTATTCTAATACCAATTTTTGTTGTAAGCAACGGCGTGGTGTCGTCGTAGGCGTTTAAATTTCTTCAATGTAGTATATATATCGTCCTATACTCATAAGGAATTATTTTTGAGATTTTTGTACAAAATTGTTTCAAAACTGATCCGAGGTGATATACCAAATGACGCTATTGGGTGGGTGGGCGGGGGAAATTTTGCAGTTTTAGTGCGTCCAGACCCAGCATGCGTGGTACCCGCGTGTCGGGCTCGACGAGACGCGTCTAATGGTGCGATAATCTGGAACGACCGGGAGCAAAAAATTTCGAGGGGGGCCCAAAAACTGATATTTGAAACAAAATTTAGTGAATTTAAATATTAATAACAATACTAAAACAGAATAGCCACACCCTCCGTGTGCAACCGAGCGGCAGGACACGGGTTACACAAAAAATCTAGATTTCTATACCAAAATAAAATTATTAGAGACAATAATATGAATTTTTCAAATAAACTATCGACTTTTCAGGTTTTCCGCAAAAACAAACAGTTTTCAGGTCTCCAGATCCCAGCGAGCGTGGGGTCCACGTATCGGGATCAACGGGACGCGTTCGAGATTGCAACAATCCAAAACAGTCGATACTAAAAGTTTGCAGAATTTAATAAAGTATTAAGTTTTAAGTAAAATTATGTTATTTTCCAAAAATTTGTATTACAGCTCAAAACCAGTCTGAACCTATCAAAACACTGCGCCCTATGTGCGCTTAACACAATCCACACCACAACCAAGAAAAAATGTAAATTAAAACAAAATTCTTAACGTCCGTTAGGGTTAGGTTAGGTTAGGTTAGGTTAGGTTCGGTCCTGGTCCCTGCAGAATGGTCAATCCACGTGGCTGTCGTCTCCGAGCCACACTCTGTCCCGGACACTGAGGAGTGGGCCGGGGACCTGGATGGTTCGGTGGCCATCGCCACACGGGGCGCTGCCGGCTCCCCGCCCTTCGAAAAAGTAGCGAAGGGCACGGGATGTGTGGCGGTTCTGTTGGGAGGGATTTGGGTCGTAGGTGTATATTTCTCTCCTAGCAGGCGGCCTGGCGGACTTTGAAAACTTTCTCGTCCTCTGGCGGCCCTGGTGGTGCAAGACAGTCAGCCTCGCCCGGTGCTTGTAGCCGGCGACTTCAACGCCAAATCCTTGGCCTGGGGTTCGTCGGTGACCGACGCGCGGGGCGAGGCCCTGGAGGAATGGGCGATCTCCATCGGGCTGGTCGTCCTGAATCGGGGGTCGGAAAACACGTGCGTGCGGCAAAACGGCGGTTCGGTGGTGGACGTGACGTTCGCCACCCCGGCCCTTGCCCGCCGTGTTCAAGACTGGAGGGTCCTGGTTGAGGAGGAGTCGCTGTCCGATCATTTATATATACGGTTACAGCGTTCAGGCCTCCCAGGTCCCCGTCCAGTCCGGTGGTAGTCCGACTGTCGGTTTCATGGGCGGCCGGCGATGGGCCGTAAAACGCCTCAATGTGGAGGCGTTGAAGGAGGCCGCTTTAATTCAGGCGTGGCTCCCTGTACCGGACGGACCGGTGCGGGTCGAGCAAGAGGCGGAATGGTTCGGGGTGGCGATGTCGCGCGTCTGCGACGCGGCCATGCCCCGGGTCACCCGCCTCCCAGCGAAGCGCCAGGTGTACTGGTGGTCGGCCGAGCTCACAGAGCTGCGTGCGGCCTGCCAAGTCGCGCGCCGCCGACTCGCCAGGCACCGTCGTCGTCGGACCCGTAGACCCGGCGACGACCAACAGGAGCGGCTCCTTCTCGACCTCCACAGAGAGGCGAAGAGAGCGCTGCGGGTGGCCATCGCACGAGCAAAGGCTGCGGCGAATGATGAGTTCCGGAGAACTCTCGACAGAGATCCATGGGGGCGTCCGTATCGCGTGGCGATGAAAAACTCCGCCCGTGGGCGCCCCCGCTGACTCAGAGTCTCCGGACCGATCTCGTCGAGGACGTCATCGCGGCCTTGTTCCCGGCCACCGAGGAGTTCACTCCTCCACCGATGGCGCCACGTCCATCGGCGCCATCGTCGTTATCGGTTTCGGAAGGGATTATCCCGGAGGTTTCGCCGCAAGAATTGGAGGCGGCAGTGCTTCGGCTGCGGGGCAAAAAACTCGGCCCCGGGGCTCGACGGGGTGCCCGGTCGTGTCTGGGTGCTAGCCGTCGAGTCGCTGGGTACGAGGCTCCGCGGCCTTTTCTCCGCGTGCCTGGAGCAGGGCATCTTCCCGTCGCGATGGAAGACGGGCAAGCTTGTCCTGCTTCGGAAGGAGGGGCGACCCGCAGAGTCGCCATCGGCCTACCGGCCCATCGTGTTGCTCGACGAGGTGTGCAAGCTTTTTGAGCGTATTATTCACGCGCGCCTCGTCGAGCACTTGGAGGACACGGGCCCGGACTTGGCGGACTGCCAGTTCGGGTTCAGACAGGGCCGGTCCACGATCCACGCGATTTTGCGGGTCAAGACACAGGCGGAAGAAGCGGTGTCCCGGGGCAAAGTCGTGGTGGCGGTGTCTCTCGACATCGCCAACGCTTTCAACACCATGCCCTGGGCTTGCATCGTTGAAGCACTGCGGTACCACGAGGTGCCGCCCTATCTCCGGCGCATGGTGCACGCGTACCTCTCTGACAGGTGCGTGGTGTATCCGGGCGCCAACGGGTGGCACCGAAGAGCGGTGACGTGCGGTGTTCCACAGGGATCGGTTCTGGGTCCGCTCCTGTGGAACATCGGGTACGATTGGGTGCTCCGTGGTACCAACCTTCGGGGCGTCGCTGTCGTCTGCTATGCGGACGACACACTGGTGACAGCGACGGCCAGGACTTTCAGGAGAGCCGCCCTGCTAGCCTCGTTTGGTACGGGACTGGTGGTTGGCAGGATTCGGCGACTGGGCCTCACGGTGGCCCTGAACAAGACCGAGGCCGTTGTTTCCACGGACCTCGGTGTGGGCCCCCACCAGAGGCCCACCTCACAGTGGACGGCGTGCGGGTTCCCGTCGGCTCGAGCATGAAGTATCTTGGCCTCATCCTCGACAGCCGATGGGATTTCCGCGCGCATTTTGAGAAGTTGTCGCCGAAACTGGTGAAGGCGGCGGGCGCACTGGGGCGCCTGCTGCCCAACACCGATGGTCCTGGCATCCCTTGCCGAAACTTGTATGCTGGAGCGTGCGGTCCATGGCCCTCTACGGGAGGTCCCGTTTGGGCCGAGTCCCTGAACCCTCGTTGCGTACCGCCTGCATGCAACCGTCCGCAGCGCATGGTGGCGCAGCGAATCGTCAGGGGTTACCGCACGGTCTCGCACGAGGCGGCCTGCGTTCTAGCGGGAACTCTGCCCTGGGAGCTCGACGCAAAGACCCTCTCGTCTGTCTTCTTTGGACGAGAGGAGGCGTCCCAGCGCGGGCAGAGACTGGTGTCCCCGAGAGGTCGAGGCAATGCTGGCCTCCCTCCGCAGGACCCGCCGTGGAGGAGTGGCGTTCCAGGTTGGAGAACCCCAGTGCTGGCACGAGGGACCCGTCGCGGCAGTGCGACCCTGTCCTCCAACAGTGGCTGGAGAGGCGCCAACGGTGCGCCGACATTCCGGTTTGACGCAGGTGCTCACCGGGCACGGCTGCTTCGGTGCGTACCTGTGTCGCGTAAGCCGGAGCCGAGGACGTCCGCCGTGTGCCACCACTGTGGCAACTGCCGCGAGGACACGGCCCAGCACACACTCGAGGAATGCCCAGCCTGGGACGAGGAGCGCAGCGCTCTCACTGCGGTTTTGGGTGGAGACCTCTCGCTGCCGGACCGTGGTCGCCGCCATGGTCGGCAGCCAGAGGTCGTGGCGAGCCATGCTCTCCTTCTGCGAGCGCGTCATGTTGCAGAAGGAGAGCGCCGAGCGGGATCGGGAGCAGAACGATCCCGCTCGTCGTCACGCAGACGACGAACTAGGCGCCGGGACGCCAACTAACCCGGCGCCGCAGAGGCCACACGGGGCCGCCTTCCCTATCCTGGCGGCCCCCGAGACGTTACGCAAAATGCGTTTAAAAGCCGCGTCGCTTTAAGCGGCAGTGCACAAGGAGGCGGTCCTGGCGCGTCTGTTTAGCGGTATCCCGGGGCCGTCTCCAAAGTGCACCGATGGTGGCCAACGCGGGGTTTTTTAGTCGGTATTTCGGTGCGCAGACTACGATAGGGACCCGGACCCAGCTCTACGTCTCGCTGGGCCGGAAGGCGCACCGGTGAGTCCGACACACCCCCGCCCCTTCGGGGGTGGGATGGTCCGTAAAGGGATTTTCCCCGCGAGAAAAAAAAAAAAAAAAAAAAAAAAAGGTTCGGTCCTGGTTGGGGTGCGATGTCGGAAACCTCCACGTGGTGCACCCTGGGCAACGTGGGTCATCGTAGTTGCAGTTCTGCAACTACTATGGCCGACGGCGAATATCCGACGGGGGAGGGCAGGGGGTTTGGCGGTCGCTGTCTTTTGTGGCGGCCGCCTCCATCTGTCGTTGCAGGCGTGACCCTCCATTTGGGTCACCCTCCGGTTCTGTCCCGGAGGCATCGGCGGGCCCGGTGTGCGCTTACCCCGCTGCCGGGCGGGCTGTGGGAGTGTCCCTCCCACGGTCCCGTCGCAAATCGTAATCCGGTTGTGAGGTTTGTGGTCATGTCTCGCACTCCTGCCGGACCGAGGGTCTTGGCTTAACCGCCCGGACCGCGAGGGAGGATGCCTCTATAAAAAGTACCCCGAATCCCAAGCGGCGGCGCACCGCGATGGGATGCATGGCTGATGGGCAGTTCAGTCTCTAGTGCGACACCCAGCCAGAGTACCGGCGACCCTCTGGCGGGTTACGCTAGCTTACCCAGGTACAGGGGGGCACTGCCTGGGCGGACCTTCTTTTCCCCCATACTCGTGGGATCAAAAATGAATAATTTACCCCAATTAAAACATGTAGCGTGGTTGTCGAAAGGTTACCAGACTCGGACACTTCACAAGTGTCCAGTCGGGCACCTTCTTAATGGGTTTGCGCCTGCGATGAGGAACGCGCCATCCCGGGACTTCGATTGGAGTCCGGGATGAGCAGCGACTAATCGCAGGGGAATAAAAGCCGAAAAAGGCAGCGAGGGCTCCGCCTTGCTGAAAAGCGGCAGAGGGCGAGCGATGGTGGTAGTACGGTGGATAATCAGATTCCCGTGCTGCCACCAAGAAGCATAAACGGAGGCCCGCAGCTACAGCGTTAAGCTTGGGCGCGCAAAGGCTGTAGAGAATGCAAAGTCGGCGTACGAGGGCGGCGCTCATGCAGAGCGAATAGCAGAGGCCGAGATGATGGAGGCGGATGAGGCCGCTCTGCGAAGGCCAAGGAAGGCGCATCCTTATGTGAAGCCGGCTCCAAAGGAGGCGCCGCCGGTACCCGCAGTGAGGCCCTGACGCGGATGGCTAAGCGGCTCCAACACGTCTCTCGCCACGTCCGGACACCTAAAGGAACGTACGTCCGGGACATTAATGAGAGGCGTGTCTGAGCTGCTGGCGTTGGCGCAAGAGCCTGCCTCCGCAGAGCTCGCCAGGGTCGAATAGGAGAAACCGCACCCCTCCGGGTAAAAGTGACGGCACTGGAGGCAGCCCTGACCGCCCAAGGGAAAATGATAGAAGGACCTGATGGCGACGGTACGGGCCGCGGCGGCCAGCGGCTGAGTCGGTGGTAGGCTCAGGAACTTCGGAGGCGGGACGCCCTGAAGCAGTTACTGGAGGTGACATGGCAAAAAGTGGATGCCAAGCTGGAGGCAATTGCAATGCGACTGCCTCCAGAGCCGATTCTCCGGCCTCCGCTGGCCGCGACAGGGCCAGGGCCAATGGCAGCCCCGACGCTGCAGCCACCCGTCGTGGGAATATCGGCCAACTCATGGCCTGCCCTGGGAGCGGGAAAAACAAAGGCTGCCCCTGCGGTTGTTGGTCGTCCTGCAGCAGCTCCGCGGCCGAAAGTGACTGCGACGACAGCCCGGCCACTGCGGATGCTCCGTGTTCCAGCACAAGCGGCTGAACGAGAACCGCGACGACGTGCCCGAGGCAATCGCAAACGCGCCCCACCTCGGTCGCAGACGCCACACCCGCCCCCCACAAACCCACCACATCCACGGAGACTCCGTGGACTGTGGTGGCAAAGAGGGGCAAAAGAAGTACCGGGCGGCCCAACAGCCGGCTCAGGCCCCCACGCGGGGCTGCTCCCCAGCTCCGCCTCCCGCGTAAAGCCGCCGTGACTCTCACGGTGACGCCGGAGGCGTTGAAGCGGGGAGTAACCTACGCACAAGTCCTGCGTGAGGTCCAGCAGAAGGTGGACCTGGCCAGCCTCGGCATCACAGCCGGGCTGAAGTCGCGGCGAATAGCCACCGGGGCTTACCTCTTCGAGGTGCCCGGGCCCGAGTCGGAGGCGAAGGCCGACTCCCTCATCGTTTAAAATGAGGGAGGTCCTTCGTGGGTCGGGGGAGGACGTGCGCGTCTCCCGGCCCGTGAGACTGCGGAGCTGCGTGTCTCGGGGTTGGACGCCTCAGCCACCCCCGAAGCAGTCGCAGCGGCCGTTGCCCGTCTCGGCGAATGCTCCCCCGACGAAGTCAAGGTCGGGAGATTCGAGACGAGCGCTCGGGCCTGGGCGCGGTGTGGCTCCGCTGCCCAGCCAAGGCAGCGGAGAAGGTAGTGAAGGCGGGGCGCGTCCTCGTTGGTTGGGTGGCAGCGGCAGTGCGGCTGCTGAGGCCCGGCCCCTGCGCTGCTACCGATGCCTCTATAAGGGGCACGTAAAGCCCTGGTCTGTCGAAGCTACGCACAACGTTGCGTTGCGCGGAATGCGGTGTCAAACTCGGTTTTGTATGAAAAACATTGACATTGACATGACGTTTCGCCGCAGTATGCGTCAGCCGCGTCTGCGGTGAGGGGTCAACCGAGTGACGGGTAGGACTGGTCTTTTGTGCTGTCACAGTATGCGTCAGTGTAGAGCGGAAAGTGCGGTGAAGCGCGGGGCGGATACACCGCACAACGTGCCGTCATTCTCGTCATTTCGTCGCGGTAAGCGTATTTGCGCAATGTATTTATTTGAGGACAATATTTTTATCAATTTTCGTTTGGTTTTAAACTTTTGTTTAGGCTGTGGCGCGTATATCGACTATGTGCTGCCGCACATTACGTTCAATACTGTTCACGTACGTTCCCAATGACAATGGTATAATATTACACCACGTAGGAATAACATTTTAAAGCCTTGGTTTGGTAAAGATACAATTAAAAAGTAAAAATAATTGATATTTAATAAGTACAAGATTATAAACTGGAGTCAATTACATTTATTTTATTGTTATAAAAATGGAGAACGGAATTGTATGTTCATTGTTCTAAGTACCTAGTACCCCATGCTTTTAAACCAAATATAGCAACTGAATTAGTTCGCAACTGATCAGGGTACAATTGGAGACGATTTATTAGTGGGTATCTATATACATTCAGTCTTTATTCCTATTCACAGGGCACTTTATCAGCTATCATTGCAGAGCACTGGTCTCCTTTACAATCGAGAATACGATTGAGAGTGGTTAGGCCATATTACAGTCCACCACGCTAGCTGACCTTATCCCTTTATATAGTATATATGCATAGAAAGAAATACAAACAATAAACCTAATAAGAACATCAATCGTTTAAGTGCATGCACTTTTTATATGAGCCCGAAAAAGTAGCTACAAAGAATCTTATTATGAGTTTTGTATCAGCCCATATACATACATTCGTTGTATAATGGTTGTATATTATCGTCGTAGTTATTTACAAAATCCACCTGCAAGATATAATAAACTATCGCTGTTCGACACAATTAGCACCACTCTCCTAGCACCTGGAGTGCATCAGCATGTGATAACATGGAGCAATCTTAAATATGTAGTTCCTCAACGTAGTATCAAGTTCTGTGTTTTCCCTTTTTTTCCATTCCATTCCATTAAAACCCCCTCTATATATTATAATTTGTGCTACTTGCACCTACGCATATATATTTTTAGCTCTGTGTTATAAATTCTGTTAAATACTAAATAAAATTATTATTGTAAAAAGTGCCCATCAGTATTGTTCCAGGTTTTGCTCGTGATAATTTTATAGGAAAATAATTTAATCGTTATGGAATTTAGCTTTTACCCAATTACGGTACGATCGATAACGATAATTTAAGAAAGGATATCTACATAAATCCAGTGAAATTTAATTTGATCTGACAATAAATTGATTAAGCGAAAAAAGATGTATTCAGCAGATGCGTATTTCATTAGAATGATACGAACCACTTTTAATCACGTATTAATATTGCGAAAATTGTCTCGTAAACATAATACCCAGTTTATTTAAAATGACGCACAAACTTTTTTTTAAGAAATTATATATATTTTCGAACATAAATGATTGTTATTTGTTGTCATGGAAATTCAAGTAAACTTCAATGCGAAATTGCCATAGTAACGTTTGTGTCAATGAACGGTTCTCCCATTGGTCAACGGTTTTACGCACAGAGTAAACCTATATGTGAACCACCTTTTTTGTTGTTATTTGAACTACGTTGCATGACGTCATGACGTTGCTGCTTACCGCCAGTGCCGCGCGTATCCTTCGACAGACCAGGCCTTAAAGCCCTGGTCTGTCGAAGCTACGCACAACGTTGCGTTGCGCGGAATGCGGTGTCAAACTCGGTTTTGTATGAAAAACATTGACATTGACATGACGGTTTCGCCGCAGTATGCGTCAGCCCGCTGTCTGCGGTGAGGGGTCAACCGAGTGACGGGTAGACTGGTCTTTTGTGCTGTCACAGTATGCGTCAGTGTAGAGCGGAAAGTGCGGGAAGCGCGGGGCGGATACACCGCACAACGTGCCGTCATTCTCGTCATTTCGTCGCGGTAAGCGTATTGCGCAATGTATTTATTTGAGGACAATATTTTATCAATTTTCGTTTGGTTTAAACTTTTGTTTAGGCTGTGGCGCGTATATCGACTATGTGCTGCCGCACATTACGTTCAATACTGTTCACGTACGTTCCCAATGACAATGGTATAATATTACACCACGTAGGAATAACATTTTAAAGCCTTGGTTTGGTAAAAGATACAATTAAAAAGTAAAAATAATTGATATTTAATAAGTACAAGATTATAAACTGGAGTCAATTACATTTATTTTATTGTTATAAAAATGGAGAACGGAATGTATGTTCATTGTTCTAAGTACCTAGTACCCCATGTCTTTTAAACCAAATATAGCAACTGAATTAGTTCGCAACTGATCAGGGTACAATTGGAGACGATTTATTAGTGGGTATCTATATACATTCAGTCTTTATTCCTATTCACAGGGCACTTTATCAGCTATCATTGCAGAGCACTGGTCTCCTTTACAATCGAGAATACGATTGAGAGTGGTTAGGCCATATTACAGTCCACCACGCTAGCTGACCTTATCCCTTTATATAGTATATATGCATAGAACGAAATACAAACAATAAACCTAATAAGAACATCAATCGTTTAGTGCATGCACTTTTTATATGAGCCCGAAAAAGTAGCTACAAAGAATCTTATTATGAGTTTTGTATCAGCCCATATACATACATTCGTTGTATAATGGTTGTATATTATCGTCGTAGTTATTTACAAAATCCACCTGCAAGATATAATAAACTATCGCTGTTCCGACACAATTAGCACCACTCTCCTAGCACCTGGAGTGCATCAGCATGTGATAACATGGAGCAATCTTACATATGTGTTCCTCAAGTTAGTATCAAGTTCTGTGTTTCCCTTTTT